>OZ035840.1:37103850-37409138 GCA_964034765.1 Knipowitschia caucasica
GTGTTTTTCCTTTCTTGTAGAAGACGGCTGAAGCTGAGGCTGAGGCTGAGGCTGAGGCTGAAGCTGAAGCTGAGGCTGAGGCTGAAGCTGAGGCTGAGGCTGAAGCTGAGGCTGAAGCTGAAGCTGAGGCTGAGGCTGAGGCTGAGGCTGAAGCTGAGGCTGAAGCTGAGGCTGAAGCTGAGGCTGAAGCTGAGGTTGAAGCTGAGGCTGAGGCTGAGGCTGAAGCTGAAGCTGAGGCTGAGGCTGAGGCTGAAGCTGAAGCTGAGGCTGAGGCTGAGGCTGAAGCTGAAGCTGAAGCTGAGGCTGAGGCTGAGGCTGAGGCTGAAGCTGAAGCTGAGGCTGAGGCTGAAGCTGAAGCTGAGGCTGAGGCTGAGGCTGAGGCTGAAGCTGAGGCTGAAGCTGAGGCTGAAGCTGAGGCTGAAGCTGAGGCTGAGGCTGAGGCTGAAGCTGAAGCTGAGGCTGAGGCTGAGGCTGAAGCTGAAGCTGAGGCTGAGGCTGAGGCTGAAGCTGAAGCTGAAGCTGAGGCTGAAGCTGAGGCTGAGGCTGAGGCTGAAGCTGAGGCTGAGGCTGAGGCTGAAGCTGAGGCTGAGGCTGAGGCTGAAGCTGAGGCTGAGGCTGAAGCTGAGGCTGAGGCTGAGGCTGAGGCTGAAGCTGAAGCTGAAGCTGAGGCTGAGGCTGAGGCTGAAGCTGAAGCTGAGGCTGAAGCTGAAGCTGAGGCTGAGGCTGAGGCTGAAGCTGAGGCTGAAGCTGAAGCTGAGGCTGAGGCTGAGGCTGAAGCTGAGGCTGAGGCTGAGGCTGAGGCTGAAGCTGAGGCTGAGGCTGAAGCTGAGGCTGAAGCTGAAGCTGAGGCTGAGGCTGAGGCTGAGGCTGAAGCTGAGGCTGAGGCTGAGGCTGAGGCTGAGGCTGAGGCTGAAGCTGAAGCTGAGGCTGAGGCTGAGGCTGAAGCTGAGGCTGAGGCTGAGGCTGAAGCTGAGGCTGAGGCTGAGGCTGAGGCTGAAGCTGAGGCTGAGGCTGAGGCTGAAGCTGAGGCTGAGGCTGAGGCTGAAGCTGAGGCTGAAGCTGAGGCTGAAGCTGAAGCTGAGGCTGAAGCTGAGGCTGAAGCTGAGGCTGAAGCTGAGGTTGAAGCAGGAACTACTTCAGACAAAAGTACATGTTACAGATGGACAGACTCTCATTATTGTGAGACGTGGATCCTAACAGTGAAGTGCACTTTATGTTCAAACAGGTTCTTTCAACCTCACGCTGTGTTATCATGAGCTACATTTAGGGACAATTTATTTATTCGTGCCATATCACATACTTACATCATGTATTTCCCCTTTACATCAGTATCAGAATCATTTTTATTGCCAACGTAAGTAACGGGAGGTCACAGACTTGGAAATTGCTTTGGCTCAGTGCAACAGTCAGAAAGAGATAATAAAAATAAAAATAAAAAACACTTCTAAAGAATACATTTAAATTTAAAATAGAGTTACAGTTACTATTTACAATATCCAAGTGCACATGGTGCACACAATGTAAGGTGACAGCAGTACAGTGAAGTAAAGTGACGTATGATGGGCAGTAAAGTGACTTTATAAAGGGCGGGGGGACAGGTTAAGAAGTGTTCAAGAGTCCAACAGCAGAGGGGAAGAAACTGTTCTTGTGGCGGGAGGTTCTAGTCCTGATGGACCGCAGCCTCCTGCCTGAGGGGAGTGGTTGGAATAGTCCATGTGCAGGTGAGAGGGGAGTGGTTGGAATAGTCCATGTGCAGGTGAGAGGGGAGTGGTTGGAATAGTCCATGTGCAGGTGAGAGGGGTCGGCTGTGATACGACCAGCCCGGCCTCGAGCTCGGGCGACGTACAGGTCCTGCAGCGATGGAAGGCTGCGGCCGATCACTTCCTCTGCAGAGCGCACAATGCACTGTAGTCTCTGTTTGTCCCTGACTGTGGCTCCAGCGAACCACACGGTGATGGAGGAGGTGATGAAGGAGGTGAAGGAGGAGGTGATGGAGGAGGTGATGGAGGAGGTGAAGGAGGAGGTGATGGAGGAGGTGATGGAGGAGGTGAAGGAGGAGGTGATGGAGGAGGTGATGGAGGAGGTGATGGAGGAGGTGATGGAGGAGGTGATGAGGAGGTGATGGAGGAGGTGATGGAGGTGGTGATGGAGGAGGTGATAGAGGAGGTGATGGAGGAGGTGATGGAGGTGGAGGATGAGGAGGTGATGGAGGAGGTGATGGAGGAGGTGATGGAGGAGGTGATGAGGAGGTGATGGAGGAGGTGATGAGGAGGTGATGGAGGAGGTGATGGAGGAGGTGATGAGGAGGTGATGGAGGAGGTGATGGAGGAGGGTGATGAGGAGGTGATGGAGGAGGTGATGGAGGAGGTGATGGAGGAGGTGATGAGGAGGTGATGGAGGAGGTGATGGAGGAGGTGATGAGGAGGTGATGGAGGAGGTGATGGAGGAGGTGATGGAGGAGGTGATGGAGGAGGTGAGGATGGACTCGATGATGGCCGTGTAGAACTGCAGCTTGGCTTTCCTGAGCTGCCGCAGGAAGTACATCCTCTGCTGGGCCTTCTTGATGAGGGAGCTGATGGTCGGCTCCCACTTGAGGTCCTGGGTGATGGTGGTGCCCAGGAAACGGAAGGACTCCACAGAGGTGATGGGGGAGTCCATCACGGAGGGTGGGGGCGGGGGGACAGTGCTCTTCCTGAAGTCCACAATCATCTCCACTGTCTTCTGGGCGTTCAGCTCCAGGTTGTTACCACTGCACCAGGACACCAGCCGGTCCACCTCCCTCCTGTAGGAGACACCAGGACACCAGCCGGTCCACCTCCCTCCTGTAGGAGACACCAGGACACCAGCCGGTCCACCTCCCTCCTGTAGGAGACACCAGGACACCAGCCGGTCCACCTCCCTCCTGTAGGAGACACCAGGACACCAGCCGGTCCACCTCCCTCCTGTAGGAGACACCAGGACACCAGCCGGTCCACCTCCCTCCTGTAGGAGACACCAGGACACCAGCCGGTCCACCTCCCTCCTGTAGGAGACACCAGGACACCAGCCGGTCCACCTCCCTCCTGTAGGAGACACCAGGACACCAGCCGGTCCACCTCCCTCCTGTAGGAGACACCAGGACACCAGCCGGTCCACCTCCCTCCTGTAGGAGACACCAGGACACCAGCCGGTCCACCTCCCTCCTGTAGGAGACACCAGGACACCAGCCGGTCCACCTCCCTCCTGTAGGAGACACCAGGACACCAGCCGGTCCACCTCCCTCCTGTAGGAGACACCAGGACACCAGCCGGTCCACCTCCCTCCTGTAGGAGACACCAGGACACCAGCCGGTCCATTTCCCTCCTGTAGGAGACACCAGGACACCAGCCGGTCCATTTGCCTCCTGTAGGAGACACCAGGACACCAGCCGGTCCACCTCCCTCCTGTAGGAGACACCAGGACACCAGCCGGTCCACCTCCCTCCTGTAGGAGACACCAGCCGGTCCACCTCCCTCCTGTAGGAGACACCAGGACACCAGCCGGTCCACCTCCCTCCTGTAGGAGACACCAGGACACCAGCCGGTCCACCTCCCTCCTGTAGGAGACACCAGGACACCAGCCGGTCCACCTCCCTCCTGTAGGAGACACCAGGACACCATCCGGTCCACCTCCTCCTGTAGGAGACACCAGGACACCTCCCTCCTGTAGGAGACACCAGGACACCAGCCGGTCCACCTCCTCCTGTAGGAGACACCAGGACACCAGCCGGTCCACCTCCCTCCTGTAGGAGACACCAGGACACCATCCGGTCCACCTCCTCCTGTAGGAGACACCAGGACACCTCCCTCCTGTAGGAGACACCAGGACACCAGCCGGTCCACCTCCCTCCTGTAGGAGACACCAGCCGGTCCACCTCCCTCCTGTAGGAGACACCAGGACACCAGCCGGTCCACCTCCCTCCTGTAGGAGACACCAGGACACCAGCCGGTCCACCTCCCTCCTGTAGGAGACACCAGGACACCATCCGGTCCACCTCCTCCTGTAGGAGACACCAGGACACCTCCCTCCTGTAGGAGACACCAGGACACCAGCCGGTCCACCTCCCTCCTGTAGGAGACACCAGGACACCAGCCGGTCCACCTCCCTCCTGTAGGAGACACCAGGACACCAGCCGGTCCACCTCCCTCCTGTAGGAGACACCAGGACACCTCCCTCCTGTAGGAGACACCAGGACACCAGCCGGTCCACCTCCCTCCTGTAGGAGACACCAGGACACCAGCCGGTCCACCTCCCTCCTGTAGGCGGACTCATCGTTGTTGGAGATGAGTCCAATGAGGGTGGTGTCGTCCGTGAACTTCATCAGCTTCACGGAGTCGTGGCTGGAGGTGCAGTGGTTGGTGTACAGGGAGAAGAGCAGGGGAGAAAGAACACAGCCCTGTGGGGCTCCTGTATTTATAATCCGAGAGTCCGAGACATTCTTCCCCAGACGCACTCGCTGCTTCCTGTCCGTCAGGAAGTCAGTGATCCACCTGCAGGTGGAATCGGGCACGTTGAGCTGGGAGAGCTTGTCCTGGAGCAGGGATGGCAGGATCGTGTTGAAGGCAGAGCTGAAGTCCACGAACAGGACCCTGGCGTAGGTCCCCGGGGAGTCCAGGTGCTGTAGGATGTGGTGGAGGGCCAGGTTAATGGCGTCGTCTACAGATCTGTTGGCTCTGTAGGCGAACTGCAGGGGGTCCAGGAGGGGGGAGGTGAAGGACTTGAGATGGGAGAGGACCAGGCGTTCAAATGACTTCATGACGACAGACGTGAGTGCTACAGGTCTGTAGTCATTGAGTCCTGTGATCCTGGGCTTCTTCGGGACGGGGACAATGATGGAGGATTTGAAGCAGGCCGGGACATGGCAGGACTGCAGAGAGGTGTTGAAAATGTCAGTGAACACAGGAGTAAGCTCACTGGGGCAGTGTCTCAGAGTGGCCGGAGACACGTGGTCCGGGCCAGGAGCTTTGCGGGGGTGCAGCCTCAGGAAGAGTTGTTTAATCTCTTTAGAGGCTATTGTTAGGCTGGGGGCAGGGCTGATGGGTGGGTCGTTAGAGTAGTGGGGGGTGGGGGAGGTGTCAGGGGCAGCATCAAAGCGACTGAAAAATAAGTTCAGTTCGTCAGCTAGCTTGTGGTCGTCAGCACAGGGGGGGGCTTTGGGTTTGTAGTTGGTGATCTCCCATAGGCCCCTCCAGACAGAAGCAGTATCGTTGTTACCAAACTGCTTTACATCTGTGCCACATAAACAAATAGGAACAGAAGGAACCCTGTCCATCACCTGTCACCAATCTGGCATTTTTCCTTCTACTCAATAACAACAAACTTAAATAGTTTCCTTTTCTTCATATTCAGTTATGTTTTTATCCTATTTGCACATTTCAGTCGCGGTGAGCGTTCCATAATCCAACACCAAATACAGACACACACTTTAGTACTGCAGACGGCTCTCTGCTCCTGGTGCAGACGGCTCCTTGGATGGCACTTCTTCACCTGATTACATCTGTGTGTGTGTGTGTGTGTGTATGTGTGTGTGTGTTTGTGTGCATGTGTGTTTGTGTGTTCGCTAATAATATTTATCTATTTTGCTGCTTAAAGAGCGACTAAACACCAGTTACTCCGCCAACATTAACATTTGAATTATCTCCGCAGCAGTGGCAGTCAACTGATGTAATTACAAATTTTAACCACTAGATGTCGCCAGAATACTCCAACCTGGAGTTCCTTGCACCAAATATATCGATCCATAAATCATTCAAATGTTATTCCAGAAGCATTTTTAATACAGAAAATGTGGGACAAAGTGCTTTATAGTAGTTGCTGTCATGTGACCCCTCAACCCGACCTCACAACAGACCCCCCCCCCCCAAAAACTAATATACAATTATTTCCATTGATTTAATTTGCAGTGGTTGAAATAGTTCATCTTTAAATGATGGAGCTGATAGTGTTTCTCCCAGATATATGCATCAAATGTGTGCTATAGAAGAACACCTGCGAGAAAAGAAATGAAAATACATGTTTATACAAGACATTTCTGACAAAGCAAACCCATTTTAATTACACATAATTGATAGACCTTCATCCAGTAAATATACATTACACTGAAAACATGATGAAGTGTGACAAATGCAGTAATTACTCTGGAGTTCACTGGATCACAGCGGCGGGTTCAGCACCATGGACAGCTCTGTGTGGCACAGAGACAGTCCAGGTCTGTGGGACCTGTCACTGCATCATCATCATCATCATCATCATCATCATCATCATCATCATCATCATCGGCCACAGTCGCTTCATCACTGCCAAAAGTGCAAACACTGGAGTTTTACAGAGTGAGTTTATGGCTGATCCATCCATCCATTTTCACCACTTTGTCCAGAGGGGCAGCAGTCTGAGCAGAGATGCCCGGGATTCGAATCTAGAACCTTCTTGCTGAAATTTACATTATTTACATTTTTCCTTTTAAATAATGAGTTTATAATTTCACTTTGAAACAGAGCAGGGAAAATGGTTTGAACTAAGCAGATTCTGCAAACATCACCCAGAGGATCGGACGCAGCTCACCAGAGGTGTGTGTGTGTGTGTGTGTGTGTGTGTGTGTGTGTGTGTGTGTGTGTGTGTGTGTGTGTGTGTGTGTGTCTATACATTTAAGGTAGTTGTTAGGCTAGATCTCAGAAGATTGGGTGCAACTCGCAGAGAGAGAGGCAGAGACTGGATATTTGCGTTTAGATAGCTGGTTTGTATTTACATTAATGTGTATGGACAAGACAGACAAAACATGTAGACAAGTGTTAAAATGAATGGCCATTCAGTGCAAATATACAATAATAAATCCCAGGTGTTATGTACAGTGTAACCATAGAAGTCAATATTTAACAATAGTTCAAGATAATTCAACCGCACAGATTGAATGAATGCATAGTTCAGTTCATATAGGGACACGGCCCTTTGATTGTGAGAGCGCGGCTCAGTTCGTTCGCACAGATGTAGTGGCAAAGTTTATACGGCCCAAAAGTTTTGAAGATAATCCAGAGGAAGGATGTGGATGGAAGGGAATGAATACGATTGGTTGAAGGCCGTAGAATAAAGTGCGAGTAGTGCAATCGAGTGTGAGGGGTGGCTGCGAGAGCCTCCTACCAGCCCGGACAGAGCAGTAGGTGGGGTCCTCGAAGGAATCTCCCGGTGAGTCGTTTCTCTAGGCTAAAAGCCTGTTCCTTAGCTCGCCATCATTCAAATGTGGCCGACTCCACTTTCTAAAACACGCAAGGCTCAATCGGACAACGATCCGGCGCTGGTGATCGGCTCTCTGCAGCAAACAAACACGGCTTCCCCTCGCGTCTGCGCCGCTTCCAGGTTCACGCATATAAACAACACTGATTGGGTGGCTGCGGTCACATGACCACTCGCTCAGCAGCCAAAGAGTAACAATGGCCCAAGAGCATATGCCAAGTCAAACAGGTGGGCTTTTGACACCAGTGTTACACTTCCCTATCCACACACACTTCCTCCAGCTCGTCCGACCCCAAGGCGTTCCCAGGCCAGCTGAGAGACATAGTCCCTCTGTGTCCTGGGTCTTCCCCGGGGCCTCCTCCCGGTGGGACGTGCCCGGAACACCTCCCCAGGGAGGCGTCCAGGAGGCATTTGAAGGCATTTGAAGATTGACCGATAAATCGAGAGCTTTGCCTTTCGGCTCAGCTCCCTCTTTACCACAACGGTCCGATACAGCTCTGACTGCAGACGCTGCTCCCTCTTCACCACAACGGTCTGATACAGCTCTGACTGCAGACGCTGCTCCCTCTTTACCACAACGGTCCGATACAGCGACCGCATCACTGCGCACGCTGCACTGATCCGCCTGTCAATCTCACGCTCCATTCTTCCCTCACTCGTGAACAAGACCCCGAGATACCTGGAGAGGGCAATGTACCTTTTTCCGGTCACATAGATATATACACACACAAACACGTAAAACAATAACAACATAAAAATAAGTAAAACAACAAAAATGACTGTCATGGTTTAAGGCCTGACATCTGAGTTTGGAGAAACTGCCAAAATACTTTGGTTTTAAAAAGGTTTAGATTCTTTCTTTAAGGAGCCGGTGTTACTGATCATTTGTTCCAAATGTTCCTGATTCTCACTTGTTTGTATTAAAACAAAAACAAAAGTGATACAATAAACAGTTGTGGTTCCATTTCAGATCCAGGACAGTGTTCACGTCCCAGAGCTGTCCGTGGTGCTGAAACACAACCAGGGCCCTGTCTCAAACTACAAGAGGGATGTGATGTATCTTTTTATATGGATTCTTTCTGTTTTTCTTTAAAAAAATGTAAATAATATTATAAATATATGATTTTGTTTTGATATTCAGTGTTGATATTTTGACATTAATAATATTCACTAAATTAAATATAACTGTTTCAATAGTGTTGTATTTCTGTTCAGCTTTTTTTTACTGAATCATATGTTTATAAATATATTATAAAATATAATATTTATTATTAATACAACAATGGCTGCATTAACCAATTATTCTGTCAACTAATTTCTTGGTTATGGGTTTTCATACATTTGACCAAAACAAAAGGCACATGATAATTATCTAACGTTGACATTAAGAAGGCAAACTAACATCTGAAACAAAAGTATCACGGATTAAAACATTTTATCCACGAACCTCCCTATGCTACAGTGAGTTCTTTTATTTATTTTTTAGCTTTCAAATAAAAAAAATACCAGTTGCAAGATTGTAATTTCACCTCAGAAATGCTCTAAAAGTAAGAAAACAGCTGTGAGTGTGATGTCACATTGTTGCAGGACTGAGACAGGAGCTTTTAGTCGAGGCAGAGTTAATTATCTGGCATTGGCCTGGATGGATCTAAAAACACCTCTAGGTCTGTGACTGATGAGGGAAAGATGTAAAGTGGTTAAAAGCTCAAACAGGCCGACTTTTCATAACATGTCTCCGGTTTCTCCTACCACTAAAAACATGTACAACAGGTCTGTGCCTCCAGTACTGGCCCCTCCCACCTTTGTGTGGAGTCAGAGGCTAGTGCCCAAAAATAACAATTGTAAACCGCTCTGACTCTGGTCTGTGAAAGGCGGTATATAAATAAAGATACTTACTTACTTCTGGAACATTCTTCCTGAAAATGCGAGACAGGTCTGTTTAGCTGTGCATAAAACTGAGGGATTCTAGCTTTACCCATTTCAATGTACTGTGATTATTTATTATTTTAATACCTTGCGTGACTATTAATTTAGCACTTTGAGTTGCCTTGTCTGTGCTATACAATTAAACATTCCTTGCCTCTCTTGCCTAAACCCTGTACAACCTATTTTTATTTTTCTTACTGCCGCCATCTTAAAGCTGCATCCGATTCTGATTCCCGCATCCTACAATCCCCCTCCAGGCCAGTCCGTAAGTGCCCCATAAGCTAAAACCTCCATTGTTAGCGGCCAGTAGAAATCCCGCTGACACTGACACACACTGAGAGAGAAGCGCTGCAGAGATTCACATCAATTAAACATCTCCACATTGTCCCAGTTTATTTAAATCACCGCCAATGAAGCCACAAAGAAACATCTCAAAAGGTTCAATATCAACATCAAAACCCTCTCATGATAACGCTTTTTAAGAGGAAACCGCTCGAGGGGGAGAAAAATATATATGTTTTCTGCCATTGTGGAGTGTGTGACTAATTCAAAGCGGCACGTTCGGAGTGAAAACCCGCTCGGAGGTGAAGTTATTCATAAGCGCTGAATAATTGAGGTTTAGGGAACACTGGCGGAGACGGGTATTTGCTGAGCGGGCGCTTTGTTTTGGTTTTGGCCAAGGAATTATGAGGGAATGTGGCGCTGGGTCAGGCAATTAGCGGCGCAAGGTACGGAGCGTTATTAATGTGGGAGGGTGAGGGAGGGAGGGAGGGGAGGGTGAGGGAGGGAGGGAGGGAGGGAGGGGGTGGGGGTGATTATTAGGAATAACTTGGATGGGATAATGTTGTCTTAAGGGAAAGAATCGAAAGTGAAGCCGTTTGAATGTGTGAAAAATGCATGAGGTAAAAGTGTTTGCTCTGTGACCAGGAGGGGGTTTAAGTGTATTAAAGCTGGGGTACCTGACTTCTCTGCAGTGAACGAATCAGTCCACAATTTTCCTTTTCACTAAAGAATGGAATTGATTTGTTTGTATCTTTTGTAGTTGTAGTTGCAGTATTTGGATAGCTAAAATGTGGAAAATTAACCTCACAGACGGGATCTTTACGCAGCAGAACCACCTGGAAGTTTATTCTTAGTTTCGTTCAGTTCTTTCAGGTTTTTTCAGACAGAATAAAGTCAGGATATGGTTTTTATAGTCATTGCTATGCCACAGATACATCACGCACTGAAATACATACATGTCATATCTAGAAACATCAAAAGAACATAACACAGATACACAATCGGGTCGACCTACGGACCAGACCAGGTCATGGTTATCACCGTAGAGCCAGATCAACAATGTCCATAAATGTTGATAAATGTGAATGTGGAGTGTCCTGGATCATCACCACTGTCCCTAGACCCTCCTGCATCAGCGAGGAACAACTCCAGAGACAGTGGGGCAAAGTTAGAAACCCCAGGACCCCAGGACTGAGGTGGCTCTCAGGAGGGGAGGTGGGATGCAGCCGGTCGGTCTGGGGAAGACAGTCCACAGGTGTCGATGGAGGAGGCCGGGATCAGGGTCCCATCATCGCTCCATAGCAATGAACAGAGAGGGCGGCACGGTGGCTGAGTGGTTAGCACTCTCGCTTCTCAGCAAGAAGGGCCTGGGTTTGAATCCCGGTCGGAACAGGGCCTTTCTGAGTGGAGTTTGCATGTTCTCCCTGTGTCTGCGTAGGTTTCCTCCGGGTGCTCCGGTTTCCCCTACCACTAAAAACATGCACAATAGGTCTGAATGTAAATGAGAGAGTGAATGATGGTGTTGGAGCTGATGGTCCAGTGTGTTCTGGACTCGCTTCTGTCATCACCGTGTGTGGAAGGATTGGAACAATATCTGACTCTGAACATTGGAAAGTGCTTTGGGTCTGTACCTTTGGGTCTGTACCTTGGTCTGTAAAATGCGCTATATAAATAAACATTACTTACTACTACTACTACAGCTGAAGTCAACATGATGAGTAGGAAGAGGGGATAGTGCTGTTACCACACTTCTCCAGCAGGGGGCTCCATATGCAGCTTGACTGACAATCTGTGTTTTTTAAAAGTTGTATTCCCTGAGTCTAACCTACTCTAACCTCTAACCTAAGAGCACTGTTTTAAGCCTGGCCTTGGATGTAGAGTCCTGAACGTGGATGAAGCTGATTCCACAGTGAAGGAGTTTGAACCCAAATGCTCTGACGCCGACAGCTCTTTGACACTTTAGAAACCACCAGACGTCTGTGATTGCAGCGCTCGCTTTGGTTTCAATTATACTAACGTGTGTTGAAGGTACGAGCGAGCCTTACCATTTATGGCCTTGTATGTCAAAAGACGGATTAAAAAAATGTATGCTATATATTGTAAGTGAGTGGAGTGACTTTAACACTGGTGTTTTGTGTTCTATCTTTCTGGTACCAGTGAGATCCGTGCTGCTGTGTTTTGGACAATCTGGAAGATAATCTTCTGCGTTCTTGTGTCTGAAGCGTTGAGCTGATTGAGGCTGGTCCTCAGTCTTCTGAAAAAAGGCTGATACAAAAATACATGCCTGTGAAGAGTATATATAGAACCAATCTGTTGGGGGTTTAAAAGTTAGGTACCCGAGCTTTAAGGACTTTCTGGTGTGCATCTTGTTTTGCCTGAATGTGCCGCGTTGTCACCAGGCTTTGATCTGTTCATTTGTTGTTGAGAAATTAGACTGAAACAGAGGTTTTTTACTTCTCTAACTTAACTCTACCTTATTTTTTTCATAAATATGTTTGTACCAACATAAAGAGTCTTGTTAAAGTAAAATTACAAATCACACCACATCAGGCTGTCTTCAAACATGTTTGTGTGTGTGTGGGAAAGAGCCCTGTGAGAACTGAAGGTCTGAGTGAGGACCTCTCTTTTCAACTTTTCTGTCTGAGAAAGTTGATCTGAAGATGTGGCAGAGGCCAAAAACACACACACGCACACACGCACACACACACACGCACACACACACACGCACACACACACACGCGCGCACACACACACACGCACGCACACACACACGCACACACACGCGCACACACACACACACACACACACGCACACACGCGTGCACACACACACACACGCACACACACACACACACACACGCACACACACACACACACACACGCACACGCGCACACACACGCGCACACACACGCGCACACACACACGCACACACACACACGCCACACACACACACACACACACACGCACACACACACACACACACACACACGCGCACGCACACACACGCACACACACGCACACACACGCACACACACACACACACGCACACACACACACGCGCACGCACACACACGCGCACACACGCACACGCGCACACACGCACACACACACACACACGCGCACGCACACACACGCGCACACACGCACACGCGCACACACGCACACACACACACACACGCGCACGCACACACACGCACACACGCACACACACACACACGCGCACGCACCACACACACACACGCACACACGCACACACACACACACGCGCACGCACACACACGCACACACACGCACACAATTTTGGCTCCTGCTCTGGCTCCTGCTCTGGCTCCTGCTCTGGCTCCTGCTCTGGCTCCTGCTCTGGCTCCTGCTCGGCTCCTGCTCTGACTCCTGCTCGGCTCCTGCTCTGGCTCCTGCTCTGGCTCCTGCTCTGGCTCCTGCTCTGGCTCCTGCTCTGGCTCCTGCTCTGGCTCCTGCTCGGCTCCTGCTCTGACTCCTGCTCGGCTCCTGCTCTGGCTCCTGCTCTGGCTCCTGCTCTGGCTCCTGCTCTGGCTCCTGCTCGGCTCCTGCTCTGGCTCCTGCTCTGGCTCCTGCTCTGGCTCCTGCTCTGGCTCCTCCTCTGGCTCCTGCTCTGGCTCCTGCTCTGGCTCCTGCTCTGGCTCCTGCTCTGGCTCCTGCTCTGGCTCCTGCTCGGCTCCTGCTCTGGCTCCTGCTCGGCTCCTGCTCGGCTCCTGCTCTGGCTCCTGCTCGGCTCCTGCTGGGTCTGATCAAACCCTCGGCCACAGCGGTCCTTGGACAGGTATGGACAGGTTTGGACAGGTTTGGACAGGTTTGGACAGGTTTGGACACGCTCTGTGCAGAGCTGTGCATGTTTTGGGGCTGTTGCTGAGCAACACTTTCAACTCCCTCCAAAGAGTTGTGGCTGAGACTGGAGAAGGGTTCACAGGGGCCTATGCACTTCTTTTCACACTTCTTAACACATTACATCACTTCTTTCCAGGCAATTTTTCCAAAGAAATCATTATTGTATCCTGTGGATGTCACCACCGAGCTCTGGATCTGCAGCAGAGGGAATGCCACACACTGCACAATAACAGATAAATCCTTTGTATGAGGACAAGGTTGATGCATTTTTATTTTCATAACTGCAGTTGAATTAGATTATTTATTGCGCAATCTATTTCACATGCATCAACATAAACGCGACACAGATACGCAGGAGAAACTTGGAAATGATGTCCTACTATTACACAGTAAATATTCATGGATGCATTTGACACAATGACGATCTAAATGTAACTTTTTTTCAATGATATGAGTCAGATTTTTGTCTGGGAGCTGTTTATACGGTTTAGAAAGTAAGTAATCTTTATGTCCATAGCGTCTTTCTTAGACACAAAGCACTTTTACAAAGGTTATGGGTTTGGTTTCACCTCTCGCTCCACACAGTGATGGAAGTACATGTTTTAGTGGTGGGGAAACCGGAGCACCTGGAGGACGCCAACGCAGACACAGGGAGAATGGCCCGTCCTGAGGTGGAATCGAAGTCAGTGAAGCAAAATATGAAAAGACTGAGAGTCTTTTGTTATTACAGTGGAATTACACTGAATCTAGTTGTTTGTTAAAAGTTTTTGGAGGCAAAAAACAAAACAGGTATTAAATAGTCTTGATTAGAACCATTCCATCTGCCCAGCTCAGCCTCGCCTCCTCACATCCTCTCCAGTCCCCTGTGTGCGTCCTGAAAAGTCTTATTAGAATCCATTGTTTCTGAAACCGCCATCACTGCGGCGAGCGTTCACTGCGGCGAGCGTTCACTGCGGCGAGCGTTCACCGAGAGGAGACGGAGGATCACAGCCGCGGTGCCCAGGCGCGAAGTCACTGTCATCACGATTGGACAAGATGCGTTTTGAGAACTTGATGTCAGAGGAAAATGTATATTGGGTAAAAGTAATAACATACATATATACTGTTTGTTTTTAAGGCTTTCCTTCCTGCTGCTGTCAGACTGTACAACGAACAATGAGGACTTCATTACTTAGTTACTTTGACATCAACAGAGAGATAGATACTTTGTTGATCCTCAGTAGGATGAATGCAGGTGTCCAGTAGTAGCACACAAAAGGATAAAACTGATCATTCTAAAAACAAACCATAGTAATAATCAGCAACAGCTCTTCAGGTCTCAGCAGCAGAGGTGGAGTAGCCTCTGGGTGGAGCAGGGCGGGTCACAGCAGCAGAGGTGGAGTAGCCTCTGGGTGGAGCAGGACGGGTCACAGCAGCAGAGGTGGAGTAGCCTCTGGGTGGAGCAGGACGGGTCACAGCAGCAGAGGTGGAGTAGCCTCTGGGTGGAGCAGGACAGGTCTCAGCAGCAGAGGTGGAGTAGCCTCTGGGTGGAGCAGGACGGGTCACAGCAGCAGAGGTGGAGTAGTCTCTGGGTGGAGCAGGACAGGTCACAGCAGCAGAGGTGGAGTAGCCTCTGGGTGGAGCAGGACAGGTCAAAGCAGCAGAGGTGGAGTAGCCTCTGGGTGGAGCAGGACGGGTCACAGCAGCAGAGGTGGAGTAGTCTCTGGGTGGAGCAGGACAGGTCTCAGCAGCAGAGGTGGAGTAGCCTCTGGGTGGAGCAGGACGGGTCACAGCAGCAGAGGTGGAGTAGCCTCTGGGTGGAGCAGGACAGGTCACAGCAGCAGAGGTGGAGTAGCCTCTGGGTGGAGCAGGAAGGGTCACAGCAGCAGAGGTGGAGTAGCCTCTGGGTGGAGCAGGACGGGTCACAGCAGCAGAGGTGGAGTAGCCTCTGGGTGGAGAAGGACAGGTCACAGCAGCAGGTGGAGTAGCCTCTGGGTGGAGCAGGACAGGTCGAAAGGTGGAGTAGCCTCTGGGTGGAGCAGGACGGGTCACAGCAGCAGAGGTCGAGTAGCCTCTGGGTGGAGCAGGACAGGTCACAGAAGCAGAGGTGGAGTAGCCTCTGGGTGGAGCAGGACAGGTCGAAAGGTGGAGTAGCCTCTGGGTGGAGCAGGACGGGTCACAGCAGCAGAGGTGGAGTAGTCTCTGGGTGGAGCAGGACAGGTCACAGCAGCAGAGGTGGAGTAGCCTCTGGGTGGAGCAGGACAGGTCAAAGCAGCAGAGGTGGAGTAGCCTCTGGGTGGAGCAGGACGGGTCACAGCAGCAGAGGTGGAGTAGTCTCTGGGTGGAGCAGGACAGGTCTCAGCAGCAGAGGTGGAGTAGCCTCTGGGTGGAGCAGGACGGGTCACAGCAGCAGAGGTGGAGTAGCCTCTGGGTGGAGCAGGACAGGTCACAGCAGCAGAGGTGGAGTAGCCTCTGGGTGGAGCAGGAAGGGTCACAGCAGCAGAGGTGGAGTAGCCTCTGGGTGGAGCAGGACGGGTCACAGCAGCAGAGGTGGAGTAGCCTCTGGGTGGAGCAGGACAGGTCACAGCAGCAGAGGTGGAGTAGCCTCTGGGTGGAGAGGACAGGTCGAAAGGTGGAGTAGCCTCTGGGTGGAGCAGGACGGGTCACAGCAGCAGAGGTCGAGTAGCCTCTGGGTGGAGCAGGACAGGTCACAGAAGCAGAGGTGGAGTAGCCTCTGGGTGGAGCAGGACAGGTCGAAAGGTGGAGTAGCCTCTGGGTGGAGCAGGACGGGTCACAGCAGCAGAGGTGGAGTAGTCTCTGGGTGGAGCAGGACAGGTCACAGCAGCACAGGTGGAGTAGCCTCTGGGTGGAGCAGGACAGGTCAAAGCAGCAGAGGTGGAGTAGCCTCTGGGTGGAGCAGGACGGGTCACAGCAGCAGAGGTGGAGTAGTCTCTGGGTGGAGCAGGACAGGTCACAGCAGCAGAGGTGGAGTAGCCTCTGGGTGGAGCAGGACGGGTCACAGCAGCAGAGGTGGAGTAGCCTCTGGGTGGAGCAGGACAGGTCACAGCAGCAGAGGTGGAGTAGCCTCTGGGTGGAGCAGGAAGGGTCACAGCAGCAGAGGTGGAGTAGCCTCTGGGTGGAGCAGGACGGGTCACAGCAGCAGAGGTGGAGTAGCCTCTGGGTGGAGCAGGACAGGTCACAGCAGCAGAGGTGGAGTAGCCTCTGGGTGGAGCAGGACAGGTCGAAAGGTGGAGTAGCCTCTGGGTGGAGCAGGACGGGTCACAGCAGCAGAGGTCGAGTAGCCTCTGGGTGGAGCAGGACAGGTCACAGAAGCAGAGGTGGAGTAGCCTCTGGGTGGAGCAGGACAGGTCGAAAGGTGGAGTAGCCTCTGGGTGGAGCAGGACGGGTCACAGCAGCAGAGGTGGAGTAGCCTCTGGGTGGAGCAGGACAGGTCACAGAAGCAGAGGTGGAGTAGCCTCTGGGTGGAGCAGGACAGGTCGAAAGGTGGAGTAGCCTCTGGGTGGAGCAGGACAGGTCACAAGGTGGAGTAGCTGCTTGTTGATGTATAGATGCAACTATATATTTTGGTAACTTTACTTTATATACTGTAGATAGATACTTTATTGACCCCTGTAGGAGAAGTTCAAGTGCCCAGCAGCAAAACCACATCCATCCAAGGTCCTGGGTTTGAATCCCGGTCGGAACAGGGCCTTTCTGAGAGGAGTTTGCATTTTCTCCCCGTGTCTGCGTAGGTTTCCTCTGGGTGCTCCGGTTTCCCCTACCACTAAAAACATGCACAATAGGTCTGTGCCTCCTGTACTGGCCCCTCCCATCTCTGTGTGGAGTGAGAGACTAATGCCCCAAAATAATAACTGTAAACCGCTTTGACTCTGGTCTGAGAAAGGCGGTATATAAATAAGGATTACTTACTTACTTAGGTCACAGCAGCAGGTGGAGTAGCCTCTGGGTGGAGCAGGACGGGTCACAGCAGCAGAGGTGGAGTAGCCTCTGGGTGGAGCAGGACGGGTCACAGCAGCAGAGGTGGAGTAGCCTCTGGGTGGAGCAGGACGGGTCACAGCAGCAGAGGTGGAGTAGCCTCTGGGTGGAGCAGGACGGGTCACAGCAGCAGAGGTGGAGTAGCCTCTGGGTGGAGCAGGACGGGTCACAGCAGCAGAGGTGGAGTAGCCTCTGGGTGGAGCAGGACGGGTCACAGCAGCAGAGGTGGAGTAGCCTCTGGGTGGAGCAGGACGGGTCACAGCAGCAGAGGTGGAGTAGCCTCTGGGTGGAGCAGGACGGGTCACAGCAGCAGAGGTGGAGTAGCCTCTGGGTGGAGCAGGACGGGTCACAGCAGCAGAGGTGGAGTAGCCTCTGGGTGGAGCAGGACGGGTCACAGCAGCAGAGGTGGAGTAGCCTCTGGGTGGAGCAGGACGGGTCACAGCAGCAGAGGTGGAGTAGCCTCTGGGTGGAGCA
This sequence comes from Knipowitschia caucasica, assembly GCA_964034765.1. NCBI lineage: Eukaryota > Metazoa > Chordata > Actinopteri > Gobiiformes > Gobiidae > Knipowitschia > Knipowitschia caucasica. The sequence continues at coordinate 37,121,617 of OZ035840.1, forward strand.
GGACGGGTCACAGCAGCAGAGGTGGAGTAGCCTCTGGGTGGAGCAGGACGGGTCACAGCAGCAGGTGGAGCCGCTCGTGATCTGCTGCTTCCTCTGGTTGATGTTTGCAGAGTCTGCTTGTTTCAGACCATTATCTCTGCTCTGGTTCAGAGCGAAATTTAATTGTTTAAAATGACGTAATTATTGAGAGAATGTTAAAGAATACTCTCTGCTTGGGCCAGTGGTATCTATGGAGTGATTGACGGCCCAAAGGTTGCGTATAGCCGTCTGTGTTTCCATCTTTTATTTCATACTCTGCAACATAAACCTCATGATTGACACCTCCATCTCTAACTTTGCTGCTGTTTGATAAAGATGTGAATAATGTAAACAGTCTATGCTCCGTGACTCACTCTGCAAAATGTGTTGAAGAGTAAAGGAGCAGCTCATCTACAGCAAAATTTTATCCAACGTCTGATATTTGTGTTTTCCCAACATCTCGGGAATCCATCTGGTCTGGACGATGATTAGATTGATTAAGTAGATACTTTATCTGATCTGGGAGGACTTTCTCATTCAGTAGCTGCGGCAGAAACACACTTTTTAATTTATTTTTTTGTCCTTTGACTGTCCATGGACCAGGGCAGTGACAGAGCAGTGACAGCCCGTCCCAGTGCACTCTCGGGTCTGATCCGGTCCTGACTGCTCTTCCATGGGCTGCTGCTGCCACTGTGCCTGTGGTGAGGAGATTGGGCCGGTCATATCGCAGAATCGCGGTTTGGAAGGACGTCAAAGATGAAGCGTAAATCCACAAATTCATTGATAGTGAGAGAGAAAACACAACGCCTTTGTACACTGTAAGCATGTGTTTACGTGTTAGAACTCGCACATCTCTGGGAACACGGCACAGTCAGGACGGACAGATAAAGACAGAGCCCAAGGAATTCACACAAAGATAAAGTCGCGTCTGCCGGTGAGGAACCGCAAAGGTAAACGGTTTTCAGGAACAAACACAGGACATCCGTTAAAAACACAACCTGCTGGAGACAAGTGCTGAAGCTGAGGGCAAGTTGAGCTGGTTTCTTCTAAAGGACAACAGTTGAAATAACTCATCAACCGCTTGTAGTCGTTTGTGAAGAGTATATTCTAGGGTTCCATATGACGTCAGGGCAGTGGAGAATGACAAACGTAGGACAGGACGTGATGTACCCTGGCGGTGCAGTCTGCCGGGTTTATACACAGAGATATAGTAGAAGAAGAAGTGGTTTATACACGGAGATATAGTAGAAGAAGAAGTGGTTTATACACGGAGATATAGTAGAAGAAGAAGTGGTTTATACACGGAGATATAGTAGAAGAAGAAGTGGTTTATACACGGAGATATAGTAGAAGAAGAAGTGGTTTATACACGGAGATATAGTAGAGGAAGAAGTGGTTTATACACGGAGATATAGTAGAAGAAGAAGTGGTTTACACACGGAGATATAGTAGAAGAAGAAGCATCTTTTTGTGCGGTGTACGCTAGAATAGAGAGAAAGACAGAGTTTGTTCATGTTCCAACTGTGGTCTCATATAAAGGAGGACACTTTGAAAAAAATCACTGGAATGAGGCGGGCGAGGTGGATCAAGGCTTTCCCAGATAAGCGCCCCTGCAGGCCACCCCAATGAAACGCTCCAAATTCTTCTGTTTTTCTTTCCAAAAATGCCCAAAATCAAGACTCTCAAGAAATATTTGTTAGAACTGCCTTAGAATTGAGTGTCCCCGATAAAGACTGTTCCAACAACCGTACACCGCACAGGAGGAGAGCCTTTGACTCCAAAACAGACTTTACATGGTTTTCAATGGGAGCAACACTGTCCCATCTCTGCTCATGCACCCCCTACTGGCCAGTTTAATAAAACAGAAGAAAAGGAACTTGCGCAATAACATAAAGAGAAACAGGTCCCAACTTTGTCAGTCCACGCTTTAAAGACTTTCTTCTACTAAATATCCAGTCTGGTATTCTGTAGATCATTGATTCTTTGCCTTGCTACTCTTACATCTTTCAGGCCAACCACTGAGGAGCAGTTTGGGTTTGGGTCAGGACCATGACTTCATGCACTTTTCTTTTGGGAAACCTTCAGTTTTTCTACAAACTCAAGCTGTGTTATTGTTGTCCTGCTTTTTCTCTGCTGCTCTGAGTAAAGCTTCATAGATTCCAGAGAGTGAACCACACTCACAGCTTTTGAAAGAAGCCTGGAATAGTTACTGTAGGTGTTACTGGGCTACTTCTATACTGGACCATGAGTGTCGCCCCCTGCAGGACACTGTCTGCTCTGGAGAGAAGCTTCAGTGACAGACTGATCCACCCTCGCTGTGTGATGGAGGTTTCCGCAGGTATTTTCTTCCTGCTGCTGTCACACTGTACAACGAACATTGAGTACTAATGAACAGTGCCGACCTTATCTCACTTGTCGTGCAATAATTTTAAATAATGTCAAAATGTGTAAAATGGAACCACATGTTGTACTGTCACTTTGTCCCGGACCCCCATGCTGCAGAGGTACAGATGTAAAAATAAAACTAATTCATTCTTACACTAGATTATACAGGATTTTATACGTGCTTTTTCATCATGCTAAAGTTAGAAATTCTATTTTTTATTTTAGTATAAAGTTATTCCTACTTTGCAAGCATCCTTGATATTTGTCTTAATCAGAGTCAATCATAAGTGATGAGCGGGCCTTCCCGGTCACAGCCTCTTGTGGAGGGTAAATACCGGTGGCCCCAGAGCCCATTAGAAGGCGGCCTGACTTCTGTGTGATCTAACTGCTGAAACTGAAACAAATCAGTCAAAAACTGATTCAAAGCCTGGTTAAAACACAGCTCCTAGCCCGATGCTGAGTTTCACAGTTGTATCAATGCTGAGACTGTTGTCTTTTAACTTGGTGCAAACGGCCGCCATGTTGTGGAGTCACATGTGGGTAAAAACAACAGCAGCTCCTACTCTGTGATCATCGCACGATTTGTCCGATATGGAGCATGCACAGGGGGAGCAGACAGCACTTTTTCTTTGTTTCCTGCTGGAGGGGCCACATGGGAGACCTCCGTACAACAGACCACAGGGAGTTCACACAGTCTGTGGCTAAAACCTGGACATCATGATGAGTCTGACAGAAAGCATTTCCTCAACAGAAAAAGCGCTTTGTGCATTTAGGTTCTTTTCTCTTCGCTGGATCTAAATAAAGTATGTCTGTTTTCGGGTTAGGGTTAGGGTTAAGGTTAGGGTTAGGGTTAGAGTCCTTTCAGATGGAAGTAGAGCTCCGTGGAGAGTGCTGCGAAACACACAATCTGACATGAACTGTTGTGTACAGAAATGTCTTCACTTTTGCAGCAAAGTGCTCTTTCATTTTTAATTTGAAGGCTTGAACTTCGTGTCAACCTCTCCCCGCCCCTCCCTGTGCTGAAGCAACACGGCGCTAATCGACTCCGCTCCTCTGTCGTTCTGTCATTTGTCAGAGTGGGTCTCAGCCTCTCCTGGTTCACTTGTCAAATTGGAGAGTCAGCCTGTGGCCTGCAGGGGAGAGATAGGCCCAGGCCCAGGGCGCTGTGGACGTGTGGGCAGCCTCTCCTGGAGCTGATGAGACACACACACACCTGCAGCACGAGGAGACCGGAGCACCAGCATATCACTCCTCACTCTGAAACTAGAGATAAGAGTAGTTACACACTCTGTTTTAACACCATACACAACTGTTTTAACACCATACACAACTGTTTAAACACCATACACAACTGTTTTAACACCATACACAACTGTTTAAAAACCATACACAACTGTTTTAACACCATACACAGCTGTTTTAACACCATACACAACTGTTTTAACACACTATACACAACTGTTTTAACACCATACACAACTGTTTTAACACACTATACACAACTGTTTTAACACCATACACAACTGTTTTAACACCATACACAACTGTTTTAACACTATACACAACTGTTTAAACACTATACACAACTGTTTTAACACCATACACATCTGTTTTAACACACCATACACAACTGTTTTAACACCATACACAACTGTTTTAACACCACACACAACTGTTTTAACACCATACACAACTGTTTTAACACCATACACAACTGTTTTAACACACCATACACAACTGTTTTAACACCATACACAACTGTTTAAACACCATACACAACTGTTTTAACACTATACACAACTGTTTTAACACACTATACACAACTGTTTTAACACCATACACAACTGTTTTAACACCATACACAACTGTTTTAACACCATACACAACTGTTTTAACACCATACACAACTGTTTTAACATCATACACAACAGTTTTAACACACCATACACAACTGTTTTAACACACCATACACAACTGTTTTAACACTATACACAACTGTTTTAACACCATACACAACTGTTTAAACACCATACACAACTGTTTAAACACCATACACAACTGTTTTAACACTATACACAACTGTTTTAACACACTATACACAACTGTTTTAACACCATACACAACTGTTTTAACACACCATACACAACTGTTTTAACACCATACACAACTGTTTTAACACCATACACAACTGTTTTAACACTATACACAGCTGTTTTAACACACTATACACAACTGTTTTAAAACCATACACAACTGTTTTAACACACTATACACAACTGTTTCCGATGGCACAGACTGGTTGCCTCGCTTCTGTCAGTGTGCCCCGGGGCAGCTGTGGCTACAGTAGTAGTTTATCACCACAGTGTTTGGAGAGAATGAATAATGTAGTAAAGCTTCTTTGAGTGTCCAAAAAGCGCTTTATAAAACTATTATTATAAAGTTCCACATCTTTGTCGGTTCAACCATGGTCTTGATGATAATTTTCTCATCAGGTGTCTAGAAGTGGGGACAATAATCAAAAAACATGCTCAATGCTGGCCAGTAGGATTTGGACTTTCAGACATTCAATTCAATTCTTTTATTTACAAAACTCGTAGCCATATTGGTTATACACTTTTACAATGAAGTGTTGGTTGGTGTTTAGAACCAGTGTTATTAGAACAATAAGGTGGGCTTTGGGAGACTAATCTTTAACAATATTTTGTAAAACTTGTAAAACTGTAAAAGAACACAGGTTAATCCTTAAAGTAGCTTCTCCCCGGGGTCGACATGTCACTTCCTCATTCACCGCTAATTTACCTTTTCAATCCCGCAGTGTAAACAATTAGAGGCAAAGTATTGACATCTCCAAAGAACGAAGCAAGTGGCAAACCTAGAAACACAACAATTTACTTTTTCTGCTTCAAAAATTGCCTTAAATCAAACATAATACATCTTATTTTGCAACATTCTCGATTTGTACATGCGTTCCAGTGCAGAGACCACCCCCGGCTCAGAGCATTGTTAGTGACCCGCGTTGAATCAATCATTTAGGGACTTGGATGAACATCGTCAGCAGCCACTTTGCGGGCCCCTGGAGGGACTACTTTCTGTGGTCCTGGCCAACGTGCTGGCTCACTCACACACTCAGAGACGCAGTGTGTGGCGAGGCAGCGGCAGGTGTCTGAGAGATCTGAGCCAAAACACTTACAAATGAGGTTTGGAAGTGTACGTATATATGGCTGAATTTATTAATATTAGATTAATCCAGATGTCATACTGTTCTTCTGTCCTATATCCTACTAGCTTTAGCATCTAGCCTAGCTTTAGCATCTCCTTCACCACTAACGGAGCCCGTGGGGAGTAGAGCCACAATCTTTGCCAGCATTTACATTTGTTAAACATTCCTCTTGCTCCGGCTTCAGTTTCAGTCAGAACAGATTACTTTATTATCGCATTCTCCGCCGTTGCCAAACTACAACCAGAAAATTTGGTGCAAACTCTTGACGTCATCGACACCGACCTACAACACCCGCCTCCCCGCTCTCTGATTGGTCAAATGGGATTCAACCGATGCAATTGCAGACACTGGGACTAGACCCAGACGTACATGTAGGAAAATGATAATTGACTGGAGTTTACGGATGGCTAAGTAAGTAAGTAATGTTGTATAGGTATTGTATAGGTTTCCTGCACCTCCTGCACCAGGCTATGGTTAAAGGGCACATAACCTAACACCCGACTTTACCCAGGTTTTCAGAACCAGAATGATCTTAATTACCATTGTAAGTATCAGGAAGTCACAAACTAGGAATTTGTTTTGGCTCTCAGTGCAAACAAGTTATAAGAGTAAAATAGATTAGAGATGCATGAAAAACCCTCCATCATGAATGGACCAATCACAGTGTTGCTCATTACAGCCTCCTTAAGGCCTGACACTTTGCTTGTCCACACAGATATACAAGTTTGCTGTTCATCTCAACATGCAAATACCATGGGCCATAGCTATACGTACATGTGAAAGCCAGATCTTGTCAGACCTCTGAAGCTGTGCAGGGCAGGGCGTGGTTAGTACTGTGATGGGAGACCTCTAGGAACACTCAACACCACAGTGGGCGGGTGTGGCTGTAAACTGTGGTTGTTTCCTTCGGCAAAAGACACATCACCCGTAATAGAATGGGTCTGGTGTGTGAGTGAATAGATGGTGGTAGTCAGAGGGGCAGATGGCACAGACTGGTTACCTTGCTTCTACCAGTGTGCCCCAGGGCAGCTGTGGCTACAGCAGTAGTTTATATCTCCAGTGTTATATAAAACCGATGCAGTCAAATATTACTTCATTACATCCTCCTTAGGTGCTTACTTGTTTTATTTGCTTGTCCACACAGATATACAAGTTTGCTGTCTATCTCCAGGTGCAAATACCATATGTGTAAAGTGGGGGGCCCTTCCCGAACACATGGTATCCTTCCTGCGCGTGTCACGGTCACAGCTAAACACGCTCGGTGAGGAGTGATTCACCTCAGCGTGCTTACATAAAACCTTTGTCTATATTTAGCCCCAGCATGACTCCAGATTTCTGCACCGCGGAAACAAAGAAGACCTGTACAGCGTGGCATCCTGTGCGTATTTGTGAAATACATTGAATTAACTTCTGTGTGGTTCAGAGACAGATGTTTGAGGAGGAAGAGGAGGCAGCTGTTGAGCCAGAGAAGAGGGTTACCCAGGAGGGACGGAGTGGAAAGTCTCCCAGGACAAAATGTAAATGTGTGCACATTTGTAATCTGGGAAAATCTGTTAAAAATAGAAGCCGGGAGCAAAGCAAAGGGCTGTTTTTGTAGCATTGGGAACGATGGCTTGTGGAGAGACAGAAGATGATGAAAGGCAAAGATGTTCCAACTGATCCAATCCGTAACATTTACATGAAGGGTTGACTCGCAAAGCAGGTTATCAGATTAAAACCTAAATAATACATTTTATTTGTACAGAAAGAAGTGTTATGGAAATCTGAATTAACATGAAATACTCATAAGATTCAATTGAATACAGTATATTATTGTATAGCCATTAATCACAACAGTAGTTATCTCAATTTTCTAACGCAGATCAGAGAATCAAACAGTTTAAACAAAGGAAAAGCAATGAACACAAACACATTGAGTCGTTCGTTCATCAGAGGCACAGGACACATGTCCATAAGTGTTAATAAAAGTGAATTAAGCCAATCCTCGACTCTTGATTCAAATACAGAACATCTGTTGTTCGGTTCAGGCAACAAGGTCAGCGGATGGATAGTTTTCAACAATGTTTGTGTCATGAACTGGCTCCAGGTTCGGACCAAAATGGGGTCCACACACTCCATGGCGAGGTCTCTGGTTCAATTCCCAGATGAGCCCCCATTGGTCACAAACTGGCTCATGGTTTGAAAAAGGATTCCACACAAGTTAAACATTTGATAAAAATGTAACATTTATTTAAATAGGATGGTGCATGACAGCCTTTTGAATGCTGTCGGCCCCGCCCATCTCCAGGTCCAAATCAGCTCTCCCATTGGCTGGAACATGGAAGGAGGAGAAAGCCAGCAGCAACACAAACCACACAAGACTGGGACAGCAAGGACCAGGTCACAGCGGATTGTTTTACTGTATCCGAGTTTTATCAGATCTGATAGAGTGAGCTACGTACATCTATCAATCATGACTTCAATTGTTTAATATCTGAGGGAGGTCTTGGTTCATGTCTTTTTAATGTCTAGTAATTGGATTAGAATAGATACAACGTTGTTGTCAGTACAATGCAACATGTCTGTCAATGACAGCACAGCCTTGATCTTTAAGCGGGGGCTTCATGCAAAGTGGGGTTAAGTGTCATGGGAGGACAAGCCCCCATGGCATGTACCACCAGAGCATAGCAGAAGTGGCTGATCTCAAGAAGTCCTACCAATGGCCTACAGGACAGAGGTACTATGGATCTATTACAATAACTGGATAGGGTATCACTAGCTTGGAGCTGAAGGACCATGTACTCGCGGGATTCTCGCAGTACTGAAGTCTAAATTCACGTGGGCTACCCAAAAATGTGTTGGTTGTGCAAATGAGGACCTGAGACGATCCAACACATAACTGCAGAATGCAAGAAGCTGCAGAACCCTCAAGCCTCGACCCGAGCTCTGTAAAACTGATTGTGTTGCATCTTCCAAATGAAAAGCGCTTTATAAATAAAATGTGACTGATTAATCTTCTAAAGCGGACCACAGGAGTTTTTGTTTAATGAGACTAAGAATAATAATAATGTTCTGTTGACAGTCACAGAAACCACACGCTTAACCTGCGATTCAACAAATATATATATAAATGTATTTATATTTTAGGGATGCCCCGATACCTCTTTTTACGAAGAGAAAAGAGAACTTGAATTTGAGTACTTGCTGATACTGAATACTGATGAGAGTACTGCATCGTGTCATTCCTGGGAATTCATAAAACTAATACAACTGAAATGTAAAATGTACAACAGCAAGAAAATGATTTAACAATTAAACATTTTAGAATTTGTTTTAACAGTCAACAATAAGAGCCACCCATAATCCACTCATACAGATGGTTCATAGAATTAGCTCCGGTGCTAGCAAAGGTGCTATACTCCGTGTGGGGGTGAGTTTTCAGATGTTTGATCATTTCCTGGTGTTTGTTTTGGCAAAACTGTCACGAGGCGGATCCAAAACACACAACGTACAGTCTGCTTTACTCTCATCACTCGTTTACTTTTAAAACTGCCGACATGCACCGTTAGCCGGTAGCTTGTTTTCTTACTGCAACACGTGCCGCGCTGCTGTCGTGACGCTAATTGAAATAAAAAATGTGTATCAGCTGCAGGCATCGAGTCCTTTGGTATAAGTACGAGTAAAAGCTTATGGTTTTGACTCAATACCAGTATCGGTGCATCCCTAATATACGTAAACATTTTTTTAAAATACACACAACTTTCGCCGTCCGCACGCTGTTATCTGGCTGGTGCACACCGGGTCCTTTTGCACATGTATTCCAATGTGGCTTTACTGATAATAAAATGAATCTAAATCTGAATTGCTTAGAAATATATAGAAGTCCATCTTATTAAACTGAAAGTCACCTGCACACATCGTAACCGCTCCGACAGATACCCACAACTAATCATATCGGTGCATCCACAGTAAATGCATTTTTTCTGCCTCACCACATGCTGACCTGTAGGTGACAGAAACATCACCAGAAAAGTCACTTAAAACCTCTAATATAAAGTAGGTGGTTGCATAAACCGTCGCTGAGTCCATTTCCATTCCTCCGCACGTCAGAGTCCCAGCAGGCTGACAATATTCAGCCAGAGCGCTCCCATATTCAACATTCCTTACTATACATTGATATTCCGTCGCAAAAGCTGAACGTGACCCTGAACCCGAGACCGCCTTAAACGGCCGAGTTCATTTTTATTTTATCAGACAAATCCCTTTAAAAACTCCATTAATCAAAAGCCTTTTTACATGCTCGGTACGGATCAAGGAGGTGGAAAACCCTGGGGAACTTTGGGCCGACGGAAAAGCAAGACGACAGCCCTCTACAAGCCTGGTGTGAGCTGACATGCACTTCAACTCCTCCCTAAAGAATGTTCATATACTGTATACATTTAGAAAGTACACAGTGCATCACCTGCCAACAGGGAGTGTGGTGGAGGCGTCCGACCGGAGAAATGGCTGCAATCTTGTTCGGTGGAGGCTGAGGCTGAGCTGTTTGTGTGTGAATGAGAGGTTGGTGTCGATGGGTCTCTGTCGGCTGGAAGATGGATCCAAGAGTGTCTGCCAATATGGAAAGACTTCAGATTCATTTTATTTGCCGTTTGCAGTAAGAAAACCACATAGTCCCCAGTGTGCACAAGAAAAGTACAGATATAAAACAAGATATAAAATCCAGAAAACCATTGTCAGTGTGAAATAATCAACGAAACAGTCTCAATACAAGTGCAGGAACATTAAAGTGCTTTGACTTCACATTATGGTTATATTTTCTGTGTATATGGGTTGTGCAGGTGTGATTTAAAATTAGCTTAGACATGAGACAAGGAGACATCAGAAGGTTGCATTGTTCATTTGGCATTTATTAGTAGTTTTAAGAAAGATCCCAGAGAGCTCCAAAGTCTGGTCCATGGGCGCTCCTGCAGAAGTCAAGCAAGAGTCTCTACAACTCTGCCAAAGTCTCTACAACTCTGCCAAAGTCTCTACAACTCTGCTAAAGTCTCTACAACTCTGCTAAAGTCTCTACAACTCTGCTAAAGTCTCTACAACCCTGCTTAAGTCTCTACAACTCTGCCAAAGGCTCTACAACTCTGCTAAAGTCTCTACAACTCTGCTAAAGTCTCTACAACTCTGCTTAAGTCTCTACAACTCTGCTTAAGTCTCTACAACACTGCCTAAGTCTCTACAACTCTGCCTAAGTCTCTACAACTCTGCTTAAGTCTCTACAACTCTGCCAAAGTCTCTACAACTCTGCTTAAGTCTCTACAACACTGCTTAAGTCTCTACAACTCTGCTTAAGTCTCTACAACTCTGCTAAAGTCTCTACAACTCTTCCAAAGTCTCTACAACTCTGCTAAAGTCTCTACAACTCTGCCAAAGTCTCTACAACTCTGCTAAAGTCTCTACAACTCTGCCAAAGTCTCTACAACTCTGCTAAAGTCTCTACAACTCTGCCAAAGTCTCTACAACTCTGCTTAAGTCTCTACAACTCTGCTAAAGTCTCTACAACTCTGCCAAAGTCTCTACAACTCTGCTTAAGTCTCTACAACACTGCTTAAGTCTCTACAACACTGCTTAAGTCTCTACAACTCTGCTTAAGTCTCTACAACTCTGCTTAAGTCTCTACAACTCTGCTTAAGTCTCTACAACTCTGCTTAAGTCTCTACAACTCTGCTAAAGTCTCTACAACTCTGCCAAAGTCTCTACAACTCTGCTTAAGTCTCTACAACTCTGCCAAAGTCTCTACAACACTGCTTAAGTCTCTACAACTCTGCCAAAGTCTCTACAACACTGCTTAAGTCTCTACAACTCTGCCAAAGTCTCTACAACACTGCTTAAGTCTCTACAACTCTGCCAAAGTCTCTACAACTCTGCTTAAGTCTCTACAACTCTGCCTAAGTCTCTACAACTCTGCCTAAGTCTCTACAACTCTGCCTAAGTCTCTACAACTCTGCTTTGGTCTCTACAAACTCTGCCAAAGTCTCTACAACTCTGCCAAAGTCTGATTGTCACAGAGAAGGACGGCGCTTATACAGGCCTTAGATGCTTCTGTAAACACATAGACTTTGGAAACATGACTCAGCAGAATGAACCTTATGGCTTCAATGTAAGGAACACGTCGGCCTAGACCAGCATGAACATATGGCTTATTCACAGACCACAGTCCACTGTATGAGAGACTATATCTATGCACTGTACTTGGATGCCTCTGTAAGCAGTTTTAAAGTACACGTGTTAGCATATTTGAAGCTCCATGAAACAGTGTCTATATTAATTAGCATCAATATCCATCCATCCATCCATCCATTTTCTACCCTTTAATCCATTTCTGGGTCAGGGGGGTGGCAGTCAGAGATGCCACCCAAGTCTCATAGCACCAGCCCCTCACTGACCCTCTGCAGGTGGTGAGTCCACAGGAGGACGGCTGCTCTCTGAGTGTGAGCATAGCCTTGATCTTTCAGTGGGGGCTTTGGGCAAAGTGGGGTTAAGTGTCTTGCCCAAGGACACAACGACAGCAGTCATCAGTGGGAGTCGGTGGAGAAGGTGTCGAGGTGGGAATTGAACCCACAACCTTCAGGCCTGAAGGCCAATGCTCTACCAACTGAGCTACTGTCGCCCCAAATTAGCATCAATACTATTCAGATATTCACACAGGTTTGAAATAAAATGACCTCAGTGTATTAGAGCAGCTCCTTCATCTGAGGTTTTTAAATCTAGTCTAACATTTGTGATTAGGTTTTTAACACTGAGTTTTACTGTTTTATATTTGACATGTATTTGTGTGTATTTTTTGCTGTTTGTTGTGTGCCTGTGAAGCACTTTGAGCAGCTGGTGTTGAAGAGAATGTAAATAGAACACATTATGACAAAGGCTTGAAACGTGTCACTTTGTGTGAGTCTGTCATACAGTAGTTTCACATTGTGAGTTTTTGACAGATATTCTGATGTTTTCACCTGTAGATTATCAGCACAGAGCAGGTACATGTCTCATTTATAATATAACCATGTTAACCTTGTTATGGCCAAAGTTAGAATTATCCAAACGAGTGTCTTTGTGTGGTTGAGTGGTTAGCACTATCGCCTCTCAGCAAGAAGGTCCTGGGTTTGAATCCCGGTCAGAACAGGGCCTTTCTGAGTAGAGTTTGCATGTTCTCCCCGTGTCTACTCCGGTTTCCCCTACCACTAAAAACATGTCCAATAGGTCTGTGCCTCCTGTACTGGCCCCTCTCGTGGAGTCAGAGACAAATGCCCAAAAAATAACAATTGTAAACCGCTTTGTGGTTCTGGTCTGTGAAAGGCGCTATATAAATAAACATTACTTACTACTTACATGATAATTGCATAACGTGAATCCAAATTGTGCAGAAGAGAACAAATTTCATTCCACTTCACGATTGTGTCCCACTTGTTGTTGATTCATGACAAAAAATTAAAATGTTATATCTTTATGTTTGAAGCCTGAAATGTGGCGAAATACTTTCGCAAGGCACTGTATCTAATGTATGAGCCTCCTCCACACTCCTGGTTTCTCATCAGTGGAACGACACCAGTGTCTCTGTTTGAGTTTCTACCATTTCTTATGTTATCCATCCATTCATTTTCTTCCGCTTCATCCGTTGCCGGGTCGCGGGGGCAGCAGTCTAAGCAGAGACACCCAGACTTCCCTATCCGCACACACTTCCTCCTTCCTCTTATGTTATTAATATTATTAATAGTAATTTTCCACTACAACCTGCATCCACAAAAAAAAAAGATTATAACGGCTTATTAACCGAGCGCGAGGTCTGTATGGAGAATTATTATGACTTGGATCGTACGCGCGCTCTGATTGGTTGATTTGCGGTCTGATATTTCCCCATCTCGGACCGTTACCATGACAATCGGTCCACAGCCCGTATCACACAAAACCAAGTCGGACATAAACATACTTCACAAATATCTCAAAAGCATTGGACACAGACGAGAGTCATATAATAAAACATTTATTAACCTTGCTTGCTCGGTTATGAAGCCATTAATATCAGACCACGATGGGAGATTATCAGACTGGTAATCAGTCCAAGTCATAGAATAATACGGTGAAGCGTCCAGTTGAGTGTGCAGTTGAAGCCAGAACTGATGGTTAAAATGAAGTTTATTTTGTCCTTCCATATATTCATAAAACCAACGTAAGAGCTAGAAATGAAAAATCACCTCACAATGACGTCCAATTCCTTTTTAGCATCAGTGACATTGTTAACCGTTACATTACAATTGCTATTATTTACACATTTAAAACAAACTTCACAATTGTCACAAATCAAATCAATCCGTACCTCGTTCCCTCGACCTCCACTGTGGCTTTGTTGTCTCTTTTATGCCACATTAGTGCTGTTTCCTACGACCGTTTGTCTGGGCCATGGTCTGTGACGTCCATACACCGTGTAACGTTTCTCCGTCTGATGCGCCGTTGAAACAGCGTCAAAATAAAACATTTTTCTCTTGACATCAACCTGTACATATGGATTTATGTTGCTTTATGTTCGGATTGGCGTGTCGTGACATCACAATAACATATAGACTCAGATTCTTTTGCCATTTGCAGTAAAACCACATTGGAATACATGTGCGAAAGAGCCAAGCGTACCCAGTGTGCACCAGACAAGTACATAAATAAAACTAAAGTACAGGAATAAAGCTAAAATTACAAACAATTCACTGAGAATCGATCAACAGCGACAAAAGTGAAGCAGAATCTCAGAGTTTGAGGTGAATTCTCTACGTTTCTACAGAAGAAGACGACACAGACGAGCTTTCTAAATAACCTGATCAGTGTTTTTGTCCTAAACCAGGTCCTGAGACAGAGTTAGACCCAGACCCTCCTCTACAGCCAGATGGGGCACTATAGTGACTTTAAAGGCCTGTGAACATATTTATTTCTCTCCTGCTGCCTTTGTTGTTAGAGGCTCGACTCAGCAGAGCGCACACATTATGAGCCATCTGTTTCCAGGTCAGGAAAACATATGGATTATTGTTGTTGCTACAAGTGGTGCTTCTGTCGGAGAAACAGACCTGTACGAGGCAAACACAAACACACCTGGAGAGGATCTCACTCTGTCATCTAAAAGGAAACATCAGATCAGGAGTAGTGCGTGTTTGGGGCTGTGCTTGCCTTCAAAAGCTGGATCCCTACAGACCTCTGAAGCTAAGCAAGGGCAGAGCCTGGTTAGTACTGTGATGGGAGACCTCTGGGAATAACAGGTGCCACAGTGGGGCGGCTGTGGCTTAGGCAAGACCCACATTAGAATGAGTCTGGTGTGTGTGTGAACGGTTGGTGGTGAAGGGAGGGGCCGATGGGACAGACCGGTGGCCTCACTTCTGTCATTAAGATTTTTCTTGAGTCTGTTACAACATTGTTTAGACCATAGCGTGCTTCTTTTTATTTATTATTTATTTGGTTGGGACAGTACATGTTCATGAACACATCAGTCCGGATTGTAGCGTTGGGCTAATTTGTATCCGTTGTCCCACATTCACAAACACACACTCATTCAGCGAACAGTGAAAATATTAACGGACGTTGTCACGCCTATCTCCGCTGTTCAAACTAATGTGCCACCACTTTTGCCTTCTATGGGGCTTTTCAAAATGGCCGCGGGGGCTGGAAAACTAACTAAACTAACTGACTAAACTAGACTGGTCCAGAACACTCAGCATTGACACACATGTGGAACGGAGCTTTGGGCCAAGAGACAACTTTTGGACCATCCTGTAAAGACGTTTTCCAGAGGTCTGCTAATGCTATATGTTAGCATTGGCTAATTCTTATTCCGGGTCCACCCCCACAGGCCCGGGGTGGTACTGCAGCATGTCAGCGCACGTCATTTTGGACACTTTTGAGACGGGACCCGCCCACACTGGTTTAGACCTGTTGTTTTAGCTCCATCCATGTTGATATCAGGAACTTCTGGCACAAACATGTAACTCCGCCCCGCCTATCTAAATCAGTGGTCTTCAACACACGGCCCACAGGCCATTTGCGGCCTGTAAAAAGGTATTCTGTGGCCCCTGAGTGGACATCAAACTTTAATGTCAGTGCGGCCCTAACTGAGAGTCTGTGGAACCTTCTCCTTCGCACATCGAGGGTGTAGTGGCGATGTGTTGCTTCCTTCCAAAGGACATTAGAAAAGAGCAGCTGCAGTCGCCGCGCACACAGACCGCAGTGACGGACGGCTGAATGTGACCCTGATGGCCTTCGCTCTGTAGATGGAGCCACAGCAGCAAACACCAGATTCTTAGTTTAGTTCTGGGTTTAGTCCAAGCTACAGTTTGTGGAAATGTGTGTATTTCTCCATAAACAATGGCTTTATTTAAAGATTTATTATTTACTTTCAAAACCGATGTTATCCCATAAAAAAACACATATGGAACAAGACAACTGTGAAATGAGAAGTATCTAGTGCAGTAGTTTATATCTTTATTACAGAACAAAGGTAATCAGATGGACAGTTGTCTTTTTGCGGAGGCAGCAGAAACGCACAATATCAACACACACTTCCTCCAGCTCACACAGGAGTCGTGTTCCCAGGCCAGCTGAGAGACACAGCCCTCCAGCCGGGGTCGTCCCTGTAGCCTCCTCCTGGTGGGACATGGTGGAGGAGCAGTGACTCAACTCTGAGCTCCTCCGGTGTGTCCTACCTCCACTTTATACCTAACGCTGCAGACCTTTCTGTTGGAGCAGAGGTTTGTGTAGCGGCTCGTAGGGGTCGCGGGGATGAGCCGAGTCTACTGTTCCAGCGTGAGACTTTCCATCCAAATGTAGAGGAAATATGCTTGTGTTACTAGTTTTTGGTGAGTGGATCAGCGCCAGATTCACAGAACACTTCTATTTTACTTTTGAATCCTAAGTAGCTCTGAATCAGTCGATGTTTTGTGTTTTACAACCGTTATTTGTGTTGCTTGTTTCTAGCTGTAAATGTTACTGCAGTGTTCATACTGTAGTTTTACACTGGTCCCAACCAAACAGATCAAGCTGAAATCCACTGGAGGAATGCTGCATGTATATAATGTGTAGACCAGTGTGAGAGTGAGTGTGAGAGTGAGAGAGAGAGAATAAAGTGGAAATACTAGTTTTAAAATAGATTATTATGTGTATTTTCATTACTTACTGTTTGTATGTGTGCGTTGTCCACTGTCCAAAGGGTGGGGTCATATGCAGCCATTTCTTTAGACACTTTTGGGGCTTTTCATATAAAGACAGTGTTTACAGTTTCCTTTCATACAAATACTAATACTACTATTACTTGTCCTACTCCCACTACTACTATTGATACTACTTAACATTTGTCTACTTCACACTAAACATATGTCTGCAATGGAAAGGGAATGAAATGGAATGAGAATTGTTGCTAATTGAATCATAGACATAGATCCACATCTGTCAAACCAACCTCAGATCTTTCCAACCTGTTTGAGTCGTGTCTTTTAGCTGCAGTTTCCTTTCGTTACATCATCTTAAATTAAAATTATTCTCATGCCGAGCCGGAGATAAGAATGGCCTTTATTTTTATATTTCTTTCAGTTCGCTGGAGGATTGTCTCCCTTTTTGATTCTGATCTCATTTCATCCTCTCACAGCCAGAAGGAGAGCTTCTAATCCAGGTTCAAGACTGAAACAGGGGTGGAGGACTGGCGCCACCTGGTGGTCAGAGTGTGCACTGACTCTGGCTCTGTCCTGTTCCAATGCAGCAAAAATGATCACATTATTTATGATTAAGAATAAGGTAACTATTGAGAAACATTAAACCAAGCTTAATGTCAAGGCCTGGATTCAAGCACTTTGAGAATGACTTTATATTGTGAGTATATAGGCTACCGAGTACACAGTATATATTATAGTATATATTTTTACATTTTCTTCTGGTGATGTGCCGCGAGATTTTTTCAATGAAAAAAGTGTGTCTTGGCTCAAAAAAGGTTGAAAAACACTGATCTATCCAGTGCAGCAGAAATACTTGAATATTGAATAATCACAGTAGCTTCACATCTTCACTTTAAAGATATAGATTAAAAGACAAAGGCTTTAATGAACTGGACAGAAAGTTTGTTAATATTATATAGAATATCACATTCTGTAAGTCATCACATCTCTTTTTTTCAGCACGTATTCCAGATGAAGTGGTGCAGCGCTACAGAAGGTTCTCGAGGCCTAAAGGGAGATCTCCGTCTGCCTCATGTGCAACACGATGGTTTACAACACACCTGTGGCAGAGTTGGCCGTCGCTGCGCCACAAAAATATGAAGAGATTTTACCAAAAAACTGACACAAAGGAATCTACGGCAATTCTGCCATCAAAAATGAAACTAAAGAATTAAAAAAATCTGGCCAGCTTCTTCCCATTGGGAAGACCAACGATTGAAGTTTTTTTGTAAGGTGCCACAATTCAGTAGTATTTTTGTTAAGAAGTTTTCAGATTACAGTTTGTTGAATTCTGTCAAAAATAGACTTGGAGAAGTATTACCGTTTATTTACTGTTTTGCCAAAGCCAGATGTATCAGAGCAGGTCTGAGTGTGTTCATCAGGGCTCCTTGAACCACGTTTAAATCTGTAATTGTTGCTGTTTAAATAAATTAAAACATGTAGAGTATTGAATATGGTTAGTGTGTGACAGTGTGGCATGTTGGCTGAGGGGGTTGCACCATTGCTCCTCAGTGCAAAGATTCTGAGTTCAAGTCCCAGTTGGAGCAGTTATATGTACAAGTTGATATCACAGTTTCACTTTATTGCATTCAATTGAGTTCACTTGGCAACATCAAGTTAAGGATGTCCCAGCAGGTCTGCAGAGAGAACACAGCGACAGGAGTGTTCTGCAGTCGTGCCTCTAGATGGCGCTGCAGTGGTTTGCTCCACAGTCTGTGGGCTGAGCCTGTCAGACCAGAGACCCCAAAGACCCCAGAGGTCCCAGAGCACACCTCTGCTACAGCTCCTCTGCTCTCACTGAGGATCAACCACCGCTCTATCTGAAGAGGTGAGACACACCATTGGACAGTATATATATATATATATATATATATATATGCAAATAGAAGTGTGTATAGTTTACAACTGTTTTCAGATATTGTCTTCAAAGAGATAAATGTTACAGGAGTTTGCAGTTTAATATTCCAAAGATATTTTTAAAGGTGTATTCCTCGGCCTTTTCTGTGAGCTATTATTTTATCTACGAACCTAATTTACAATGAAGTTCATTCATAGTTTATCACATATTGTCTTTGATCTGACAATGTAACCCATGGCAACCATACAGTAAGTGTCAAAAAAGAGCTAAAAAGGATAAATACAAATGCATTTGGTTTCATATTCATCTCATTAGAACACACTTAAGGTTTATTGTTATTTTTATTTATTTTAATCTGTTATTTTTAAATTGTGATTGATTGTTTAGCTTGTTTTATTCTAGCAGTTCTTAGCTTGTGTTTCTGTGTACTTCGGTGCACACTGGGGACTTTTGCACATGTATTCCACTGTGGTTTTACTGCAAATGGTAAAAATCAAATGAAATGAATTTAAAAAAAGACTTTTACACTATTAGGCCTAAGTCTGGAGTCTAATGTGGAGCTGGTTTTCTTCTTGGATCCAGGTCCATTTACAGTAAACGCAGGAGACTTTTAAAGGATTGTGAAACAGGAGTAACGTGTTGCAGATGTGAGGAGGCGTCTTGGCTTTTTCTTCCTCCAATGGGCTTCGACTGTTCCTCAAATTTATAGTTAACAGTAAAAACGGGTTGTACTACTTTATGATGACATTAGACACATTTATTAAGTATAAATAATTTGTTTCCATTTGAGCAAAATTGCCTGAATTACAATAAAACATGTCAGGTAAGCAGGACTAGCTTTCTTTACTGGTTTGTCTCATTAAAAGAACCTTCTAAGTCTTATACAATAAAGCTATAGAGTGAAGATAAAATCCCTCAGTTAGCTAAAGCTAAAGCTAAAGCTAAAGCTAAACACGACTGTTCTAACCTGGATTTGAACATTGTCAGAGAAGAAGCCTCTGACAAATCTGTGAAAAACCATAAAGGCCCCGTCCACACGTAGCCGAGTATTAAGTAGTAACCTCAGATGTTTGTCTTGTTTGGACCTGTCATCCACATTACTGCAATGCCCACCTCGTCAGGACCAACGCCAAAAGTCTGCAAAAAGTCCAGCACATCCAGAACTGTGCTGCCCGGGTCCTGACGAGGCACAAATATGACCACATCACACCTGTCCTCAAATCCCTCCACAGCTGCCCATCAAACACAGAATACAGCACAGAATACAGCACAGAATACAGTACAAACTCTGCCTCCTCACATATGCACACCCGGAACTGCCCCTGCCTCAGCCACCTCCTAACACCACCTCTCCTCCACCTCCTCTCACTGCACCAACCCAGGACCAGACTCTCCTCCACCTCCTCCCACTGCACCAACCCAGGACCAGACTCTCCTCCACCTCCTCCCACTGCACCCACCCAGGACCAGACTCTCCTCCACCTCCTCCCACTGCACCAACCCAGGACCAGACTCTCCTCCACCTCCTCCCACTGCACCCACCCAGGACCAGACTCTCCTCCACCTCCTCTCACTGCACCAACCCAGGACCAGACTCTCCTCCACCTCCTCCCACTGCACCAACCCAGGACCAGACTCTCCTCCACCTCCTCCCACTGCACCAACCCAGGACCAGACTCTCCTCCACCTCCTCTCACTGCACCACCCCAGGACCAGACTCTCCTCCACCTCCTCTCACTGCACCAACCCAGGACCAGACTCTCCTCCACCTCCTCTCACTGCACCAACCCAGGACCAGACTCTCCTCCACCTCCTCTCACTGCACCAACCCAGGACCAGACTCTCCTCCACCTCCTCTCACTGCACCAACCCAGGACCAGACTCTCCTCCACCTCCTCTCACTGCACCAACCCAGGACCAGACTCTCCTCCACCTCCTCTCACTGCACCAACCCAGGACCAGACTCTCCTCCACCTCCTCTCACTGCACCAACCCAGGACCAGACTCTCCTCCACCTCCTCTCACTGCACCAACCCAGGACCAGACTCTCCTCCACCTCCTCTCACTGCACCAACCCAGGACCAGACTCTCCTCCACCTCCTCTCACTGCACCAACCCAGGACCAGACTCTCCTCCACCTCCTCTCACTGCACCAACCCAGGACCAGACTCTCCTCCACCTCCTCTCACTGCACCAACCCAGGACCAGACTCTCCTCCACCTCCTCTCACTGCACCAACCCAGGACCAGACTCTCCTCCACCTCCTCTCACTGCACCAACCCAGGACCAGACTCTCCTCCACCTCCTCTCACTGCACCAACCCAGGACCAGACTCTCCTCCACCTCCTCTCACTGCACCAACCCAGGACCAGACTCTCCTCCACCTCCTCTCACTGCACCAACCCAGGACCAGACTCTCCTCCACCTCCTCTCACTGCACCAACCCAGGACCAGACTCTCCTCCACCTCCTCTCACTGCACCAACCCAGGACCAGACTCTCCTCCACCTCCTCTCACTGCACCAACCCAGGACCAGACTCTCCTCCACCTCCTCTCACTGCACCAACCCAGGACCAGACTCTCCTCCACCTCCTCTCACTGCACCAACCCAGGACCAGACTCTCCTCCACCTCCTCTCACTGCACCAACCCAGGACCAGACTCTCCTCCACCTCCTCTCACTGCACCAACCCAGGACCAGACTCTCCTCCACCTCCTCTCACTGCACCAACCCAGGACCAGACTCTCCTCCACCTCCTCTCACTGCACCAACCCAGGACCAGACTCTCCTCCACCTCCTCTCACTGCACCAACCCAGGACCAGACTCTCCTCCACCTCCTCTCACTGCACCAACCCAGGACCAGACTCTCCTCCACCTCCTCTCACTGCACCAACCCAGGACCAGACTCTCCTCCACCTCCTCTCACTGCACCAACCCAGGACCAGACTCTCCTCCACCTCCTCTCACTGCACCAACCCAGGACCAGACTCTCCTCCACCTCCTCTCACTGCACCAACCCAGGACCAGACTCTCCTCCACCTCCTCTCACTGCACCAACCCAGGACCAGACTCTCCTCCACCTCCTCTCACTGCACCAACCCAGGACCAGACTCTCCTCCACCTCCTCTCACTGCACCAACCCAGGACCAGACTCTCCTCCACCTCCTCTCACTGCACCAACCCAGGACCAGACTCTCCTCCACCTCCTCTCACTGCACCAACCCAGGACCAGACTCTCCTCCACCTCCTCTCACTGCACCAACCCAGGACCAGACTCTCCTCCACCTCCTCTCACTGCACCAACCCAGGACCAGACTCTCCTCCACCTCCTCTCACTGCACCAACCCAGGACCAGACTCTCCTCCACCTCCTCTCACTGCACCAACCCAGGACCAGACTCTCCTCCACCTCCTCTCACTGCACCAACCCAGGACCAGACTCTCCTCCACCTCCTCTCACTGCACCAACCCAGGACCAGACTCTCCTCCACCTCCTCTCACTGCACCAACCCAGGACCAGACTCTCCTCCACCTCCTCTCACTGCACCAACCCAGGACCAGACTCTCCTCCACCTCCTCTCACTGCACCAACCCAGGACCAGACTCTCCTCACCTCTCCTCTCACTGCACCAACCCAGGACCAGACTCTCCTCCACCTCCTCTCACTGCACCAACCCAGGACCAGACTCTCCTCCACCTCCTCTCACTGCACCAACCCAGGACCAGACTCTCCTCCACCTCCTCTCACTGCACCAACCCAGGACCAGACTCTCCTCCACCTCCTCTCACTGCACCAACCCAGGACCAGACTCTCCTCCACCTCCTCTCACTGCACCAACCCAGGACCAGACTCTCCTCCACCTCCTCTCACTGCACCAACCCAGGACCAGACTCTCCTCCACCTCCTCTCACTGCACCAACCCAGGACCAGACTCTCCTCCACCTCCTCTCACTGCACCAACCCAGGACCAGACTCTCCTCCACCTCCTCTCACTGCACCAACCCAGGACCAGACTCTCCTCCACCTCCTCTCACTGCACCAACCCAGGACCAGACTCTCCTCCACCTCCTCTCACTGCACCAACCCAGGACCAGACTCTCCTCCACCACTCCTCACTGCACCAACCCAGGACCAGACTCTCCTCCACCTCCTCTCACTGCACCAACCCAGGACCAGACTCTCCTCCACCTCCTCTCACTGCACCAACCCAGGACCAGACTCTCCTCCACCTCCTCTCACTGCACCAACCCAGGACCAGACTCTCCTCCACCTCCTCTCACTGCACCAACCCAGGACCAGACTCTCCTCCACCTCCTCTCACTGCACCAACCCAGGACCAGACTCTCCTCCACCTCCTCCACTGCACCAACCCAGGACCAGACTCTCCTCCACCTCCTCCCACTGCACCAACCCAGGACCAGACTCTCCTCCACCTCCTCTCACTGCACCACCCAGGACCAAACTCTCCTCCACCTCCTCTCACTGCACCAACCCAGGACCAGACTCTCCTCCACCTCCTCTCACTGCACCAACCCAGGACCAGACTCTCCTCCACCTCCTCCCACTGCACCAACCCAGGACCAGACTCTCCTCCACCTCCTCCCACTGCACCAACCCAGGACCAGACTCTCCTCCACCTCCTCTCACTGCACCAACCCAGGACCAGACTCTCCTCCACCTCCTCTCACTGCACCAACCCAGGACCAGACTCTCCTCCACCTCCTCTCACTGCACCAACCCAGGACCAGACTCTCCTCCACCTCCTCTCACTGCACCAACCCAGGACCAGACTCTCCTCCACCTCCTCTCACTGCACCAACCCAGGACCAGACTCTCCTCCACCTCCTCCCACTGCACCAACCCAGGACCAGACTCTCCTCCACCTCCTCTCACTGCACCAACCCAGGACCAGACTCTCCTCCACCTCCTCCCACTGCACCAACCCAGGACCAGACTCTCCTCCACCTCCTCTCACTGCACCAACCCAGGACCAGACTCTGGACCCTGGGAGACAGGGCCTTTCAGGCAGTAGCCCCCTCCCAGAGACCCTCAGGGCCCCACAAAGTGTGGAGGCTTTCAAGAAAGGCCTTAAGACATGTTTATTCAAACAGGCCTTCTAGAAGTGTAGTTATGTTTTTATGTGTTCATGATGGTGTTTATGATGTATTGTAAATGTGTAATTTTTT
The DNA here is from genome assembly GCA_964034765.1 of Knipowitschia caucasica. Classification (NCBI taxonomy): domain Eukaryota; kingdom Metazoa; phylum Chordata; class Actinopteri; order Gobiiformes; family Gobiidae; genus Knipowitschia; species Knipowitschia caucasica. Next base: position 37,145,486 of record OZ035840.1, read on the forward strand.
ATGTTGTGTATCTTGGATGTTCCCTGTTCTGTAGCACTCAGATTTCATTGAAATGTGAAGTGCATTATGAATAAAATGTATTATTTTTACATGACAACGCATAATAATCAAATATATTAAAAAAACTAAGCGAAGTGAAGATTTTTGAAAACTGTTTATGCATCTCCGTGTAGACAGATAACCAGCACGTCACAATATGCTCCAAAACAACAACGAATCTGCTTTGACGTCAAACGTGTGACCCCTGATCCCTGTACAAGGATCTAACTGCCGTTAAAACTGTGGTTCCACCGGATCATGCTGCGGCGCAGCAGCGATGGGTCGGGCCAGCTGTGGGGGCGTTTCCGTCGGACTACAAACACGCCTTAGTGGGGGTTACAGTAAAGTTTCAACAACCAATCACCAATCAGTATCAAAATACGCTTTCAAAATAAACCAGCAGCACGGAATCTTGGTTGAACCGCACGTGAAGGCTTAAAGGGCCTTTGTAACTGGAGCACAAGGGTTACGGGAAGTTTGTGATTAGTGATGTACAGTTTCCTTAAAGAGGGACTAATTAATGCAACCGTCTTGTTTTCACACTTAAATGTTGTACTGAATAATATCAAATTGATAGTTAAAATATAATACAGTGGACCACTGTGCACCTGTACAGACGGTAGCTCACGAGTACCACCAGGAGGGAACATTTCTCGCCCTAAATGTAAAACCCATATCTTTATTTTAACAGAACTGTCTATCATAAAGAACAGCATTGACGTCGTTCTTATTTTGAATATCTTATTTTGAAATACCGAATGAGATCGGATGTGTTCAGCAGCGAATTAAGAAGGACGAGGCGTTTCTGGATTTGAGGAGGGTGTTCCTGTTAAACACATGGACGCCCCTTTTAGCTGCTGGCCAGATTATATTGTCCACATCAGAGAGCAGCAAAGTGATCACAGGGACTCACGCTCCAAACCAGGAGCTAAACCAAGACTAAACCAGGAGCTAAACCAGGACTAAACCAGGCCTGAGGACGGGTACCCTGGCCTTATCCATCCGTACACTCCGCTCGATCATCATTTCACTGCATGTAACGTCTGGGTCTGGTCCCTGTGTTAGCGATTACAATCGGTTGAATTTTGACCGACCAATCAGAGAGCGCGGAAGGCAGGTCGGTGACGTCAAGAGTTTGCGCCGAACGGGCAGCTTGTAGTTTCGCAATGGCAAAAAATACTATAGTAAAGTAATCCGGTCTGGTTCTATCAAGAAACTGAAGCCGGAGCAAGAGGAATGTTTAGCAAAAGTAATCACTACTCCCCACGGGCTCCGTTAGCGGCAAAGGAGCTGGACAGGCTAAATGCTAAATGCTAACGACTCACTGGGGAGCATTACATACGTCACAGTAAACTCAGATCCAATGGTTTCAATCTGCAAACGGAGTTAGTCCCTCCCACCTGTTACGGAGTCAATGGAGACAATCCAGACCTTAGTATGAAATGAAATTTGTACTATGGTGTGGTACGGCCAGGCTAAAGGACGGGGGTCAGTGCTTGTAAACATATGTCCAGCCTAAGTTTCTACTGTGACTGTAAATAAATGCTACTACAGAAGTACCGGCGAGCGAGTTCTACTCACTCATAGATCTACTCTCTCAAAAGAAATGATGATTTCTGAGGAATGATTGCTATTAGATATAATCAACGTTCCAAATACTGTCTGTGCCTCGGAACTGTTTCCCACAACACTGACCTGAACAGCTGCAAGGTGCGCAGGTTAACCTGGAGCTGAGGTGGGACTGTGGTGTTTCCATTCAATAAACACGTTCACAACAGCGATGTACAAACACATGACCAGCGCCTGCTCTCACAGAATCAGAATCAGAATCAGAATCATTTTTATTGCCAACGTAAGTAACGGGAGGTCACAGACTTGGAAATTGCTTTGGCTCAGTGCAACAGTCAAAAAGAGATAATAAAAATAAGAATAAAAAACACTTCTAAAGAATAAATTTAAATTTAAAATAGAGTTACAGTTACTATTTACAATATACAAGTGCACATGGTGCACACAATGTAAGGTGACAGCAGTACAGTGAAGTAAAGTGACGTATGATGGGCAGTAAAGTGACTTTATAAAGGGCGGGGGGACAGGTTAAGAAGTGTTCAAGAGTCCAACAGCAGAGGGGAAGAAACTGTTCTTGTGGCGGGAGGTTCTAGTCCTGATGGACCGCAGCCTCCTGCCTGAGGGGAGTGGTTGGAATAGTCCATGTGCAGGGTGAGAGGGGTCGGCTGTGATACGACCAGCCCGGCCTCGAGCTCGGGCGATTGTTGTTGCCACTGCACCAGGACACCAGCCGGTCCACCTCCCTCCTGTAGGCGGACTCATCGTTGTTGGAGATGAGTCCAATGAGGGTGGTGTCGTCCGCGAACTTGATCAGCTTCACGGAGTCGTGGCTGGAGGTGCAGTGGTTGGTGTACAGGGAGAAGAGCAGGGGAGAAAGAACACAGCCCTGTGGGGCTCCTGTATTTATAATCCGAGAGTCCGAGACATTCTTCCCCAGACGCACTCGCTGCTTCCTGTCCGTCAGGAAGTCAGTGATCCACCTGCAGGTGGAATCGGGCACGTTGAGCTGGGAGAGCTTGTCCTGGAGCAGGGATGGCAGGATTGTGTTGAAGGCAGAGCTGAAGTCCACGAACAGGACCCTGGCGTAGGTCCCCGGGGAGTCCAGGTGCTGTAGGATGTGGTGGAGGGCCAGGTTAATGGCGTCGTCTACAGATCTGTTGGCTCTGTAGGCGAACTGCAGGGGGTCCAGGAGGGGGGAGGTGAGGGACTTGAGATGGGAGAGAACCAGGCGTTCAAATGACTTCATGACGACAGACGTAAGTGCTACAGGTCTGTAGTCATTGAGTCCTGTGATCCTGGGCTTCTTCGGGACGGGGACAATGATGGAGGATTTGAAGCAGGCCGGGACATGGCAGGACTGCAGAGAGGTGTTGAAAATGTCAGTGAACACAGGAGTAAGCTCACTGGCGCAGTGTCTCAGAGTGGCCGGAGACACGTGGTCCGGGCCAGGAGCTTTGCGGGGGTGCAGCCTCAGGAAGAGTTGTTTAATCTCTTTAGCGGCTATTGTTAGGCTGGGGGCAGGGCTGATGGGTGGGTCGTTAGAGTAGTGGGGGAGGGAGAGGTGTCAGGGGCAGCATCAAAGCGACTGAAAAATAAGTTCAGATCGTCAGCTAGCTTGTGGTCATCAGCACAGGGGGGGGCTTTGGGTTTGTAGTTGGTGATCTCCCGTAGGCCCCTCCAGACAGAAGCAGTATCGTTGTTACCAAACTGCTCCTGTAGTCGTTCTCTGTGCCGGGACTTGGCTGCTTTCAGTTCTTTCCTGAACTGATATTTAGCTGCTTTGTAGCCGCTGCGGTCCCCCTCCCTGAAAGCAGAGTCCTTTGCTTTCCTGAGCTGCCGGAGTTTAGCAGTGAACCAGGGTTTGTCGTTGTTATAGATGACCCTGGTCCTTGTTGGAATGATGCTATCCTCACAGAAGTGAATGTATGACGTCACAGTGTCCGTATATTCATCCAAGCTGTCTGTGGCAGCTCTGAAAAGGTCCCGTCTGTAGATTCCATGCATGCAGCTCTTCCACAGCTTCATCAGACCACACTTTGGAGCTCCTCACTGCAGGTTTCGAGAGCTTTAGTCTCTGTCTGTAAGCAGGAACCAGATGTATCATGGAGTGATCTGAGAAGCCGAGGGCTGGCTTGGGAACAGCGCGAAAAGCTCCGCGCACGGTGGTGTAACAGTGATCCAGAGTGTTCTCCTCTCTGGTCGGGCATTTGATAAACTGTCTGTATTTGGGTAATTCCTGGCTCAAGTTTCCCTTATTAAAATCCCCCAGGATAATAATCAGAGAGTCCGGGTATAAGCGTTCCATACACAGTACTTGCTCTGCGTCCGCGCATGGCGGTATGTAAACAGAGGCAAGAATGAATGAAACAATTTCCCGCGGGGAGTAATATGGTTTACAATGAATGAAAAGATATTCCAGAGCAGGAGAGCAGTGCTTGGAGATCACTGTCACATCGTTACACCAGTTTGTATTGACGTAGAAACAGAGCCCTCCGCCTCTGCTCTTCCCTGAGAGCGCACAATGGCGATCCGCGCGAAACAGCCCAAAGCCCTGCAGCTCCAGAGCGCAGTCCGGGATCCGCTCATTTAGCCAGGTCTCAGTGAAGCAGAGGACACAGGATGTGGCGAAGTCCTTGTTTCTTCTCATGAGCAGGCTGAGTTCGTCCATCTTATTGCCCATTGAGCGTACGTTGGAGAGAAAAATGCCGGGGAGAGCCGTGCGCGCTCCTCTCCTCCTAAGACGCACGAGCAGGCCTCCTCGCTTTCCCCTTTTACGGGCCCACACTTTTTTGGCTAGAACATGAACTAAATCAGCCGCAGATGCCAAGAAAACAGGCAATAGGTCCATGGGAACGGTGGGTCGGATGTTCATAAGTTCCTCACGGGTGTAGGAACAGCCAGATGCACAGTTAAAAAGTAAAAAAAAAAAAAAAAGAGAGCAGCAAAGAGCCATGTCGACCGTACGAGGCGCCATCTTGTTCTGCACACAATGTTCTCATAGACTACAGTCATAAGAAATGTTGATGTAGAAACAGAAATCACATGTGGAATTAATGCTGTACGTGCACACCAGGAAATGGGCATTTGGTTTGTATGAATGAGCAATAATGTGACTAATACAGAGTATGAAGCTGACAGGACGAACGTGTGTTTAAAACACAAGAGCAGAAAGAGGTCGTCACTGAAAGACGACAGCAGACGGTCAAACATATTGTGTTACATTGTGTTTGTAGAGTGGGCTGGATCCACCTGCGTGACCGTGTGCACGCACCCCGCTACATCTTTGAAATGTCTCCAAAAGGTGCTACTGAAGCAATAGCATTGACAATAGAATGGTGCACCCTCTGCTTCCTGTGCCTCGTCCCTCACTGACATTTCAAAACACACACACACAAACATAGATCTGTGTTTGGTGATGGTTTGGTGATGGTTTAGTGATGGTTTGGTGATGCTGACGCGGCTCCAGATCCTCTTTCGTGTCAATGTAGATCCTCCCCTAAACACATTGCCTACCAGCTGTTTGTGAGGATTTGCACTGATTTTGAAGACCCACAGAATATTGTGTACTATGACTATGTGAAATCTGAAAGACTGGACGGACAACTTTCATCCTATAATCCCCAATCAAGTGGATCACAGAGCACCAGCCCCTCACCGGTCCTCCTGCAGGCCATGATTAGATCCAGGTGTTAGTATGTTAGATTATAAAAGACCACGACAGATATTGATCATTCTCCCATCCACTTGAGATCACGGTATTTCCTATAGAGTAAGCAGTTTAGCGATAGTAAATTTAGATTGAGCCAGAGATAGAGCTAGTTTTTGTTCATTAGATTGAGCCAGAGAGCTAGTTTTTGTTTATTAGTATACAAGATGGAAACAAGATGGCGCCTATGTTTGGTTGTGCCTCTGCTCGTCAGCTACGATGGTGTTTTCCTGGTTTATTCCTAACATGCTCCGCCATCCTGTCTGCTCTGATGGCCAGCGGTGCCGTGACTCTACGGACTTATGACCGCAGCTCTCTTTTTGATATTAAAGCGTGTATGGAGCGCCGCTTCAATGACTGGCGCAGCTACAGGAACACTTTTCCACCCCGTCACCTTCGCCCTCACTTCCCAGGAGTTCCTTCGATAAAGATATTAGTGACAATAGCCTCCAGCTGAACTCTGGTGAAATAGAAACCTTAGTTATAGCCCCGGACAGTATTGTGCCTCTCATGACTCAGCGCCTTGGTGAGCTAACATGACTCAGCGCCTTGGTGAGCTAACATGACTCAGCGCCTTGGTGAGCTAACATGACTCAGCGCCTTGGTGAGCTAACATGACTCAGCGCCTTGGTGAGCTAACATGACTCAGCGCCTTGGTGAGCTAACATGACTCAGCGCCTTGGTGAGCTAACATGACTCAGCACCTTGGTGTCCAAAGCAGCTCAGTGAAGAAGAGTCTGAGGAACCTTGGAGTCGCCTTTGATAAAGGGATGTCCCTAGAACGACCAAACAGCTGATCCGAAACTGTAACTTCCACTTGTGCAACATCTCCAAGCTCAGACACATGGTCTCGAGTCAGACACATGGTCTCTGACACATGTAAGTTAGTAAGTAATGTTTATTTGCATAGCGCATTTTACAGACCAAGGTCACCCAAAGCGCTTTACAATGTTCAGAGTTCAGATATTACTCCACTCAGAACCTGTTGATGGTCCTCCACTCAGAACCTGTTGATGGTCCCCCACTCAGAACCTGTTGAGGGTCCCCCACTCAGAACCTGTTGATGGTCCTCCACTCAGAACCTGTTGATGGTCCCCCACTCAGAACCTGTTGATGGTCCCCCGCACTCCTTTTAAAACCAGAGGAGACAGATCCAGGTCGTTGCTCCTCACCTTTGGAATGAGCTTCCACAGTTTTTGTGCATCTTAGAGACTTAATGATTTTTTGTCCCAACTTAAGACCCATTTGTTCAGACAGGGTTTCTCGCCTCGCTGCACATAGACCTCTGGACTGTGTTTATGATGAGGACCGTCTTCTGTGTCTTTGTTTTTTTAATCTGAAATGTGTAATTTTATTGTGTTTTAATTGTGAAGCACTTTGTGATCCTGGTCTGTGAAAGGCGCTATTGACCAGATGCACCGACGTCATAAAGTCACGTGACCGTGCATGAGCTGACGGCGGAAGTAGTGGAAGCTAGCATGGCGGTGAGAGAAAAAAAGACTAACTCCTAAACATTGAGACTCCTGTCGAAAATTGAGAAATGGCTGAATGTTCGATGAAGTTATCGACGGAAGTAGGACATCTCGTCGGGGCCCATAAAGCGCGGTATTTGGAGAAGTTACGGATCGCCGAACTGGAAGTTGACCCGTACCTTCTCCCCCCAGTCAATTTTGTAGATTTAGTTAAATGCACAACATTGCCCGAATTCTCCCCGCATGATCTGTACCATTACGTAGTGAACAATGTATCTCCTTTCACTGGATCAGATTTAAAAGCGTACAAGAGCCTGGATGCATACCAGTTTTTTGTTGCTGGCTGGGTCACTGGGGCTCGTTGCCATCATAATGGCAAAGGTAAGTAATTTCGATTGCATTATGGTATCATTTATCATGTGTAAATTCATACAATTATGACTAAGTGTATTGTGTATCATGTAGATATTTGTTCTGGGATACTGTCACTGGCTTATTATAATGTGTACAACTACAGGACCAGTTATTCATAGTGTAATACTCCCAGGTAAGAAATGCTTGAACAGTGCTTTTCAAGATGTTTTTATTGACAAGCTGACAGAACAAGCTGCTGTTAGCCACAGCTCATGCTTAACTCAGAAACTTACAACACACACTACCGTCGTGTCAACTCGTGGGGAAAATCTCCCACCCCTGAAAAGCTCTACCATAACCAGAGCGCCCCCCTGTGGTAGTAAACCGACAACACAGAACTATTACAATAGATAAAAGGTTATATTATTGTTGTGATGAAAATGCAATGTTGTGCAAGTACAATACATAGCTTTTCACACATAGAAACATGGATCAATGCCCCCTTTAGTTACATTTAGATTGGAGCTAGATGGTCATAGTAGATAGTACTTTCAAAATGATGACCTATTGTGTAAATAATACCTATTCCCTTTTTATACATGTTATATCATGTGATTTCAGGTTCACCACAGCCAAGCACTGTCTGAACCTCCTCTAAAGCCCTGGGTGTCTCTTCAGAAGGACAGTACAGTGTTGTGTGGCCACTGCACATGTAAAGCAGGCCTGGGACAGCCTTGCTCTATGCCCTTGAGTCTGCAGTAAAATTCCTTCAAGATCGAAGTTGCACTGATGGGCCAAGACAATGGGGGCATCTTCCACTGAAAGCAGGCAAAGCAGGGTGAGAGGGGTCGGCTGTGATACGACCAGCCCGGCCTCGAGCTCGGGCGACGTACAGGTCCTGCAACGATGGAAGGCTGCGGCCGATCACTTCCTCTGCAGAGCGCACAATGCGCTGTAGTCTCTGTATGTCCCTGACTGTGGCTCCAGCGAACCACACGGTGACGGAGGAGGTGAGGATGGACTCGATGATGGCCGTGTAGAACTGCAGCTTGGCTTTCCTGAGCTGCCGCAGGAAGTACATCCTCTGCTGGGCCTTCTTGATGAGGGAGCTGATGGTCGGCTCCCACTTGAGGTCCTGGGTGATGGTGGTGCCCAGGAAACGGAAGGACTCCACAGAGGTGATGGGGGAGTCCATCACGGAGGGTGGGGGCGGGGGGACAGTGCTCTTCCTGAAGTCCACAATCATCTCCACTGTCTTCTGGGCGTTCAGCTCCAGGTTGTTACCACTGCACCAGGACACCAGCCGGTCCACCTCCCTCCTGTAGGCGGACTCATCGTTGTTGGAGATGAGTCCAATGAGGGTGGTGTCGTCCGCGAACTTGATCAGCTTCACGGAGTCGTGGCTGGAGGTGCAGTGGTTGGTGTACAGGGAGAAGAGCAGGGGAGAAAGAACACAGCCCTGTGGGGCTCCTGTATTTATAATCCGAGAGTCCGAGACATTCTTCCCCAGACGCACTCGCTGCTTCCTGTCCGTCAGGAAGTCAGTGATCCACCTGCAGGTGGAATCGGGCACGTTGAGCTGGGAGAGCTTGTCCTGGAGCAGGGATGGCAGGATTGTGTTGAAGGCAGAGCTGAAGTCCACGAACAGGACCCTGGCGTAGGTCCCCGGGGAGTCCAGGTGCTGTAGGATGTGGTGGAGGGCCAGGTTAATGGCGTCGTCTACAGATCTGTTGGCTCTGTAGGCGAACTGCAGGGGGTCCAGGAGGGGGGAGGTGAGGGACTTGAGATGGGAGAGAACCAGGCGTTCAAATGACTTCATGACGACAGACGTAAGTGCTACAGGTCTGTAGTCATTGAGTCCTGTGATCCTGGGCTTCTTCGGGACGGGGACAATGATGGAGGATTTGAAGCAGGCCGGGACATGGCAGGACTGCAGAGAGGTGTTGAAAATGTCAGTGAACACAGGAGTAAGCTCACTGGCGCAGTGTCTCAGAGTGGCCGGAGACACGTGGTCCGGGCCAGGAGCTTTGCGGGGGTGCAGCCTCAGGAAGAGTTGTTTAATCTCTTTAGCGGCTATTGTTAGGCTGGGGGCAGGGCTGATGGGTGGGTCGTTAGAGTAGTGGGGGAGGGAGAGGTGTCAGGGGCAGCATCAAAGCGACTGAAAAATAAGTTCAGATCGTCAGCTAGCTTGTGGTCATCAGCACAGGGGGGGGCTTTGGGTTTGTAGTTGGTGATCTCCCGTAGGCCCCTCCAGACAGAAGCAGTATCGTTGTTACCAAATGCTCCTGTAGTCGTTCTCTGTGCCGGGACTTGGCTGCTTTCAGTTCTTTCCTGAACTGATATTTAGCTGCTTTGTAGCCGCTGCGGTCCCCCTCCCTGAAAGCAGAGTCCTTTGCTTTCCTGAGCTGCCGGAGTTTAGCAGTGAACCAGGGTTTGTCGTTGTTATAGATGACCCTGGTCCTTGTTGGAATGATGCTATCCTCACAGAAGTGAATGTATGACGTCACAGTGTCCGTATATTCATCCAAGCTGTCTGTGGCAGCTCTGAAAAGGTCCCAGTCTGTAGATTCCATGCATGCAGCTCTTCCACAGCTTCATCAGACCACACTTTGGAGCTCCTCACTGCAGGTTTCGAGAGCTTTAGTCTCTGTCTGTAAGCAGGAACCAGATGTATCATGGAGTGATCTGAGAAGCCGAGGGCTGGCTTGGGAACAGCGCGAAAAGCTCCGCGCACGGTGGTGTAACAGTGATCCAGAGTGTTCTCCTCTCTGGTCGGGCATTTGATAAACTGTCTGTATTTGGGTAATTCCTGGCTCAAGTTTCCCTTATTAAAATCCCCCAGGATAATAATCAGAGAGTCCGGGTATAAACGTTCCATACACAGTACTTGCTCTGCGTCCGCGCATGGCGGTATGTAAACAGAGGCAAGAATGAATGAAACAATTTCCCGCGGGGAGTAATATGGTTTACAATGAATGAAAAGATATTCCAGAGCAGGAGAGCAGTGCTTGGAGATCACTGTCACATCGTTACACCAGTTTGTATTGACGTAGAAACAGAGCCCTCCGCCTCTGCTCTTCCCTGAGAGCGCACAATGGCGATCCGTGTGGAACAGCCCAAAGCCCTGCAGCTCCAGAGCGCAGTCCGGGATCCGCTCATTTAGCCAGGTCTCAGTGAAGCAGAGGACACAGGATGTGGCGAAGTCCTTGTTTCTTCTCATGAGCAGGCTGAGTTCGTCCATCTTATTGCCCATTGAGCGTACGTTGGAGAGAAAAATGCCGGGGAGAGCCGTGCGCGCTCCTCTCCTCCTAAGACGCACGAGCAGGCCTCCTCGCTTTCCCCTTTTACGGGCCCACACTTTTTTGGCTAGAACATGAACTAAATCAGCCGCAGATGCCAAGAAAACAGGCAATAGGTCCATGGGAACGGTGGGTCGGATGTTCATAAGTTCCTCACGGGTGTAGGAACAGCCAGATGCACAGTTAAAAAGTAAAAACAAAAGAAAAAGAGAGCAGCAAAGAGCCATGTCGACCGTACGAGGCGCCATCTTGTTCTGCACACAATGTTCTCATAGACTACAGTCATAAGAAATGTTGATGTAGAAACAGAAATCACATGTGGAATTAATGCTGTACGTGCACACCAGGAAATGGGCATTTGGTTTGTATGAATGAGCAATAATGTGACTAATACAGAGTATGAAGCTGACAGGACGAACGTGTGTTTAAAACACAAGAGCAGAAAGAGGTCGTCACTGAAAGACGACAGCAGACGGTCAAACATATTGTGTTACATTGTGTTTGTAGAGTGGGCTGGATCCACCTGCGTGACCGTGTGCACGCACCCCGCTACATCTTTGAAATGTCTCCAAAAGGTGCTACTGAAGCAATAGCATTGACAATAGAATGGTGCACCCTCTGCTTCCTGTGCCTCGTCCCTCACTGACATTTCAAACACACACACACAAACATAGATCTGTGTTTGGTGATGGTTTGGTGATGGTTTAGTGATGGTTTGGTGATGCTGACGCGGCTCCAGATCCTCTTCGTGTGTCAATGTAGATCCTCCCCTAAACACATTGCCTACCAGCTGTTTGTGAGGATTTGCACTGATTTTGAAGACCCACAGAATATTGTGTACTATGACTATGTGAAATCTGAAAGACTGGACGGACAACTTTCATCCTATAATCCCCAATCAAGTGGATCACAGAGCACCAGCCCCTCACCGGTCCTCCTGCAGGCCATGATTAGATCCAGGTGTTAGTATGTTAGATTATAAAAGACCACGACAGATATTGATCATTCTCCCATCCACTTGAGATCACGGTATTTCCTATAGAGTAAGCAGTTTAGCGATAGTAAATTTAGATTGAGCCAGAGATAGAGCTAGTTTTTGTTCATTAGATTGAGCCAGAGAGCTAGTTTTTGTTTATTAGTATACAAGATGGAAACAAGATGGCGCCTATGTTTGGTTGTGCCTCTGCTCGTCAGCTACGATGGTGTTTTCCTGGTTTATTCCTAACATGCTCCGCCATCCTGTCTGCTCTGATGGCCAGCGGTGCCGTGACTCTACGGACTTATGACCGCAGCTCTCTTTTTGATATTAAAGCGTGTATGGAGCGCCGCTTCAATGACTGGCGCAGCTACAGGAACACTTTTCCACCCCGTCACCTTCGCCCTCACTTCCCAGGAGTTCCTTCGATAAAGATATTAGTGACAATAGCCTCCAGCTGAACTCTGGTGAAATAGAAACCTTAGTTATAGCCCCGGACAGTATTGTGCCTCTCATGACTCAGCGCCTTGGTGAGCTAACATGACTCAGCGCCTTGGTGAGCTAACATGACTCAGCGCCTTGGTGAGCTAACATGACTCAGCGCCTTGGTGAGCTAACATGACTCAGCGCCTTGGTGAGCTAACATGACTCAGCACCTTGGTGTCCAAAGCAGCTCAGTGAAGAAGAGTCTGAGGAACCTTGGAGTCGCCTTTGATAAAGGGATGTCCCTAGAACGACCAAACAGCTGATCCGAAACTGTAACTTCCACTTGTGCAACATCTCCAAGCTCAGACACATGGTCTCGAGTCAGACACATGGTCTCTGACACATGTAAGTTAGTAAGTAATGTTTATTTGCATAGCGCATTTTACAGACCAAGGTCACCCAAAGCGCTTTACAATGTTCAGAGTTCAGATATTACTCCACTCAGAACCTGTTGATGGTCCTCCACTCAGAACCTGTTGATGGTCCCCCACTCAGAACCTGTTGAGGGTCCCCCACTCAGAACCTGTTGATGGTCCTCCACTCAGAACCTGTTGATGGTCCCCCACTCAGAACCTGTTGATGGTCCCCCGCACTCCTTTTAAAACCAGAGGAGACAGATCCAGGTCGTTGCTCCTCACCTTTGGAATGAGCTTCCACAGTTTTTGTGCATCTTAGAGACTTAATGATTTTTTTTGTCCCAACTTAAGACCCATTTGTTCAGACAGGGTTTCTCGCCTCGCTGCACATAGACCTCTGGACTGTGTTTATGATGAGGACCGTCTTCTGTGTCTTTGTTTTTTTAATCTGAAATGTGTAATTTTATTGTGTTTTAATTGTGAAGCACTTTGTGATCCTGGTCTGTGAAAGGCGCTATTGACCAGATGCACCGACGTCATAAAGTCACGTGACCGTGCATGAGCTGACGGCGGAAGTAGTGGAAGCTAGCATGGCGGTGAGAGAAAAAAAGACTAACTCCTAAACATTGAGACTCCTGTCGAAAATTGAGAAATGGCTGAATGTTCGATGAAGTTATCGACGGAAGTAGGACATCTCGTCGGGGCCCATAAAGCGCGGTATTTGGAGAAGTTACGGATCGCCGAACTGGAAGTTGACCCGTACCTTCTCCCCCCAGTCAATTTTGTAGATTTAGTTAAATGCACAACATTGCCCGAATTCTCCCCGCATGATCTGTACCATTACGTAGTGAACAATGTATCTCCTTTCACTGGATCAGATTTAAAAGCGTACAAGAGCCTGGATGCATACCAGTTTTTTGTTGCTGGCTGGGTCACTGGGGCTCGTTGCCATCATAATGGCAAAGGTAAGTAATTTCGATTGCATTATGGTATCATTTATCATGTGTAAATTCATACAATTATGACTAAGTGTATTGTGTATCATGTAGATATTTGTTCTGGGATACTGTCACTGGCTTATTATAATGTGTACAACTACAGGACCAGTTATTCATAGTGTAATACTCCCAGGTAAGAAATGCTTGAACAGTGCTTTTCAAGATGTTTTTATTGACAAGCTGACAGAACAAGCTGCTGTTAGCCACAGCTCATGCTTAACTCAGAAACTTACAACACACACTACCGTCGTGTCAACTCGTGGGGAAAATCTCCCACCCCTGAAAAGCTCTACCATAACCAGAGCGCCCCCCTGTGGTAGTAAACCGACAACACAGAACTATTACAATAGATAAAAGGTTATATTATTGTTGTGATGAAAATGCAATGTTGTGCAAGTACAATACATAGCTTTTCACACATAGAAACATGGATCAATGCCCCCTTTAGTTACATTTAGATTGGAGCTAGATGGTCATAGTAGATAGTACTTTCAAAATGATGACCTATTGTGTAAATAATACCTATTCCCTTTTTATACATGTTATATCATGTGATTTCAGGTTCACCACAGCCAAGCACTGTCTGAACCTCCTCTAAAGCCCTGGGTGTCTCTTCAGAAGGACAGTACAGTGTTGTGTGGCCACTGCACATGTAAAGCAGGCCTGGGACAGCCTTGCTCTATGCCCTTGAGTCTGCAGTAAAATTCCTTCAAGATCGAAGTTGCACTGATGGGCCAAGACAATGGGGGCATCTTCCACTGAAAGCAGGCAAAGCACTCTATGAAGAAGGGTTAAGAATTTACTTCACAAATCCGTCCAAAAAGCAAGCTGGAATATCAAAGAAAAAAACATCAAAACAGAAACATACAGCGAGTGTCTGAAGGTGCCATAGCAAAGTTCTACAAACATCTGGATAGAGCATCCCAAAGTCCTTCAGAGAAGTGTGGTCTCCTGAGTGTGCTACCAAAGTTCTGTGAGCAGTTCCAACCCAGAGTGTTATCTTTAAGCCTTCCACAGCCCCTAACAGAGTTGTACAACCCTAATCACCGTAAGCTATGTGCTTCTGACCTAATGGTGAAATGTGATGATGCTTTCATCAACATAGAGGTCACACCCGAACAGGTACAGATGAATCGATTAAGCCTATTGATTGATTGTATCATAATATAGGATTTATCTTTTTGCATATTAAATGTTGTAGGCAGTACATGTTGAGGAAGAGACACGACAACAGGGACAGTCAAAGCTATGGTTTAACATGAGGGCTGGTAGAGTGACAGCCTCAAGATTCAAGTCAGCAGCAAGAACAGATCCATCTAATCCATCCATACCCATCCATACCCAAGCCAGTGTGGTGTTTCTACTGCTGCTACAAGGCATGTGTGACTCAAACACACAGATGTTGTTTATTATGTTAAAGCCGGAGTACATAGTAGTTATTGTTTCACAAATACATGTTTATCAGAACAGAAAGAATCTTAAGACAAGATCAACTTTATTGATCTCACAATGGAGAAATGTACATGTCACATTTGGCATAGATATAATTACTCAGATTGTGCAAAAATATAGAAGTGTGAAACATGTTAGAATTGAACATGTTAATGTTAGATCCTCATTAACTCTGCTCAATATGCAACTGATATTGACATTATGTATGGTCTATCTTTCAGATGGGGATGTCAACAAGAAAAGACAGGCAGACATATGAAGCCTGGGCCTCATCACAGCATCAGGACCTGCAAGTCTGTGACTCTGGTCTGCACATCCACCCCAGCTGGCCCTACCTCGGAGCATCTCCAGATGCCTTGTTGTCCTGTAGCTGCTGCGGCAATGGTGTGTTAGAGATAAAATGCCCACACAGTGCTAATACTGGAGTCCTCAGTGCCACAGACAATCCACATTTTTATATTAGAAATACAAATGGTTGTTGTTCTCTTAGCCAAGATCATGCATACTTTTACCAGGTGCCAGCTCAGATGTTTGTGACAGAGCGAAAATACTGTGACTTCATGGTGTGGTCTGAATCAGATTATTTTATACAGAGGATCTTACCCGATGCTGCCTTGATGAGAGAAACAGTACCCAAAGTAGAACAGATGTTTAGGTCCGCTATTCTTCCAGAGCTATTGGCCAAGAAATATACATGCCTTTGCCCACAACCAGAGTCAGATAAAAGGCTTAACTCCAACACACTGGAAGACAGTGAAGAGTAATGTGGCCTGATTGTTTTTGCTTTCTACTCAATCATTTAAACAAGGCCTAATGTTTTATTGTGGCTCATTTATTTGTAGACCCATTTGTCATGCTTAATTCAAAGTAAATGTAATAAAGAAGCTTAAAGTTATAGTTGCCAATATGAAATGTTTATTTTTACATACTTTCGCATCACATTACCATACAATCACATTGGTCAGGGTTGTCATTTACCCAGTTAAACAGAAAAACACAACTTAAATAGATGGTACTGACGACAAAGAGAAATTAGATAACATGTATTTTACATTCATTGATTGGCACAACTGAGGGGCACTGTGCTCTCTGATGTATGCATCTGTTGTTCGACCACCCCAGCCCCTTGAGATGAAGGAGATTGTGCCTTGTGGAGTGATACTAACAAGGTATTTAATTGTGTTGTGGGATTTATACTGTGAATATGTCTGAGCCCTTGCCTTCAAATCCTTCGGTTTTATCCATGAATATCTCAAAACAATCAATGACCGCCATGCAATGCTGAAAAGACTTTCTAAAACACATGGGCATGGACACTTTAACATGTTCTCTCTGGGGCCATATTACACACAAAGGAACTAATATATCATTGAGGATATGTATGACATCTGAAAAGACGCTGGAAATAGTTGAGGAGTGAACTTCAAAGAGATATGATAAAAATGAATTTGGTATATTGAGTTTGACTTTCATTAATGTAATTAGTAGCTGTTGGAAACTTGTCAAATTTGTAGTGTCTTTGAGAGCTGGACTAACAAGGTTGAACACTGCCATGAATACTTCATAGCTGTGTAGTCCAGTCAGTGACTTCAGCTTGTCCTTGTTTTTCAAGCCATTCTGTTCAAAGATGTTAACATGTAGCCTCTGTTTAAGTTCAAATGTTTCCTTTCGAAGCATCTGACACTCCAGTGGTAACGACTCTATATGTTTTGAGGACATTGCTTCACCTTCAGGCATGTCATTCTCAGTGAGCTGAGTGGTCATCTCGCTCTTCTCTGATGAGAAGTCCAGGAGTGCCATAGCCGCCTCGCTTCTTGAAGACTGCAGGAGTTTCTTCTTCTTCAGGTTCTGTCTCACCTTGAACTTCTCAAGGCTTTGCACAGCACGTCTTTTTGCAGGGGACTTTGTATGTGCAAAAACTGAAGGTACATAATCAGGTGACAGGGGATCATCACTCTTCTGTCCTGGAAAAGAGACATGGGTTCCTTTTTTACAACAAAGTAGTGATTTACACACACACTGTGTAGATGTAACCACACATCATACGTAAATGCTGCTGGTATCATTAGCGCATTAGCAAATGTTCACTTTTCTGGCAACAGCTAAACATGCTAGCTACATATTAATGGAGAGGAAAATAGTGAGCTACAGCAACAACCGTTCATTGTCCTCCAAAAGCATGAATGGAAAGACAATAAATACAAAATCGTAATTTATTTACCTTGTAAAAAGTGTTCACTGCAAATACGGGAGTACTTGGATGGCTCCCAGTCTTTGCGGTTGATTGCCGCCAGCCATCGCCGTCTTCTATCTTCATCACGAGCAGGACTCAGGTAGAAGGAAACATTTGGCTTTTGTCCTTGCCTGTTCGTACACCCTACCGCACTGCACGATATTACCATGTTGGCTCTTATGTAGTAAAACGGTCAAGTTTCCGATGTTCGCGGTAAAATGAACAGCAGTTAGTGATACTTCCGCCGTCTGTGACGGTGAGGGGCCGTGGCGTCACATGCACTGGGTCAATACAAATAAACGTTACTTACTTAGTATGGAACGTACCAAGTTTGATCAACTTGGAGTTTTTGGTACATGGACGCCTACCCGCTTCTGCGTCTGACATTCTCAAGTCTACAATCAGACGACGGCCAAGGAACTACAAAATGAAAGGTGGGTTTCAAAAATCTTTAAAATGTGGGGAGTAGGCAATGTTTGTGTGCACCATACGGGGCACTGCACTGTGCAGACGGAGGAGGGGGATGCACACTTTGCCAAGGTGGTTGGCTCGCTCAAAGAGGCAAACATATTTATGGTATTCCATGCCAGCCCTACTGGAGGCCACTGTGGCTGGAGAAAACCCACCGTGCCATTATCGACCGTTATTACTGGCCTTAAATGGAGAGGGACAGTCAGACATGGGTAAGTGTGCGCCAACTGATACACGCTCAATATAATGCACTTTGTGGCATTGTCATCAATTATGTAAAATATTGATAAGGATTTCTTATATTACTATTACTGATAAAAGGTGAAGCAGTGCCATAAGAGGAGAGCAAACTTGAAGGCCAAAGTACAACACCGACACACTGAGGTAATGAATCCAATTCCTTTGGCAGTTCTTGCATGACCCCGACTCTCCGAGGATACTAGTACATTTGTCTCATGATCGACTACAGTATCTCTTCTTTTGGGAGTTCTTTTATTGTTTCAGAGAGGATCCTCACAGACCGTGGCACTGAATGTATTAATAAGGTAGGCCTAGGGAGGAATAAGCTTGTTTGTGTTCAGCATTGTGTCATAATTGCATGTGATTTCAGTTGAATGCAGCAGTTTGCTGAAAACTATTGGTGAAGCGCAGTATGTGCTCCCCCTACGACCACCAGTGGTCACCAAAGGTGAGGAATCTTATTTCTTTACTTAGACACATTTGTACAGTAAGTTGTATCAGTGCCTCAGATTCAGATTCATTTATTTGCCATTTGCAGTAAAACCACATTGGAAAACTGTGCAAGACTACCCCGGTGTGCACCAGAAGACGACACACACCAGAGCTCTTGCCACGGCGCCATTTTTACGGCGCCATGCGACAAACAGTAGAATAACAGTTATTCAACAGCATAGAGCAAAACAGACATATATTTCAACAAACATGGGGAGAGACACGGTACATGTGGAAAAACATGCGGATCTTTTTAATGGGAAGTCATCACTCTGGCCCGCCTCGTCCAATATAGCGCGTCAGAGGGGAGTGTGGGTGGGGGAGGTGGAGGGGAAGACCACCATAGACTGAAAAAGAGAGAGAGGCAGACATGTAGGGGGGGGGACTGTAACTGGTGTTCTGAGTTGTGAGTCTGAGATAGATAAGAGTCCAGTGTCAGCCTTGAGTGGCCGTGTGTGGTGGTGGAATGTGAAGGACAAAGATAGCGCAGGTGCCTGCAAACATTGGAGACAAAACAACACATGCCCTTGTGGGAAATGTGTATAAGCACTTTTAGCTGATCAATGAAAGGCAGTGTAAACTAAAGCTAATATGTCCAAATTATACTGGAACTGGACCCTCCGTTCACCGTTATCCGGTGAACGGTATTAGTTGACCACGTCAGTACGAGGTTCCACCGTGAGGCCCAAGTCCTTCAATCAATCCTTCCACGCGTTTAAGTCCATCCAAAGATCTCACTCCCAGGTCGTTAAGGGAATGTTCGATCCGACTCACCCCCCGTTGTGTCCCCACTGTGCCCTCGACCACGACTCTGACCAACTCGCGGAAACTCTCCTTGTTTTCCGCGGACAGCCGCTCGTAAATCTTCTGAGTGGACAGCCCTCCAACTTTGCGGTAGATCAAGCCAACTCCAAATCCAATCAGGAGGAACCCTGCTACCATAAATCCAAAAATGTATATATCCTCAATGTCCTCGATGGACAGTCCCGACAGACAAACGGGTGCCACTTTTGCCAGTTGTCAAAAACGTACCCAGCAGCCGCCGTACCATCCGGGCAAACGGCATCTCCAGAACCGCCTTTACGTGATGAAAAAATAGTATCAATTGCGTTGAGGGACCAGTTGATTAATTCCATCATTTTTTCAAGTTGTATACAGGCAGAAGTCTAGGAAAAAAGACAATCAGGGCAAGCAGAGCAGGAGAGACACGTCTGACCTCGAGGAGAGCAGGAAGAGAAAACCTTAATGCTTTGCACTTAAATTCATGAAGAAACATGAATTTATGATTATGAGACTAATAACGCAATTATCTGTTTTGTACTGGGGTGCCTTAATAAAATGGTGGGGGACCATCCAAATACATGGGAGGAAAACCTCCAGCCCACCATGTTTGCTATGAGGACCAAAAAGCAGCTGATCACACGGCATAGTTCGTGTTTTCTTTTATTTGGGAGGGAGGCCAGCCCCGTCTGGAATTCCAGAGGAGTATGAGGTAAAGTCGCTGTTGCTCATTTTGTATCTACTTATTTTCATCTGTTTCTTTGCCTGTGCAATGAGCTGTCCCTGCGTGTCCTGGAGTCTGTGGATATCTTTAAGAGTCAGCTCAAGACGCACTTATTTAGACAGGCCTTTTAGATCTTGATGTTTATGTACTTTGTACAACTTGTTTTACTGTATAGTTTTTTACTCTGTATGTATTGATCTTGCTTTTAATGTGAAGCGCTTTGTGTCCCTGGTCTGAGAAAGGCGCTATATAAATACTTTTTTACTTACTTAATGTTAAGAAGGTAGGCAATCCAAAGCTTGATTTGAAATGGTGGTTAATCTATCGAAATGTTTGTGTTGTTTAGTATTCATTTTAGAGCGAGGACTCTTCAAACATCCTGTCGCATGTGGTGCAGTCTGCACAAGCCACCACTGGACCGTTGTGGGCAGGTTAAATATAGGCACAAGCTCGGAGCTTCTAGCTATAGTTTCCCTCAGAGTCAGAATTCTCAGGTTCTTAATTTATTGTATCGTAAAAAAACACTCTCCCATCCTCCTGCAGATCATGTATGTGAAGGAAAAGAGGGTGCTGCACCAAACCCATCTGGTGCCAGACCGGGGGGGTGGAAAAGTGCCGCAGTGTAACCAGGTTTGTAAGATTTTCTGAAACTTCAATCCCACTGTGGCCTTTGTAAGTGAGTGAATCTGTTTGCAGGGAGCTGGTGCAGAGGTGAAGGCCTTCACTGGAACTGAGCACCTGGCCGTGTTCCACCATAGACCACCCCCGACAGAGTGACGCACCTCATGTGGTGTATTTGTTTGCTAGGTATGTATTTGTTGACATTAGCTGAGCAGATCCTTCTGAAGGAGGAGGTCAAGTTCCAGGCGGATGCTGCTGGGAACGAACCCTGCTCCCAAACACTGGTACCAAAGTGAGGTGACCAACTGTAAGCTTTGTGTAAACTTTGCAAATAACTTTTTGTATTTCAGGATCTGATTTTTGTTACTGCAGGTTCCGCTGCTCAGGGAGGGAGGAGGGAAATGAGGATGATAGTGGCCCTGATAGGGATCCATGGGTAAGTTTTTTATGATGGCATAAAAGTTGACTGAACACTAACATCCATCTGGACCAGTGGACTCACTCCTTCACTGTATCCAACAGATCAGTGAGTGGATGCAAAACAACTTCCTTCAGCTAAACGTAGACAAAACTGAAATGATTGTCTTTGGTCCAGAAACAAAGAGAGAGCGTCATCAGTCATCTACAGTCTCTCTCCCTAAAACCTTCAAACAAGGTCAGAAATCTAGGGGTAATACTGGACTCAGACTTACATTTTAATAGCCACATCAAATCAGTAACATCAGCAGCTTTTTACCATCTAAAAAACATTGCCAGGATCAAAAACATAGTGTCTAAAGCAGACTTGGAGATTCTTATCCATGCATTTGTCTCCAGTAGGTTAGACTACTGCAATGGCCTGCTCACAGGTCTGTCCAAACAGGCTGTAAAACAGCTGCAGTACATTCAAAATGCAGCAGCTCCAGTCCTGACTAGAACCAGGAAGTACGACCACATTAGTCCTGACTAGAACCAGGAAGTACGACCATATTAGTCCTGACTAGAACCAGGAAGTACGACCACATTAGTCCTGACTAGAACCAGGAAGTACGACCATATTAGTCCTGACTAGAACCAGGAAGTACGACCGCATTAGTCCTGACTAGAACCAGGAAGTACGACCATATTAGTCCAGTTCTCAGGTCTCTGCACTGGCTTCCTGTGGCTCAGAGAATAGACTTTTGTAACAAGCAGAGCTGTTTTAGTCTCTCCATGGCCTCGCACCAAAATATATTAGTGACATGTTAGTCCCATATGAACCAGCCCGGACTCTGAGGAGCACAGGGACTGGACTCCTGCTGGGACTCTGAGGAGCACAGGGACTGGCCTCCTGCTGGGACTCTGAGGAGCACAGGGACTGGACTCCTGCTGGGACTCTGAGGAGCACAGGGACTGGACTCCTGCTGGGACTCTGAGGAGCACAGGGACTGGACTCCTGCTGGGACTCTGAGGAGCACAGGGACTGGACTCCTGTTAGTGCCCAGAGTCAGAACTAAACATGGGGAGGCTGCTTTTCAGATTCATGCTGCTAAAATCTGGAACAGTCTTCCTGAAGATGTGAGACAGGCCTCCTCTCTGACAATGTTTAAAACCAGGTTAAAGACGGTTCTGTTTAGCTGTGCTACAACTGAGGGATTTTATATTTTTATCTTTTTTTTTTAATGTTCTGTGATAATTTATGATTTTAATGCTTTCTTGTTTTGTTCAGCACTTTGAATTGCCTTGTGTATGAATTGTGCTATATAAATAAACTTGGCTTGCCTTGCCATCTTTGCAGATTGCATGTGGTCTATGTGGTCGGTGGTACCACTCCGAATGTATGGGGTTCCCTTCAACCGAGGCACAGTACACATGTTCATTTTGTGAATACAGATTCTTCACCATGCAGGCGTGTGTTAAATTAAGGCACTTTAATGTCATTGTGTTGACTTGGTGTTGAGTACAAGCTAGAGGGACACTTTGTATTCATTCTTTTTCACACCCTTTGTGTGTATTCCTAAATGCCACAGACTGAACAGTTGGGTTTTTCACCGGTGTGTGTTCTCATATGAACATTAAAATAACCCAGAGTGGAAAAGGCTTTGCCACTTGTCAATGTGAATATAACAGGTTAGATTATCAAGCACCCCAGAACATGCATGAAAACCAGTCATTGAGGATATATGTAGAGGCTGAGTGGCCCTGTCACTGAACTACTAGGTTGCACGTGTTCCCTGGCCCAAAAATGAGTCCAATACTCAAAAATATGCACAAATTTCTATTTTTTATTTCCATGTGCTCCATAACACGGTCAAAAGACTGTTCCCCCCACACATGCAACACCTGTGGCACTAATGAGCTGCCTTAAATACACACAGCTGTGTCAGTATCCAGCTCTAGTGACATCTAGAGGCACATTTTGGCCACTGCAGTATACATTTCTATTAGTCTATTATTTCTAAGTAGTAACTTTAAACACGACTATGGGCTCACCTCAGCTCCTACAATAAATTCAGCTTCACTACACAGAAGCTACAACCCATAAAAATGTGGCAAGCTAAGTTACTAAATCCTGTCACAAGTAGCTTGATATATAGAAGCTACTTTTAATTCAACAAAATGCAGTCCGAACAATTTTAGTGATAAATACAACTGTCAGTCAGATAAAGGTTAAAGTTTAGATATTTATTGAACAATAGCCCAAAACACCAAAAACACACAAGAATGCCTTTTGCAATTGTAAATAGAATAACGTGTGTGTGTCGTCACCGAGGCCTACACATGCACATTAGCATTCTGTCTTCCTAATCTGTTTGTGTTATGGCTGCGGGAAAATGCTTGAGAAAATAGCATTGGAGGACGCTACACGTGATCAATAAAACAGCTTAGCTAAAGAAAAGTGAAAAGTTACTGAAAAATGTAGTTAAGCCATCACTGGTTATTTATTGAATCCCTTGTGTGTGATGTTGATGTTTTATTTACCTGTGTGATTTGACTGTGATTTACCTGGGTGTTTTTTGTGTGTTATATGCATAGACTGTAAATATTAACGGACGTAGTGACACCTGTCTCTGTCAGAACGACTAATGGGCCAAAAATTGGGCTTTCATGGAGTGATTCAAAATGGCCGCGGGGGCTGGAAAATGTGAAAAACACATCTGTGCGTCAGCTGCACGAGCTCCATTCATTTAAACGAGAGACTTCTAAAGTCCACAGCGACTAAACTAGACTGGTCCAGAACACTCAGCATTGACACACATGTGGAACTTTTAGACCATCCTGTAAAGGTGTTTTCCAGAGGTCAGCTAATGCTATATGTTAGCGTTGGCTAATTCTTATTCTGGGTCCACCCCCACAGGCCCGGGGTGGTATTGCAGCATGTCAGCGCACGACATTTTGGCCACTTTTGAGCCGCGACCCGCCCACACTGATTATATGTGATGATTTGTGCCTTGTGTGAGTTGGACTGTGAGCGCTTTGTTGCCCTGTGCATGAAAGGTGTTCAACCAACACCATCCAAAACCATTTATTCTTGTAGAGCCCTAAATCACAACAGCAGTCATCTCAGAGGACCTAACAGAACCGTGGAAATCACCAACACAGATCAGAGAATCAACAGTTAAAGATTTTTTTTCTAATGAGTTCATAAAAATGTTTATTACTACATACAAGTTGTATAATAATCTGTAATTTATTGTAAAACTTGAGCTCATTGATTCGTATGAACTCAGGGTTAGGGTTAGGGTTGTCTGCGCTCGGAATATCTACGCTCGGACTATCTACGCTCAGACTATCTACGCTCGGACTGTCTGCGCTCGGAATATCTGCGCTCGGACTGTCTACGCTCGGAATATCTACGCTCGGACTGTCTACGCTCGGAATATCTACGCTCGGACTATCTGCGCTCGGACTATCTACGCTCGGACTATCTACGCTCGGACTATCTACGCTCGGACTGTCTACGCTCGGAATATCTGCGCTCGGACTATCTGCGCTCGGACTATCTACGCTCGGACTGTCTGCGCTCGGAATATCTGCGCTCTGAATATCTACGCTCGGACTATCTACGCTCGGACTATCTACGCTCTGAATATCTACGCTCGGACTATCTACGCTCTGAATATCTACGCTCGGACTATCTACGCTCTGAATATCTACGCTCGGACTATCTACGCTCGGACTATCTACGCTCGGACTATCTACGCTCGGACTATCTGCGCTCGGACTATCTACTCTTGGACTATCTACGCTCGGACTATCTGCGCTCGGACTATCTACGCTCGGACTATCTACTCTTGGACTATCTGCGCTCGGACTATCTACTCTTGGACTATCTGCGCTCGGACTATCTACTCTTGGACTATCTGCGCTCGGACTATCTGCGCTCGGACTATCTACTCTTGGACTATCTGCGCTCGGACTATCTACTCTTGGACTATCTGCGCTCGGACTATCTGCGCTCGGACTATCTATATTCGGACTATCTGCGCTCGGACTATCTATATTCGGACGTGAAACTAGCGGTGATCTTTCAGTTATATTTTGTTAGCAGTGCGTTGCTTTTGTACCATTTCATCAGTGATTGTTGTATCAGTTCACAAGAAGTTGTGCTCATGCTAATGTTATGTGTATTGGTTCATAGGGAGAGACCAATATCCATGAATGTTGATAAATGTCCATAAAAAATTGTAATTGACATGTAGCTGACAGTGTATTTGTAGGGTGGGCGAGATACACGTCCGCTCCCTCTGCTACATCTTAGAACTGCGCTGCTTTCGGGGTTCGCTGTCACAATAGTCATTATGTGGGAAAGTGGATTTTCACAAGGACTTTTAGCCGCTTTTATTGTGTGTTTTTATTGTGTTTTCTGCATGGCTTTTAAATCACCGTTCCTTGGACACTTGCCCAATTACCCACACCTGCTTTTAATCAAGACTATAAATTGGGGGCAGGCACTGGAACAAGGGGAAGCAAACCAAGATGGCGGACATGAAGTCCGTGAATTGCTTTAAAAGTTCAAATACGAACAAATTAAGACACAAATGTCACTTTTAATGCAATTTGAGGCGAGTGTGGTTTCACAGGAGCAGTGGACTGCTTAAACTAAACTTTACACAAAACTCTTACTCTTAAAACCAACATATAACACTCAGAACCATCAACATCTCGCCTCAAATTGCATCAAAAGTGACATTTGTGTCTTCGTATCGTATTTTAACTTTTAAAGGAATAGGCCTCCGTGTTTACAGACTGACACATGTTCTTACCTTAGACTGATATGTACCTGTCTGGTCTGTGTCCGTGTGCTCTGTCATGCAAACAGCACAAACACAGCCTCTTCCACAGACTGTATAGTTCCAAATCATCTCCCGTTAGAAGCTCCCAAACTCTTCCACGTGTTCCCTATTTAAATACAGTTATGTGACTCTACAAAGTAGAGTAACTCAGAAATGTAACATGTCCATTTTCTCAGCGGATAAAAAGGGGAACTATATTGTGAGGCGTAATAATTCGAGGAGTGCTTCGTCCGTGCACTAACTCCAACAAGTCACGCTGCTTCTATTGACGGAAGTGAGCGGGAGAGAAGTCTTTAGGAGTTAGTGCGCCATCTTGGATTACTTTGGCTATGTGTGAGACGCGCAGGTTTGCAATTGCATTACATCATTAACAGCTGAGGGAGCTCATCTCGACGGGCAGACCAACTCCACAGAACAGCGTAACTCTAGGTCCGGTCTCCGGTCCAGGACCGTTGAGCCAGTTGTGGTTTTGTGGACCTTTGATGAAAATAATCTGCATTTTTCTCATGGCCATCAGAACAGATCAGAGGTTCTGGTTCAGCTACAACCATGTGGCTGTCACCATTCCACTCTGGTCCTTCGTCATACCAGGAATGACACAAAATCATCCCCAACAACATGAAAGCATGACACATAAACTTTCAGCCTTCATTTAGAGCAGACTGAGGACGACAGTCTCCGCCTGGAGCAGAGGTCGCGAGGATTGTAATATCTGCTTCCATGACTGTCCTGTTTGGAGTGATTTTCACACTGTGGCGTCCGTACATGGCAGATATGGAGCGGGGTAAACATACTCACAGGATTATACGAGAAAAGCAAGGGTCTGTAAGGTGTTTGAGATTCAACTATGAATGGGCCAATTAGCATGTTACAAAATGTTGTACAATGTTAAACATGTTTTAATGGACAACAGTATTGGTAACCTTTATCTTCAGCGGACTCTGCTTTAAAAAAAGATGAGTTAATCAAAAAAAGGCTATAGCCCAGAAATAAGGTGACCTTATGGGGTCCGGGGGGAGGGAGGGGGTGTGGGGGGCATCGGGTCCCACAAAGTTGTGTTTTGTCAACATGACCAAAATTACTAGTAATACTGAGAGTGTTGTTAGTTGTGTTTGTTTTAAAATATATATATATGGATTAGGATTTAAAACCATGTTTCAGAAAGGGCGGACCCCACAAAACCCAGACTTAATCAAAAATATAAAGTGAGAACTGTGTTGCCCAAAAAAAACATGATTTTTCTGTGTGTGTGTGTTAGTGTGTGTGTGTGTGTGTTTTAAAGCAAACTGCACCAGTACTTTATAATTTTGTCATTTAAAATATATTCGTTATTACTACTGATGTTGATCATAATAAAATGAATTAATGAGTCTTACACAATCAAATTACATTTTTATTTCTGTTACTCAGGGGAGAGGAGCACAGGGTTTAAACACACACAGGGACACACAACAGAGGAGCACAGGGTTTAAACCACAGGGTTTAAACACACACAGGGACACACAACAGAGGAGCACAGGGTTTAAATACACACACAGACACACAACAGAGGAGCACAGGGTTTAAACACACAATAGAGGAGCACAGGGTTTAAACACACAACAGAGGAGCACAGGGTTTAAACACACACAGACACACAACAGAGGAGCACAGGGTTTAAATACACACAGACACACAACAGAGGAACACAGGGTTTAAATACACACAGACACACAACAGAGGAGCACAGGGTTTAAACACACACAAACACACAACAGAGGAGCACAGGGTTTAAACACACAGACACACAACAGAGGAGCACAGGGTTTAAACACACACAGACACACAACCGGAGCACAGGGTTTAAACACACACAGACACACAACCGGAGCACAGGGTTTAAACACACACAGACACACAACCGGAGCACAGGGTTTAAACATACAGACACACATTAGGGCAGGACAGACACTGAAAAGAACCAATATATCAAAATAAAACCAGGAAAAGTGAAAAGTTCACACCATGACAGTATCTTTGACGATATAACAGACCCATGGTACAGACCAGTAATATAACAGACCCATGGTACAGACCAGTAATATAACAGACCCATGGTACAGACCAGTAATATAACAGACCCATGGTACAGACCAGTAATATAACAGACCCATGGTACGGACCAGTAATATAACAGACCCATGGTACGGACCAGTAATATAACAGACCCATGGTACGGACCAGTAATATAACAGACCCATGGTACAGACCAGTAATATAACAGACCCATGGTACAGACCAGTAATATAACAGACCCATGGTACAGACCAGTAATATAACAGACCCATGGTGCAGACCAGTAATATAACAGACCCATGGTACAGACCAGTAATATAACAGATCCATGGTACAGACCAGTAATATAACAGACCCATGGTACAGACATGTCGCACTCGTGGGCCATATTGGGCCGGAAAGACCATTTTTAGTGGCCCCAAAAAGGATTTTCAATACGTCACTGGGATCTGTGGAGACAGCACTCGATATTTTTTTGTTCTATTCCTTCTTTAGACATTTATAAGCATACATTCATACATATACACATTATAACCAGGGTTCGAAATTAACTTTTTTGATCACCAGCCAAAGTGGCTGGTGACTTTCTGAAGTTACCAGCCAATCAGAATTTCCATTAGCCAAATTTTTACGTTGTGAAAATAAGAGATTATGAATGCCACTGAATGAAAATGTGATAATTTTATTAACAGTGCATGAAAAACGCACAGAAAGTGCAATACACAGAACAGACTATACACAGTTATAAACTGTTATAAACTTAACTTAACTATATCATTTCCAAGTTGGATAATTAACAAGTTCCCTCTCAGAATCAAATATCTTCAGAGCTCTCTGAACTCGCTTCTTCCTCTGAATCTGAAGTTTCTTTGGTTATGTTTTTGCGCACAAACTCAGGCCTGCGTCTGCGTAAACCGTCAACATGCCAGATGTTGATGGCTTTGGTTAGATCAAAGTCTTTGATGTCAGGTGAACACAACTGGGTTTTCAGGAGGTCAGAGAGGGACTCACCTTTCAGGCGTGAACGCCAGTCACTCTTTACCTGCTTCATAACACTGAACCCTCTTTCACAGTCAGCTGTACTTGCAGGAATGGTGAGGAGAGCATCAAATAGGTCAAGGATGTCAGGACACCGATGGCGCAGCATTCTGTTCACAGTAGGCCAGGTTTTCTCAATGGTTCCTGCTGCAGGGTCAGACAACATTATACTCTTGCAAACAATCATTTTAAAATGCAACTTTATGTTGTTATTAAAAGATGTCATCAAAATTTGTATTGCACTTTTAACAAATTAAATTTGCTCCGATTCCTGATAAACAAAATAAAACTGTCTTACACTATTAAACATTTAGCTTTTTAAGCACTTATATATCAGGTATATCTGTGTGATTTTTCAAGTACCTTGGCTAAATCCTGCTGTGTACAGTTCAGCCTTGAGAATAGTCCACTGATCAGGGATCAAGTCCACATCCACACCAGCAGACAGCAGAAGAGGTCGGAAGTGACTAATCAGCTTGTTAATCTCCTCATCACCAAAATCTGAGAACAAGGGAAAGCATTACTACAAAGTTCAGAAGTTGTCTTAAATCATGAAATGCATTGAAAAGATTTGTCCATTACAAACCGGAACTCGTGTCAGCCTCTGGCCAGCACTGGAAACTAGCCAGTCGCATAGCATGCAGGACACCACTGTTCACATCACTAAATCTTGCAGTGATGCATTGGCACAGAGAATCGATCAGCTCATTCTTTGCCTTGTCATGCTGGCCGGCATCAGAAGGCTTCAGGAGGACTCCCTCATAGGTGTATGTGTCCAGCACTGATCTCAGCTTTGGCCCAGGTCTAAAGTTGTGCAGATAAATGGATGAGTGTATTTTCATCCATGCATCGATTTGAAAACACACCAACACAACCTAAAATCAAAGCATACATGGTAGGATTCATACCTTGACTTGTACTTTTCTATAACAGCCTGAGTGGAAGACAGGCATCTCTGAGCTTCAGCCAGGGTTGACACGGACCGCTGCAGTGACTTGGAGCGGTTTTTCAGTTGATAGATGGTGTCATGGAGAAGGCAGCAAAACCTGAGCACTACACCATTCTTGGCTATGTTGAGGAACCCCTTGAACTTTGCCCTCAGAACAGCATTGGTGTGTGTGGTATCCTGGGACTACAAACAAAACAACTATAATTATATCATATACAACATTTAAAATTGAAACCCTACTAATTTTATTAGGCTATAAATTAGCATACCTTCTCCTCTAAGTGGTGGACAATGCCAGCATATCCCCTGAGAAAATGGTCAAGTGCATTGAAGAGATGTGGTAGCCACCGGGTTCCACCTATTCTGGTTGGCATCAAAGCTTTCATGTGGAGCTCCCTGAAGTGTTCCTTTAGGCTGGCCCTGTTTACACCACTCTTATGATATAAGGTGTAGAGTCCACTCAACAGGTCCTCAACTTTCCTGACCATCACATTCTTCCTTATTCCGTCCGAAAAGGAGAGTTCAAGCTTATGGGCCATGCAGTGGATCCCAAGCACACTTGATCTGTCTCCACGCAGTTTTGTAACTACACCATTGTTTACTCCTGTCATTACAGATGCTCCATCTGTGGTGATGGCAACCAGCTTGTTCTTCCAATCAGTGCTGACATCACTGTCCATTATACTGCACACAGCTTCAGCTATATGTGCAGCATCTGGCTTTGAGACAGCTTTAACCCCAACAAAATCAACTTTGACTTTTCCCTCACTAGCACTCCTGACATAAACCATTTCTTCTTCCATCACTGCACTGTCCAGGGATCCATCTGACATGACTGAGATGAACTTGCCGTCTGATAATCTTGCTTTCATCTTTCTCCTCTCATCCTCTGCTATGTAGTGTATGAACTCTTTTGCTTGGTGGTCATTTGTATATGTCTCTCCTATCTTCAAGCCTTTCTTCCTGTCCACTCTAAATTCATTATCATGTGAATAAATCCAAAGTTAGTGCCTACAGAGTATATTTACTTTTCAGTGGGGTTATTAAAAATCAAACCTAACATTTCCTCTGTCTCATAGCATGCACGTCACTGTATCATTTTAAATGCACTGATTTTGAACATGTAAATAAAATGGTCGATTCACTTACTCACACATCCATGCGAAGTCGGTGAAAGGTCTGCCCTTTTTTGCGATGGCATGGGCATTTCTAAAAAGAAGTTGCATCTTCTCCAACTCCGAAGTCTTCAGTGAAGTGAGGCTTCTCCCCGCAACACTGTCTTCAACGGGAACCGTCTTCGCAGTTTTTATTTGAAGGCTTTCCCGGTGACTCCTAGCTTTCTCGTGGTCCTTCACTGCCTCGATTTTAAAATTACTGGTACCAACAACGAAACTGTTGGTTTTATTTTTGTCTTTCGTGTACTCACGGCAAATCTGACAAAACATGACCGAATTGTTACTATCAAACACTAACCAGTTACAACCTGTCTGCCATTTACAACTGAACTTCCTTCTCTTTGTTTCGCATATTCTGTCAACATTTTCATCTTCTGGCTCCTTCCTCTTCTCACTTCTTCCTGATCCTGACGTTTGTTCTAACCACCGCAACATTTTAGTTTATTTCGCTGTCCAGCTCAGTCCTCTCATCCGATATTTTCGCGTATCTGCGCTGCAGCCAATCTGCCAATAGGTATCTGAAACGTCACCAGTAGTGTAGTGTTCATGGGAAATGTAGGACGGAGGGGACAAACCACCCAGAGCGTCTCTGACATGATTTGCATGATTGGCTCATGCATCACCGGCCAAACTGGCGGGTAGGTTTTTTTTAGTACCCGCCAAAATGATTTTTAACCCGCATTTGGCGGGTTGGCGGGTGTTAATTTCGAACCCTGATTATAACCCACACTTACACATTAGCACCTACACATTTCCACGACAGTACTTGCTTATTTCATTTTTATTAAGTATTTTGTTTTCTTTGTTTCATGCTCTGGATGCCTTAAAAATCCCCCCCACCACTCCCCCTCCCCCACCAATATATTCTGCACTACTATGTTGTACATAGTAATTTATGTTTTTTATGGAATCTGTATCACATGGTGTTAAATAAAAAAATAAAAAGATACAAAATATTATCATTAACTTGAAGCAACAGCCAGGCAGGTTATACATAACCTATTTTCTCAGGAAAACATCCACATTCTATAATAACACTAGCCTGGTCTTACCACACCATAGTACAAATGACAATATATAATGTATTGTCATGGACCAGACCCTGTGCTTTGTCCACTGAAGTTTGTGCAATACTGTCAGAAGTAAAACCCACAACCAATAATTCAGAACAATCTACAGTGTTAATAATTTATATCAGGAAATCATTGTTTGAAATGTATAAGGATCAATGGAGTTCATCAGAGCAGGACACTTTGTCTGAAGCCCCTCCTCAAAGATCAGGGCTATGTGTTCACCGACAGAGCAGCCACCCTCGTTAGGACCCACCACCTGCAGGAGGATCTCTCTGGTCTCTCTCTGGTCTCTCTCTGGTCTCTCTCTGGTCTCTCTCTGGTCTCTCTTTGGTCTCTCTCTGGTCTCTCTCTCTGGTCTCTCTCTGGTCTCTCTTTGGTCTCTCTCTGGTCTCTCTCTCTGGTCTCTCTTTGGTCTCTCTCTGGTCTCTCTCTCTGGTCTCTCTCTGGTCTCTCTTTGGTCTCTCTTTGGTCTCTCTCTGGTCTCTCTCTGGTCTCTCTCTGGTCTCTCTCTGGTCTCTCTCTGGTCTCTCTTTGGTCTCTCTCTGGTCTCTCTCTCTGGTCTCTCTCTGGTCTCTCTCTGGTCTCTCTCTGGTCTCTCTTTGGTCTCTCTCTGGTCTCTCTCTCTGGTCTCTCTCTGGTCTCTCTCTGGTCTCTCTCTGGTCTCTCTCTGGTCTCTCTCTGGTCGCTCTTTGGTCTCTCTCTGGTCTCTCTTTGGTCGCTCTCTAGTCTCTCTCTCTCTCTCTGATCTTTCTCTGGTCTCTGTTGTGAGAGCGAATTTATACGTTGGTTATTTTAATAAATGAAGAGAAGGCCTGGACACTGAGACAGAACGCTGTATCCAGAGCAGAAATACTGTTTGTCAGTGTGATAAAAGCCCATGTGAGCCGGGAATTGGGTAATGACAATAACATGTATTCATCCACTTTGTAATGTTCTAATGTATCCCTGCTTTCTCTCATAGGTGTCCAGGAAGCTCCGCCATGGCTTCATCCCACCCTCTCCTCACACCGAGCCTCTATCTGCCCCTCTTACTTCTGCTCCTGCCCTGCGCCTCCTCTCTTCCCCTCTCCTTCTCCTCCTCAGCTGTGGACCCTGGTGGCAGAGAGGAGCACTGCGCCTCTTACACCTCCTTCACTCACCTCACAGTCCACTCGGGCACCGGCGAGGTCTATGTCGGAGCGGTCAACAAAGTCCTGAAGCTGTCGTCCGATCTGACACTGCTGAGGAGTCATGAGACCGGCCCGGTGGAGGACAACAACCGGTGCTACCCCCCGCCCAGCGTCCAGACCTGTGCACACAGGTGAAGGGAGATACCGTCCACACCTCAAACATCTCCCTGGAAGCATGTTCATGAACCCATGCCATGACCATAGACTACATATTGATAGACAATGGTAGGCGATGGTAGTAGACAATGGTAGGCAATAGGCAATGGTAGGCTATAATAGGCAATGACAGGCAATGCACCATATTGAATGATTGAAAAAACCAACCGTCACTTCCATCATATCGCTTTATTACTATTTGGCATTTCCTATGTTTTTATGCCCTATGATGCTCAAATGAAACTACCCCTGGTGGGATAAATAAAGTAGTCTGAATCTGAAGGCTAACCTGCGAACTCATTGGAGCCCAATAGGGAATCGCTCGTGGATTATGGGTGACGTCAGCACTTGGTCAGTCTATAGCATACATAACTAAGACTGCAGTGTGAGTCTTGGATAACGGTGCGTCGGTTTTTATTTATGGCAGGTCAGGTCTAGCTAGCGGATAGCGTTTACTTGTATGAAGTTCTACAACAAAGAGAGAGGGTTGGCAGTGTGTCTGGGTTTACAAGATCATCCGGTGAGTTCTGGATCTACAGTCCGTCTGTCAGTCGGAGCGGATCCCTCCCTCAATGTAGGCTCTCAGTACCCTGGCCTTATCCATCCGTACACTCCGCTCAATCATCATTTCACTGCATGTAACGTCTGGGTCTGGTCCCTGTGTTAGCGAATACAATCGGTTGAATTTCGACCGACCATCCAGAGAGCCCGGAAGAAGAGTGTTGTAGTTAGATGTGGGTGACGTCAAGAGTTTGCGTCGAACAGGAAGGTCGTAGTTTGGCAATGGAGAAAAATGCGATAGTAAAGTAATCCAGTCTGGTTCTATCAAGAAAATTAAGCCAGAGCAAGGGTAATGTTTAGCAAATGTAATAGCTTGAAACAATTGTGGCGCTACTCCCCACGGGCTCCGTTAGCGGCAAAGGAGATGCTAGGCTAAAGGCTAAATCTCTTCCTCCTCTCCTCTGGCCTGTTACTGTTCAGTGCTCAGGTGTAGCTGCCGCACTGCGTCTCTGGCCCGTAAATCAGAAGTTGAACATTGTACTACTCTCTTCTGTAAAACATTCTACATTGCTAAAAATAATTCCCTCATCAAAATACTTTTTCTGTAGCAATTCTTTGCTTCTTTTTCTGTAGCAATTCTTTTTCAGCAATTTAGTTCCCTCAGAAATCGCTCCACATAGAATCCGTTGAACTTATGTTCACGTACAGGCATGCTTCCATTCCATGTCTGTTGTTAAATGATAGCATTGCTGACGGACTTGTATTGTTCTCAGTTTGGGCAGGTCAGATAATGTGAATAAGCTCCTCCTGGTGGACTACAGTGAGAACAGACTGTTGGCGTGTGGGACCAAATGGCAGGGCGTGTGCCAGTTCCTGCGCCTGGATGACCTGTTCAACCTCGGAGAACCACACCTGCAAAAAGAGCACTATGTGTCCGGAGGCAGCGACCCCAACGGCATGGCAGGTACAAGTGTTTTAATATTATAATAGTTTTTTAGGCTGTTTGTTGTGGCCAGAATGAAGCTCCACTTTTATACCTTTCTGTGATGAGGATCTGAGTAGTGCTGTTATTGGCTACATGGACAAGGCAGACAGACTTAAATGTTTAGAGGGAAAAGGGGCTGGTGCTCTGTGGACTGGGTTGGGTACAGCTCTGACTGTCAATCTCACGCTCCATCCTTCCCTCACTCGTGAACGAGACCCTGAGATACTTGAACTCCTCAATGTGAGGAAGGACCTCTCCACCCACCTTAATCGTCACTACTTTTTCTAAACTGTATTTATGATTTTAATGCCTTGTATGGTTGTTGTCTAGCTTGTTCAGAACTTTGAGTTGCCTTTTGTATGAAGTGTGTTTTACGTTAGCATTCTTGCCCTGTCAAGAATGCTAACGTCCCTTTGAATCTGCTTTTAGGTCTGATATTGGACAAGGACAACCGAGGCTCTAACCCTGACAGTCAGAAACCGGTCCAAGGCAACAGTCGTCTTTACATCGGAGCCAGTGTTTCCAGGACACACCAGTATTACCCCTCGCTGTCCCATCGCAAGCTACTGCCGGATGTGGACAGTAATGACATGTTGTCTCTGGTTTATCAGGATGAATTTGTCTCTTCTCAAATTAAAATTCCTGAAGACACTCTCAAAGTGTATCCAGACTTCAACATCCACTACGTCTACACTTTCTCCAGTGGCTTCTACGTTTACTTTGTCACGCTACAACTGGACACCGAGCTCACGCCCAAAAGTTCCAGCTCGAGTTCGTGTCATTGTTCCAAATCAGAGGCAGACCCAGGAAGGGAGACTTTCTATACCACCAAGATCGTCCGGATGTGCAGCGATGACCCAAAGTTTTTTTCCTATGTGGAGTTTCCTCTCGGGTGCACCAAAGACGGGGTGGACTACAGAGTGGTGCAGGCTGCGTTCAAACAGAAGCCTGGGAAGAAGCTGGCTCTGCAGCTCGGCCTGGGGGAGGACGAGGATGTCCTGTTGGTCCTCTTTTCACAGGTCAGACATGTCAACACTGGTATTTGAGGGTGTATATCCTTTTGGCTCTTCAAGGTGGGTTGGGAAGGTTTGAAGGTGTGAAGGTGTGAAGGTTCACCCATTTGTGTTGAACTTCTTTGTATTGTCTGTGTTTGAATGTAAATGTGATCACATGAGAGTGGCTCTGGTCTAACCCTGGTCTTGTCTTTAGGGTCAGCAGAACCGTTCAAACACAGACACAGTTCTGTGCCTCTTCACGCTCCGGGACATAAACCAGGCCATAACTGAGAAGATCCGCTCATGTTATCGAGGGATGGGGAGGCTGTCTGTGCCCTGGCTGCTCGGCAAGGAGCTCTCATGCATAACAGCGGTTAGTAATACTTACAGGCTAAAGTACAACCACAACCTCAACCTTATTGCAAATACAAACAGAAAATTCTTTTACAAAGCTTTTATTTGAACATGGCTAACAGTTTTGCCCTGCGATGCCACAAATGCAAAGCGGAAGTGGTGGGCGGGCTTTGATGCTAACAAGATTAAGCTAACAGCTTTATGTGTGAAGTTCTCCAACAAAGTGCAGTTGCATCGTGTCTTTGTCCTGAGATCTTCCAGAGACATTGTATTTCAGGAGTGTCTACTCACACAGACTGTTCTGCTTTTCCTGCTGCAGCGCTTTCCTTTTGATTGAATTCATTGTCAGCATTTTGTCGGCGCATTTCAAAAATGACCAAGTCTGGAAAATGGCAAAAATCACTAAATTAGTTTTCCACATGTATTATGTTAAATACATGTGAGAATTAAATGAGAGGCTTCATACACACATGTAAACTGGTTATTGCCGCAACTAAACAAAAAAGGAACTTCCACCAGGTGGATTCAGCACTTGGAAGGACTTGGTTTGCTCCAAATACTAAGGTAATCTGCACATTGTTGTTTTTTTTGCCATTGCACTGCTCAGTATTTTGGTTTCCTTCAGTTGCTGCAACATGTGAGCAAAACATGAATGCATGAAAAGTGACGGGCATCAACATCTTCCCACAGAGTATCATTGTCCACACCCTCTTCATCTTCATCCGACGCTGGAGGGGAACTGACACTAAATGGCACCAATGTCACACATTGTACTCAAACTTCCTTCTCCAGTGGGTGACCCAGTGTGTGACCCAGTGTGTGACCCAGTGGGTGACACAGTGGGTGACACAGTGGGTGACACAGTGGGTGACACAGTGGGTGACACAGTGGGTGACACAGTGGGTGACACAGTGGGTGACACAGTGGGTGACACAGTGGGTGACCCAGTGTGTGACCCAGTGGGTGACACAGTGGGTGACACAGTGGGTGATCCAGTGTGTGACCCAGTGGGTTACCCTCGTGGAACGCTCACATTTTAGGAGACACTGCAGTTTGGGGACATTTTCTTCCATATCCATAAAATGAGAAGTTCCCCCTAAGAATCCTCGAACGCACCACTCTGTCCTCTGTGACGGAGATGGAATTAGTCTTTTTGAGCTTTTTTACTCCTCATTTCCATTTCAGATGCAAGTTCACCCAAGCGCCTGTTTATTGTTGATCGGCTTACTGAGCTGTATCTGTGCTCCATCGCTGACAGAAATCTACATTGTCTATGGATGTGTTCACAGTAAAGAGTCAAAGTATCTGGACTTTAAACAACTCAAAAAGGAAAATTACTATCATACAATAGAAAAAAAAGATTTCAAACACAGACGGATCAAAGAGATAGTGTGGAGAAAGAAGAAAATATATTTTTGATGACATTTTAAACATCCCTGATTTGGATGGCTCTAATTGGACCATTCTAGTCTGAAAAAGCAGCAGATGAACTCCCACAAGATTAACATGGCTAACACAAGTAAATCACTTGATTTAAAAAGGAATCATAAAAAAATGGATACAAATGTAAATTACTTGAAAAATGTGCAATGGACGTGAAGGTTATTTATTTATTTATTTGATTGGCACATGGGATGCATGTTAATGAACAGATGCTTTTCTGTCAAAGCCCTGTATGCTGCAGTGCTTTTGAAAAAAGAATGGCTAATGTCTGTCAGTCATTTGTGCACGATGGGGACACAGAATGATGCCGCCATGGCTGAAAACAGTGGAGCACTAGATGCGGCACTGCCAAGACTCTGATGGCCATTTGGGCGAGTGAAGCAAGAGTTTTCATGTTCAGTTTCCAGAACAAAACGGTTTTCTGTCCCTCTGAACTGTCAGTGTAGTGACTTGGCTGTACTGCTGGTGTGGTTCCTACATCTGTTTTCTTATGGTATGCAGCTAACAGCCCCTCTCCTTCTCCGGGGTCCTCTTGCTCTTCTTCATCAGGCATCAGCATCTTCAGGATCAGTTCTGGAAATGCATGTAATGACAGCAGAAACACAAGAGCCCTTATTACATCCATGTTGGTGACTGACTAACAATCATGACATCTTTCAGTCTAAAACCAATTAGATGAGATTAAGATCAACACATTAAAGTAAATAGTATTTACTCTCGTTGTGCCACTTCTGCCTTTATCACGATTGTCCAGCACTAGGGCTCCTCCCACACAGAGCAAAGGCTGGACCCAAGGCCTACCTTACAGGTAGGTCTGAGAAGGGGGCAGTGGTTCCTTCTTGATACTGGGCCATTTTCATAAAAATAAAAATCCCAAGGAATCTTTTTGTTCAGGGATGCCAGGAGACTTCTAACCAGGCTGCTCAGGAAACTTGAGGCTTTAGCTTCTTTGGTGTTTGAGGGACGAGACAGATGGAATAACTGCATTGTGATGATCTCCCCCTGCGTCAAATCAGTTGCTTCCCCAAACGATTTCAAGATGTCCACCAACTCCTTCAACAGATTCCACTCTCATGGTGTGAATGACAGCTTCTTATGCCCAGCCTTTTCAAGAACAGCACATGTGTAACCCAGGATTAAAATCCAGTCCAGGTTTTCCCCTGCACTCCTGGTTCATTCCTGGTTTTCTCTGCAGGCTGCATGACATGCTCCTGCTCCACACCTGAAGTGAGTGAGCGCTAATCAGACAGAGGTGAAAGCTGCCCTGGCTCCTCTCTTCACTGTGGTGGGAGAGAAGCCAGGAGACAGCAGCTGCAGAGTCCATAGTGTCCATTAGTGATGGCAATATGAAGCCCCATGAAGCCTTGAGGGATCGCAGCCTATTACTCGGCCCATGAGTCGAAGGTCGGCACTAGATCATATACGGAATCGGGACGAAACCGGAAGTAACAATCCTACTTTCAAATTAGTTTTAGACTAATAAGTCCTTAAGTGGTGACTGGTTAAGTTTTAGGCGTCTGAGTAAGATGGTTAAGGTTAGGGTTAAGGCTGGGTTGAGGTTATTTTATGGGAATGGCTGGTTAAGTTTAGGCATGAATAGGTCGTTTTTTATATTTACTTCCGCTTCCGTCCCGATTCCGTATATGATCTAGTGCTGACCATGAGTCGAAGGCTCGAGGTGAATCATGCTCCACTACGCCATCATGTGGACACAGAAATGTAATACATGCCAAGGGCCTATAACAAATGGTAGGGTCTGAACATGGGCTGAAAGAATACAGCCAATGATGTGGAGACAGTTGTTATGTAAAATGTGCTTGTGTTACTTTGTTTATGTAAGTGCTTATGCAACTATTGACAGGAGTTGAAAAACAAACAATACAGTTATTCATTTTTATTCAAAAATAATATTTTTTCAAGAGTATTTGGACTCAGGCGATTTCTTTTTTTACACAGTATTTCACCTGCAATTGAAAAAACTATTATTCAAACGTATTTATAACAGAGAAAAGTGAGCAAGAGAAATTATGTGTTGTCATATTTGTGTAATCTATTATTACAGAATTATTGATATGCCTTACCTTATTAGGTGAGATCTGCTCAAAGTGCTCCCAAACTGGAGAAAATCTTCTCTTTCTTGCCGGTTCCATCGCAAAAAAGAAGCTCAAATAGGATGCCAAATGAGAAGCGCAATAACCCAAAAACACACAAAGTGATGAAGGGGAATCCATTGCGTTCACTCGTCCCTTTTATTTCGAATCGCGCTCCAAACCAACGAATCATTTCCTGAATCAGTCACGTTCGCGAGGCTTCGAACGTCATCACACACGTGACCAATACACGCCTCGACCCACACTTCAAAAGAAACGCCCCCAGATTACTCGGTCCACGCTTCGAAGACTCGGCCCGCTCAGCACATCACTAGTGTCCATTGTTTTGTGGATTGGTGACTGTTCATGGGCAGGGATTTGAACTGAACTGGCCAGGTGACCCAACTCCGGGTCAGGTGATGGCGAGCTAGAGAGAAGTGCCTGGAACAGTCCATCGTTGTCTTTAGTCAACACTACTGGTCTGGTAGGAGGCTCAGCCTGTCTCCTTCTCCCACCCGTCGTGGGTTTTACACCACTCCATATTCAAACTCTGCAATATAACCGCGCTTGGACATACTTCACTTTCTGCCGATAACACTCACTGGACTTTCTGTGGTGCGCCACCGTGTGGGCAGTATGGTACTGCTCAAACCCCCTGGAGTACGGGTTGGACTAAGATCGTAGTTGTTTTGATTTATTGGACTTCCGTTGTTACCGGTGAGCGAGTTCTACTTACTCATCGATCAAAATGCTCGAAAGTAGGCGTGGCTTAGACATTTTTCACAATAAAAGGCCACTGCCTCTGTGGGATCTCTAAAGTCCGAAATAAAGACTCATTTCTC
Organism: Knipowitschia caucasica; assembly: GCA_964034765.1. Classification (NCBI taxonomy): domain Eukaryota; kingdom Metazoa; phylum Chordata; class Actinopteri; order Gobiiformes; family Gobiidae; genus Knipowitschia; species Knipowitschia caucasica. Next base: position 37,185,834 of record OZ035840.1, read on the forward strand.
GTAGCGTGTCTGACGAAGGATTGCTATCACATATAATCAACGTAAAGTCAGATGTGTTGTTGCTGTTCCAAATACTGTCTGTGAATCGTGAACTGTTTCCCACAACACTGACCTGAACAGCTGCAAGGTGCGCAGGTTAACCTGGAGCTGAGGTGGGACTGTGGTGTTTCCATTCAATAAACACGCTCACAACAGTGATGTACAAACACATGACCAGCGCCTGCTCTCACACAATGTTCTCATAGACTACAGTCATAAGAAATGTTGATGTAGAAACAGAAATCACATGTGGAATTAATGCTGTATGTGATCGCTATCACAAACCAGGAAAAGGACGTTCGGGTTGTATGAATGAGCAATAATGTGACTAATAATGAGCATGCAACTGTGACAGGACGAACATGTGTGTGTGTAAAGCATGACAGCAGCAAGAGGGTGTCACTGAAAGATGACAGCAGACGGCCAAACACATGTTGTATTTGTAGAGTGGGCTAGATCCACCTGCGTGTCCGCGTACTCGCACCCCGCTTCACCTGTCTCCAAAGCATTGTAACGCAATGTCACTGGCAATAGAATGGTACACCCTGTTCCTGTTACCTGTGTCGTGTAGCCACAGACACACACACATAGATCGTACGCTCAGGCGCGGTTTGGTACGTGGTGCAGCGACAGATTAACCTGCTGATGCATCTCCAGATCCTCTTTCAGAGACGTCTCTGCAGCATTTCTCTGTCACTGCAGACATGTGTTTTACGCGTTGCTCGGTCACAATTGTTCCCTTGTGTGCAGTATGACTGGACCAACATAAACATTTGTAATGAGCACAACACTGACATGAGTAGCTGCAAGGTTTGCAGGTGTACCACGTCCACCCCAAATATACATCATTTTGGCCATCTGCTACTGTCAGCGACATGTCCAGCAATCAATATTAATTTGTATGTATATTCATCATCATTTATGGACATTGGTCTTTCTCTATGAACCAATACACATGGGTTCAATATTTCCTGGGTCTTCGCTGTTGATTCTCCAATCTGTGTTGGTGATTTCAACGTGTCTGTGTGGTCCTCTGAGATGACTGCTGCACAGTCCATCTCACACAAGGCACAAATCTTTACATGAAACACACAAAGATTAAACACCAGGCAAATCACACAGGCAATGAAATAAACAAAACATCACACAAGGGACGCTTAATAACCACAGTGCATAACAAAATGGAGATACAATTCCTCGCACACACAACCCTCATCATAACCTGCATTTGAACATGGTCTTCCCCCACATGTTTAGTCTTGACTGTGGGCGCCAGCAGAGTCAGACTGATCATATGGCACCAACATGTCACAGATGTACCCTGGTGCGGGGCCGTGTTGAATCAGGCCTCCAACTCCATGAATCCAATTAAGTCCAATAGCTGGGAGCTAAGGTGAGCCCATAGTCTCACGTTACTACTCAGGAATAATATACTAATAGACATGTATACTCAATGACTGGATGTCATGTTCTGGGCTGTTATTGCCTGATCATTTTACCAGTTATGTGCACATTGACATGTTTGTACATTTAGGAATACACACAAAAGGTGAACAAGAATGTTTACAAAGTGTCCCTCTTGCTTGCAGTACTCAACACCCCAAGTCAACCCTTGCCATGCTCAACCAATCCATCGCAATCACATGAAAGTGTCTTCAATTAAGATATGTAAAAAACGAACACACAAATGCTTGCACGGTTTCAATTCTTTTATTGGCAATATGGACCGCTATAGGGCTCCTCGACTGGTGGGAACCCCATACATTTGAGGTGGTACCAACGACCACATAGACCGCATGCAATCTGCAAAGATGAATGTTAGTGTCCACCTTTTGGGGAGCGCTGAGGTCCAGCGGAGGTGGAGTGCCCAGGTCTATTCGTGGTGGAGTACCCAGGCGCAGTGGAGGTGGAGTACCCAGGTCCAGCTTCTGGGGACAGCTCAGGTCCAGTGGAGGTAGGTCGGCCACGTTCAGAGAAGGTGGGGGGACCACTTCCATCTCTCCTACATCCCCCTTGAGATTCGCTGGAATCCTAGAGCAAGGAACTATATATGGAGTCATATGGTCGATGCTCATGCACTTTCGTACAGTGCCATCGGGGGCCTTCAGGCTGGCAGTCTTCCCATCCAAGCTGAAGATGCGGAAAGGCCCCAGCATGTCCCTCTCCAGTTTGCCGCCTTTCCTCTGCTCTTGGCGTATGTTTTTGACCAGCACAAAGTCCCCCACACGGAACTGGTCATCCTGGCCAGTGAGTTCCCTCTTTTGCTGCCTCTTCTGCTGACTCTTGCTGTTATTGGCTAAGGCTACACCCTGCTTGACCCCTAGGGTCTGCAGGCCAGGCCACAGCTGCATTTTTGTTCTCAATGCGAACATTGTGGCCTGGAGGTACTCCTCCCATGTATTAGGATGATCCCCCACCATTGTATTAAGGCACCTCCGTAAAACAGATAAATGCATTATTAGTCTCAATCATGAGATGGAGAAGGATGACGTGCAAAGCATTAAGGCACTGATACAACATACAATTATGAATATCTACAGAGAATAAAGACGATTTCTCACCTCTGAATGGTCCCATTCATCTTCTCCACCAAGCCATTGGTGGAAGGGTGGTAGGGGGAGCACATACTGCGCTTCACCCCTTGTTTTTCGCATACTGCTGTATTCAACTGAATTCACATGCAATTATGACACAATCTTGAATACGAACAGGCTTATTCTTCCCTCAGCCTACCTTATTGATGAATTCAGTGCCACGGTCTGTAAGGATCCTATTTGGGGCGCCGAAGCAATACAAAAACTCCAGCAAGCAGCCAGTCACCTCTTCTGCAGTTTTGGTCTTCAGAGGAAAGGCCTCCACCCACTTAGTATAATAATCTATCATCACGCAGATGTATTGGTGGCCTTGGGGAGTCGGGTTTAGCTTCCCCACCAGGTCCATCCGGACCAATTCAAATGGCTCAGTGACCTATAGATACAACATGATCGACATGATCTGAAACATGCAAAACTGAGAAAGACATTGGATTCATTACCTCAATGGGCTGGTACTGAACTTTGGCCTTCAAATTGGCTCTTCTCCTTTGGCCCTCAGTGCACTGCTTCACCTTGTATTAGTAAAAATAGCAATATGAGAAATCCTCATAAATATTTGACATTATTGATGACAATACCACAAAGTGCATCATATTGACAGTCAATAGGCCCAAACATACCCATGACTGAATGTCTCTCCATTTTAGGCCAGTAATAACGTGCTATGATGGCCCGGTGGGGTTTTTCCCAGCCACAGTGGCCTCCAGTAGGGCTGGCATGAAATTCGATGAATAGATCATTTGCCTCTTTGGCCGAGCGCACCACCTTTGCAAAGTGTGCATCCCCCCTCCTCCGTCTGCATAGGTAGTGCATTGCCCCATCTTGTACACAGAAACATAGCAATTATTATTTTTTCCTACAACCCACATAGTAAATATCTTTGACACTCACCTTTCATTGTATAGTTTGTAGCCCGTCGTCTGATAGTAGACTTTTGAATGTCCGACGCAAAAGGGGGTAGGCGGCCATGCACCAACCACTCCAAAAGTTGATCAAACTCTGTACGTTCCATAATGATAAACTAACACTGGCTCAATCGAATAAACTAACACTGGCTCACTGGCTCAATCTAATAAACTAACACTGGCTCACTGGCTCAATCTAATAAACTAACACTGGCTCACTGGCTCAATCTAATAAACTAACACTGGCTCAATCAAATAAACTAACACTGGCTCACTGGCTCAATCTAAATGTACTATTGCTAAACTGCTGACTCTCTAGGAACTACCGTGATCACAAGTGGATGGGAGAATGATAAATATCTATGGTGACCTTTTATACTCTAACAAAGTAATATCACACCTGAATCTAATCAAAAGAGCCATCCTCCTTGACTCACCACCTGCAGGGGGACCAGTGAGGGGCTGATGCTCTGTGAGACCTGTGATTTACTTCAAACTTCCATCTACTTGATTGCACGTTATTACTGGCCTAAAATGGAGAGAGACATTCAGTCATGGGTATGTTTGGGCCTATTGACTGTCTATATAATGCACTCAGTGGCTTTGACCTCAATAATGTAAAATCTTGATGTGGATTTCTTTTATTGCTATTATTACTAACAAAAGGTGAAGCAGTGCTCTGAGTGCCAAATTTCTATTGCTTTGGCACCCCACAGAGGATCCTCACAGACCGTGGCACTGAATTTATCAATAAGGTAGGCCTATGGAAGAATAAGGCTGTTCGTGTTCAGGATTGTGTCATTGCTTGTGAATTCCGTTGATTACAGTAGTATGCAGACAACTAGGGGTGAAGCTCAGTATGTGTTTCCCCTCCCACCCTTCCACCAATGGTTTGATGGGGAATATGAATCAAATAGACGCCAAGGACATAGGCAACAAAGTGGGTGTTCCGTATGGACAGCGAAGATGAGGAGACCGCCAGCCTGAAGCCCCTGATGGCACTGTGAGAAACGTGTGTGACTTTGGGGAACCTGTTATGGAGGGTTGTTAGTGGAGCATGAATCTCAAAATGTTGTTCACACCTCTGTCTGTATTCCAGTTCTACAGCTGATCACAGCAAGCATGAGCACCATGTGTTGTGGAGCCGAATTGGGCCATTTAGTCTCTTCACAAGCAACTTCAAGTACTGCAAGCAAGAGGGACACTTTGTAAACATTCTTGTTCACCTTTTGTGTGTATTCCTAAATGTACAAACATGTCAATGTGCACATAACTGGTAAAATGATCAGGCAATAACAGCCCAGAACATGACATCCAGTCATTGAGTATACATGTCTATTAGTATATTATTCCTGAGTAGTAACGTGAGACTATGGGCTCACCTTAGCTCCCAGCTATTGGACTTAATTGGATTCATGGAGTTGGAGGCCTGATTCAACACGGCCCCGCACCAGGGTACATCTGTGACATGTTGGTGCCATATGATCAGTCTGACTCTGCTGGCGCCCACAGTCAAGACTAAACATGTGGGGGAAGACCATGTTCAAATGCAGGTTATGATGAGGGTTGTGTGTGCGAGGAATTGTATCTCCATTTTGTTATGCACTGTGGTTATTAAGCGTCCCTTGTGTGATGTTTTGTTTATTTCATTGCCTGTGTGATTTGCCTGGTGTTTAATCTTTGTGTGTGTTTCATGTAAAGATTTGTGCCTTGTGTGAGATGGACTGTGCAGCAGTCATCTCAGAGGACCACACAGACACGTTGAAATCACCAACACAGATTGGAGAATCAACAGCGAAGACCCAGGAAATATTGAACCCATGTGTATTGGTTCATAGAGAAAGACCAATGTCCATAAATGATGATGAATATACATACAAATTAATATTGATTGCTGGACATGTCGCTGACAGTAGCAGATGGCCAAAATGATGTATATTTGGGGTGGACGTGGTACACCTGCAAACCTTGCAGCTACTCATGTCAGTGTTGTGCTCATTACAAATGTTTATGTTGGTCCAGTCATACTGCACACAAGGGAACAATTGTGACCGAGCAACGCGTAAAACACATGTCTGCAGTGACAGAGAAATGCTGCAGAGACGTCTCTGAAAGAGGATCTGGAGATGCATCAGCAGGTTAATCTGTCGCTGCACCACGTACCAAACCGCGCCTGAGCGTACGATCTATGTGTGTGTGTCTGTGGCTACACGACACAGGTAACAGGAACAGGGTGTACCATTCTATTGCCAGTGACATTGCGTTACAATGCTTTGGAGACAGGTGAAGCGGGGTGCGAGTACGCGGACACGCAGGTGGATCTAGCCCACTCTACAAATACAACATGTGTTTGGCCGTCTGCTGTCATCTTTCAGTGACACCCTCTTGCTGCTGTCATGCTTTACACACACACATGTTCGTCCTGTCACAGTTGCATGCTCATTATTAGTCACATTATTGCTCATTCATACAACCCGAACGTCCTTTTCCTGGTTTGTGATAGCGATCACATACAGCATTAATTCCACATGTGATTTCTGTTTCTACATCAACATTTCTTATGACTGTAGTCTATGAGAACATTGTGTGAGAGCAGGCGCTGGTCATGTGTTTGTACATCAATGTTGTGAGCGTGTTTATTGAATGGAAACACCACAGTCCCACCTCAGCTCCAGGTTAACCTGCGCACCTTGCAGCTGTTCAGGTCAGTGTTGTGGGAAACAGTTCCGAGGCACAGACAGTATTTGGAACAGCAACAACACATCTGACTTTACGTTGATTATATGTGATAGCAATCCTTCGTCAGACACGCTACGAGAAATGAGTCTTTATTTCGGACTTTAGAGATCCCACAGAGGCAGTGGCCTTTTATTGTGAAAAATGTCTAAGCCACGCCTACTTTCGAGCATTTTGATCGATGAGTAAGTAGAACTCGCTCACCGGTATTAATATTTTCTTGCACTGTAAATATTTGGTTATGGTTATTGTTCACTTTTATATATTTTGTAAGATACACTGACCTTAAACTTACCTTTTGGTTCCTGATTGGTTTTTCACTGTTCCGATCCTCCAGTAACGAACCTACTCTTCTGATCCCACTAGTCTATACTTACAAGTCAACTCCATTATTGTATTAAACATTAATAACCAGTTGTTACACTGAAGGACTGCTTTTACTTGCTCCAGTGTTGAGCTCCATCATCTCATTATCACTGCAGCAGGGATGCCCTTCTGCTCCCCAAAGTTATCATCAGAAAGATCTTTAAAAGTTGTGCTTGTGTGCAGCAGTGAGCTAGGTTTTGTTTATGTAGTAAGAGAAGTTGCCACTTTTGTTTCTTTCAGAATCCTTTTATTGCCATGTGAGTAATAAGTCACGAAATAGGAAATTGCTTTGGCTCTCGTTAAAGTTAAAGCAGAATAAAATCCAAAATACATGCATAAATAAGAATCTACATACAACCGTCTCCCAGAACCAGCTGCAGGGTGTGTGCAGAACACTGCAGGCGCTGTTTCTTTGCCATAGCAGCATCTACTGTTTGCTGATCTTCCAGAGTGAAGTCCCACCACAGCCCAGGGTCATCCAGAGGATCTCCATCATCCTCTTGTTCACTGGAGAAGCACACAGTCGTTTTACTGCAAATGCCAAATAAATGAATCTGAATCTATTGTTTCAAATTGGTCACAGAGATTAGTCTTTAGCTGTACCCTCTCTGCGTCTGTCTCCACCAAGTGCACAGTTACACCAAGAAATCCCGTCTGCATTTAGTCCGACCAGATGTTCAGTGACGGAAACATGGTCAGTGTTGCTAAATTGAGTTTTTAATCTAATAGTTTCTCCCCAGTGAGGCTTTCTGTTTTTGCAGTGAGTGTTCTGTGACACACTGGGCCGTACTTACTGTCCATCACTGACAGAAAGTGACGAAAGCTTTTTTTCCACAATGGACTGTTTGGCATTGGTGATGGCTTTCTTGCTGTAACGCCCTACACGAGTCTCCAGAAAGTGAGAGATTGAAGGCTGTCGTGGTTCTTTTACATAGATACTTTATTGATCCCTGTAGGGGAAATTCAGGTGTTCAGTCGCAGCAAAAATAAAACCGGTGGTTATTCTAAAAAGCAAACAATTGTAATAATCAGTGACAGTCATTCAGGTCACAGCAGCAGAGATAGAGCCGCTCGGTTCAGACCATTTTCTCTGCTCTGGTCCAGAGTAAAATGCTAAATGCTTCATTAGCATTTTTCGCACTGTGAATCCTCTCTGCTCTGGTCTGGACCAGTGTAAAACCATGAATCCTCTCTGCTCTGGTCTGGACCAGTGTAAAACCATGAATCCTCTCTGCTCTGGTCTGGACCAGTGTAAAACCATGAATCCTCTCTGCTCTGGTCTGGACCAGTGTAAAACCATGAATCCTCTCTGCTCTGGTCTGGACCAGTGTAAAACCATGAATCCTCTCTGCTCTGGGATGGACCAGTGTAAAACCATGAATCCTCTCTGCTCTGGTTTGGACCAGTGTAAAACCATGAATCCTCTCTGCTCTGGTCTGGACCAGTGTAAAACCATGAATCCTCTCTGCTCTGGTCTGGACCAGTGTAAAACCATGAATCCTCTCTGCTCTGGTCTGGACCAGTGTAAAACCATGAATCCTCTCTGCTCTGGTTTGGACCAGTGTAATAATAATAATATAATAATAATCTTTATTTGTATAGCACTTTTAAAAACAGTGTTTACAAAGCGCTGCACAGTCAGCATGATAAACAATAAAAACAGTCAAAATACAAGGTCAAAATAATTAGATACAGAAACACAAACAGAGCAAAACACAAAAGAGACACAACAAAGACAACGCAGACATTAAAATACAGCATGTGAAGTTTAAAACTAACAGTTAAAAGCTGTTTGATAAAAGTGGGTTTTAAGAAGAGATTTAAAAGAGGAGACTGATGGAGCCTTATCTCCTCGGGTCGTTCCAAAGCTGAGGAGCGCGGACAGAGAAGGCTCGGTCACCTTTCGTCCGGAGCCTCGACCTTGGAACAGTCAACAGGGACCTGCCTGAGGATCTAAGGCTGCGGGGGAAGGGCTCGTAGGGGGTTAAAAGTTCAGAAATATAGCTTGGTGCCAGACCTAAACGAGTGTAAAACCATGAATCCTCTCTGCTCTGGTCTGGACCAGTGTAAAACCATGAATCCTCTGAGCTCTGGTCTGGACCAGTGTAAAACCATGAATCCTCTGAGCTCTGGTCTGGACCAGTGTAAAACCATGAATCCTCTGAGCTCTGGTCTGGACCAGTGTAAAACCATGAATCCTCTGAGCTCTGGTCTGGACCAGTGTAAAACCATGAATCCTCTGAGCTCTGGTCTGGACCAGTGTAAAACCATGAATCCTCTCTGCTCTGGTCTGGACCAGTGTAAAACCATGAATCCTCTCTGCTCTGGTCTGGACCAGTGTAAAACCATGAATCCTCTCTGCTCTGGTCTGGACCAGTGTAAAACCATGAATCCTCTGAGCTCTGGTCTGGACCAGTGTAAAACCATGAATCCTCTCTGCTCTGGTCTGGACCAGTGTAAAACCATGAATCCTCTCTGCTCTGGTCTGGACCAGTGTAAAACCATGAATCCTCTCTGCTCTGGTCTGGACCAGTGTAAAACCATGAATCCTCTCTGCTCTGGTCTGGACCAGTATAAAACCATGAATCCTCTCTGCTCTGGTCTGGACCAGTGTAAAACCATGAATCCTCTCTGCTCTGGTCTGGACCAGTGTAAAACCATGAATCCTCTCTGCTCTGGTCTGGACCAGTGTAAAACCATGAATCCTCTCTGCTCTGGTCTGGACCAGTGTAAAACCATGAATCCTCTCTGCTCTGGTCTGGACCAGTGTAAAACCATGAATCCTCTCTGCTCTGGTCTGGACCAGTGTAAAACCATGAATCCTCTCTGCTCTGGTCTGGACCAGTGTAAAACCATGAATCCTCTCTGCTCTGGTCTGGACCAGTGTAAAACCATGAATCCTCTCTGCTCTGGTCTGGACCAGTGTAAAACCATAAACGCTGAACTGCAGCAACAAATGCAAGGAAAAGAAAAATTGTAAAACACAAAACAACTGTTTCAGAGACACTCAGGACTTTCTGTCGTTTAAGACAGTTTTGTTCATTTGGTTTTCTTCACATGTGTAACAGGCAAATGAAACAGATGTCTGAATGTCCCTTACAGCCACACATGTTGTCTTTGCTTGGTAGACAGTAAAGATTTTTATAAAAATACAGGAAAAGACATTTCAGGATGGTTCAAGGCAGTGTCACACCAATGGAAGAGTGCAGAGGGCAAGGGTACAACAATGGAAGAGTCCAGAGGGCAGTGAGCTAGGTTTTGTTTATGTAGTAAGAGAAGTTGCCACTTTTGTTTCTTTCAGAATCCTTTTATTGCCATGTGAGTAATAAGTCACGAAATAGGAAATTGCTTTGGCTCTCGTTAAAGTTAAAGCAGAATAAAATCCAAAATACATGCATAAATAAGAATCTACATACAACCGTCTCCCAGAACCAGCTGCAGGGTGTGTGCAGAACACTGCAGGCGCTGTTTCTTTGCCATAGCAGCATCTACTGTTTGCTGATCTTCCAGAGTGACCTGCCTTAGATCCTCAGGCAGGTCCCTGTTGACTGTTCCAAGGTCGAGGCTCCGGACGAAAGGTGACCGAGCCTTCTCTGTCCGGGTTCCTCAGCTTTGGAACAACCCGAGGAGATAAGGCTCCATCAGTATCCTCTTTTACTCTTAGCATTTTACTCTGGACCAGAGCAGAGAAAATGGTCTGAACCGAGCGGCTCTATCTCTGCTGCTGTGACCTGAATGACTGTCACTGATTATTACAATTGTTTGCTTTTTAGAATAACCACCGGTTTTATTTTTGCTGCGACTGAACACCTGAATTTCCCCTACAGGGATCAATAAAGTATCTATGTAAAAGAACCACGACAGCCTTCAATCTCTCACTTTCTGGAGACTCGTGTAGGGCGTTACAGCAAGAAAGCCATCACCAATGCCAAACAGTCCATTGTGGAAAAAAAGCTTTCGTCACTTTCTGTCAGTGATGGACAGTAAGTACGGCCCAGTGTGTCACAGAACACTCACTGCAAAAACAGAAAGCCTCACTGGGGAGAAACTATTAGATTAAAAACTCAATTTAGCAACACTGACCATGTTTCCGTCACTGAACATCTGGTCGGACTAAATGCAGACGGGATTTCTTGGGATTAACTGTGCACTTGGTGGAGACAGACGCAGAGAGGGTACAGCTAAAGACTAATCTCTGTGACCAATTTGAAACAATAGATTCAGATTCATTTATTTGGCATTTGCAGTAAAACGACTGAGTGCTTCTCCAGTGAACAAGAGGATGATGGAGATCCTCTGGAAACACATGTTGTCTTTGCTTGGTAGACAGTAAAGATTTTTATAAAAATACAGGAAAAGACATTTCAGGATGGTTCAAGGCAGTGGCACACCAATGGAAGAGTGCAGAGGGCAAGGGTACAACAATGGAAGAGTCCAGAGGGCAAGGGTACAACAATGGAAGAGTGCAGAGGGCAAGGGTACAACAATGGAAGAGTGCAGAGGGCAAGGGTACAACAATGGAAGAGTGCAGAGGGCAAGGGTACAACAATGGAAGAGTCCAGAGGGCAAGGGAACAACAATGGAAGAGTGCAGAGGGCAAGGGTACAACAATGGAAGAGTCCAGAGGGCAAGGGTACAACAATGGAAGAGTGCAGAGGGCAAGGGTACAACAATGGAAGAGTGCAGAGGGCAAGGGTACAACAATGGAAGAGTGCAGAGGGCAAGGGAACAACAATGGAAGAGTCCAGAGGGCAAGGGTACAACAATGGAAGAGTGCAGAGGGCAAGGGTACAACAATGGAAGAGTGCAGAGGGCAAGGGAACAACAATGGAAGAGTCCAGAGGGCAAGGGTACAACAATGGGGCAAATATGTTTTGCAAGAAAATCCACTCGCCACATTTTGTCCATGCGAATGTTATGCTCTGAATCTGGTGGGAGTCCATGCTGCACAATCCTGGCCTGAGATTTCCACTTTGGGTGTATTAATTGTCTCTACACACTTTGCCAGTCCTGAGAGATGGGCTCTCTTAATTGTCTAAGACTCGCTGGAGCGCCTGCATTGCAGCTGGTCGTGTTGTGGCATCTCGCCCTGGACAGCATTATTGAAACCTGTAACCTGACCAATGAGACAAATGGTCTTCAAAAATATTTCTCCCAGTTTGATGCAGTTGTTCTTACTGAGGGGGTAAACCCAAACCTTATTCTCCAAGCAGTAAATATTTCTTTGGATGTTGAGGCTGCTAACATCTTTACACACAAGGCATGCTGTTTTTTTTATTGTGTATATGACGATCACACACAGTGGAAATAATAATCTAGTTTCAATGTTTCAATGTCCCCTGGAGATTGATTGTGATTCCTGATGGACGACTGCTTTTGTTTTCTCAAACACCTACTACTAAACCTAGGAGTTATAATGGACTCAGACTTAAATTTTAACATCAGTAACATCAGCAGCATTTTACCATCTGAAAAACATTGCCAAAATTAGAAACATAGTGTCTAAATCAGATCTGGAGATTCTCATCCATGCATTTGTCTCCAGTAGGTTAGACTACTGCAATGGCCTGCTCACAGGTCTCTCCAAACAGGCTGTAAAACAACTGCAGTATGTCCAAAATGCTGCAGCTCGAGTCCTGACCAGGACCAGGAAATATGACCACATTAGTCCAGTTCTCAGGTCTCTGCACTGGCTTCCTGTGGCTCAGAGAATAGACTTCAAAGCAGCACTGCTTGTGTACAAGTCTCTCCATGGCCTCGCACCAGGGTACTTAAGCGACTTGTTAGTCCCATATGAACCGGCCCGGACTCTGAGGAGCACAGGAGGTAGCCTCTTACTGGTTCCAAGAGTCAGAACTAAACATGGGGAGGCAGCGTTTGAGATTTATGGAGCTAAAATCTGGAACAATCTTCCTGAAGATGTGAGGCTAGCATCTACTCTGGCAATTTTTAAATCAGGGCTAAAAACTGTTCTTTTTAGCTGTGCATACGGCTGAAGGATTTTATTGATACATACTTTTTTTTTAATGCATTGTGGTTATTTATTATTTTAATCCCGTGTGTGCTTTTAATATTTTAAGTTTTTTTTTTTTTTTTTTTTTATTACTTGTGATTTTATTCTGTTTTTAATGTATTTATTGATGTCTCTGATTTGTGTGATATTATGTGGGTTGTGAGGCGCTTTGAGTGGCCTTGTGTTGGAAAGGCGCCATACAAATAAAGTTGATTGATTGATTGATTGATACTGTGTCTGTGGTTCTCAGCCTGTAGAGATTGGAGAACACTTCTGTGGCATGGACTTTAACCAGCCTCTGGGAGGGGACCGAGTGATCCAGGGACACCCCCTACACCAGGACCGCACCCAGGGCATGGGGGCAGTGGCTGGGTGCACCTACGGGGAGGACACCCTAATCTTTGTGGGGACAAGGACTGGACATTTAAAGAAGGTGAGCCAAGTGGGATTTTGAAAATGCTTACATCATAGACATTAATTTACATATTTTTGTGTTTGTGTGGTTTATTTAAGCTCCGAGTAGACAGCGCTTCAAACTCCCAGGATGCTTTGCTGTACGAGACGCTGAACGTGACAGAGAGAGAGCCTATTCTCAGAGACATGGGGTTGAGTCCAGACTGTCGCTTCATCTACGTGCTCAGCCAGAACCAGGTGACCCAGAGATTACTATGGATACATGCAGACACTTTGGTAATTTACCAAAAGCCTCTATTTCGGTCTCATCTGACCTCACAATCTTTGAATTGACTGTGCTAATGGGGCGCCACAATTGTTGAAATGAGCGAGAAGTCGTTGAAGTTCAGTTAAGTTTAAATCAGCGCTTGTACAATGGCTGTACTGTGTATCAGAATGACTTGGCTAAAGGAAAATGCACACTGATAATGAGGTACATTCATCAGAATGATCTACAACAATAAACAGACATTAAAAAGGTCTGACGGCTTTGAAAATAACATTATATATCTTTGTTTTTAACAAACCGTCTTCTGTAAAAGTACTCGCTGACAAAACATAAAACATCTCTTCATGAAAACAACTACGATGTGTGAAAGGTCTGCCTGTTCTGCCCCTTATGTATCTATTATTATTATTATTATTATCTATAATCTTCCTCTGCAGGTGACCCGTTTACCGGTGGAGTCATGTGACCAGTACGGCTCGTGTTTGGATTGTGTGGGCTCCGGAGATCCTCATTGTCGGTGGTGTTCTCTTTCCAACAAGTCAGTACACATCTTGTGTTTTATTGTATGTACTTTGTATTACAATCTAATTAAACTCTAAACATGTCTTTAAAAGGATTTGACCAGAGACTCACTGCTCGTTTTAAAGTGAATGTGGAAATGGAAGTTCTTTGTGCATTTTGGCAACACACCATTGTGTGACAACAGAAGTCTTTGCAGGGATCTTATGCTGTTTATACTTATTCAATATTTCAGATGTTCGAGAAGCGAGTCGTGTGGGAAGTCTGAAGAAACTCAACCTTTCACCACAAGACTGGACCAATGTGTACCTGCCGTACCTGCCGTAGCTGCGCAACAGCCTGAAGGGGCACAGGTGGAACGCCTCACTTTCAGATACTGGTAATCATACATAGTAATATTATTTTCAAAAACTCATGAACAAACTTCCAAGTTGCAGAAAAATGTCTTTCTCTGTCTTTTTGTAAAGACGGGTTAAAATCAACTATATCAACAAAAGATAAAACAAATATAACCCCAATGAATGGCCAGCGCTAAACAACATTGCACAACTCTTTGTGTATTGCACCCAAGGTTGTCTTATAAGTGAGAGCTTAGACTGAAGCTTAGGACTGTGGATAAACATACACAGATGTTGGCCATATATAACTTAGTTATACTTTATTGTCTCCAAAGGAGGATTTGACCCATCCGGGTGGTGCCACAGGCCCTCTGCCGTAGCACAGTGGGCATGTTTTTAGTGGACAGAGAAAACGCAGGGACCCTGTGGTCACAGGCTCTAGACCTGGCCCGGACTGGCCATCGGGAGCATCGGGAGATCTCCCGGTGGCCTGCGTGTCAAAGTGGCCTGGGCCTGCCCTATCATCACGGTCTTTTTTTCTTTTTTTTTTTTTTTTTGTTTTTTTTTTCTTTTAATTTTATTTCATCCTCACGGTCTTTGCAAACTCCTACCCTGCCTGGTGGCCTGGTCCAATGAGCAAGGCCCAGGCCAAAGCCAGTGTTGTGCGTGAACGAGTTCAAAAGAACGCGTTCATTGAACACGCTCATTTTTTCGTGAACGTTGAACTGAACGCAACACATTTTTTAATAAAGAACTTGAACGTGAATTAGTTCATATTATGTGTCATGAACGGCAGACAATTTGTTTTCCATTTAAAACTGAGTGAAATCTGTTTTCTCTTTTGAAACGCAACGAGAGAAAGTTCCTCCCTCCTGTATTCTCCGCACTGAAAACTAAAAATTCCTACGGTTTCCACCGTCTGTGAACGCACCCCGACTCAGTGTACTACTTGCGGTGCGGCGCTGTATGCTAGTGCTATTCATTGGTTGTTGGACTCACATGTGCCGTGATGAAAACACAGGGGTAAGTCAGTGACACAGGGCCGTTTACATTTGACATAAAGTATAGACACACGTTCTGCAGCGCATTACAGTTTGTACTTATGAGCAGAGATGGGACAACTCAGTTCCCATTGAAACCCATGTAAATCTTGTCTGCATTGGAGTCAAAACATCCTGTGCAGTGTACAGGATATAATATATATATATATATATATATATACCACGTATTGTGATTTCTAGCTCGTAGTGAAAAAAAATATTTATTTGAATATCTCGCAAAAAGTAAAATGAACTGAACTTTGAACTAGTTCAGAATTAAAATTGAGAACTTCGAACGTGAACTGTTCACTTTGAGCATGTATGAACTGAACTTGAACTAGTTCAGAAAAGCTGTGAACTGGCACAACACTGGCCAAAGCTTTACTGTCATTGGGCCAGAGCAAAATTAAACAAATGTGACGTCACACGTCGGCTACACAGCCAGGCCAGCCTAGCAGTGCACCCAGTGTAGCCTCCCCGGTTGAAATGAGTGGTCTCTCCAACTGATGGTTCATACACGTTGTTATTTGTCCTTTTATATGAGCTGTAACGATGTGATTTTACCTTACTACTTTTTTAACAATAATTGATTAGCTTGTTATAGTTATACACTAATGAACACTTAGTTCATTGTGTGTGTGTGTGTGTGTGTGTCTTTATTCTCACTAAACTCCATAAACGTTACGTTGCTAAGCAACGTACAACAATCCTTAAACGTCCGAGATTATATAAACAGTCAATATTAAAAAAAATAAAGAAAACAAAAGTTTTGACAGTCAATCTTAAAACTATTAAAAGAACATCAAAATACAATGACAAAAACACAAATTTAGAACCTTGTTTGGCCTGAATGGATGAAAAGCTCCCGGCCTGAAATGTTGTCCCACTCCGGCCCTGCTCTAGACTGTGTGACACACAAAATGTGTGCGCAAATGTAGCTCTCGAGCACAAGCTCCCACATCGGCAGCACCGTCAGTCACCAGACAGGTCACCTTTTCAGCTAAACCCCACTCAGATATGAGAGAGGTCTTCACTCTTGCTATATTTGCTGCTGTATGAGCCTCAGGGAAAGGCTGCACCCCAAGGACAAGAGTCTGCAGAGCAGTGGTCTCATCAATAAAATGACCAGTCACAGCGAGATAGGCGTCCGTGTTGATGGAGGTCCACATGGGGCTGGGTGGTATGGCTGAAATACTTTTCATTCCACAACTCAAGTATTTCAGACTCATGTCAGCATCCAGGCGTTTTTAAGTAGCTTTTCAGCTAATTTTCCTCTTTTTGCCTTTCAGTGAGAGGTGAGGCATCGTCTTAATCTTCTTGACTTTGTTATTTGAAGAAAATACTTAATGATTTGTGTTGTTTCTTCACAATCAGTGAAAGAGATGTAGCAGCGTCTCATTCTGCACCCTGGCCTCCTGTTCCCGCTGAAATCTCTGTCTCCGATTGGCCGGAGTCTTCGTCCAACATTTCAGACACCTCTACCTTTTCCGGGCTGATGTGCTGTGTTTTGAATCTGGGATCCACAAAGACAGCAATGTTGAGGAGATCATCTGTTTCAGAACCAGCATATTTGTCATCAAGATCGGTCATTATAGTGGTCTCCATCTCTTTTGTGAGTTGAGTGTCCTGGTCTCTGCAAATCTGTACGAAACCGGTGGAGCACTGCCTTGGCATTGGAGACCGTCACGTATGACTCCCCAGAGAGGGAGTTTATCATGAAATATAATGACCTACCCGAGACAGGTCCACCCTGGTCTGAATTTGCTGTACAAGGCTCGATGGCATAGCTGAGGTGTTTTTATTATCACTGTTGGGGTTATTGAAGTCGATATCACACATATCTTAAGTTATGTTTTTGATATCGGAGAATTGGATCAAAACAATCATGTAGCAAATACAATAATTGATAATAGCTATGTTTAGGGGCACCATTGAATCAATCACAACTGATAATGTGACGTCATATGCACGTTATCTATTAATTGGTTCATTTATTGATTCTGTAATCATATGAGTAATTAATTACAATTGTAAACCGCTTTGTGACTCTGGTCTGTGAAAGGCGGTATATAAATAAAGATTACTTACTTACTTACTTACTAATTATTTAATTAGCTAGGAAGTCCAATTCTCTTCAATAGAATCTGAAGGTAATGAATTGTTTTACAAATCAGTACAAATATCACTTTCAGACAAAGATGGTTTTGTAGATTTATTGCAGTATATGTAATACAGTTATGAAATATGCAAATTGTCAAGAATAATAATAATAATGCATTGGTTTTAAACAGCGCTTTTCTGGACACTCAAAGACTCTTTACATGTCATTATTCTGTCTCTCCAAACACGGTGGTGATAAACTACTACTGTAGCCACAGCTGCCCTGGGGCACACTGACAGAAGCGAGGCAACCAGTCTGTGCCATGTAGTAGTCTTTGTGAGGGACTAAGTGTTCTTAGTTTAAAGTGTAGGTTTTAGAAAGCCAACAACTATGGAGCAGCACAACCAGAATGTGGCGTTGATCGATGGCAGTCCTTGGGTCGTGAGGGCAATGGATGGAGAACAGTCCTTGCTCATGACTGGATCTTGCAGTTGAATATAGACGTCAGGCCTCTCAGCCCTCCAGAGGATAATGGAGAGCAGAGACTTCTATGGAAGAGAGAGTCCAGATGGAGCTGTGAGAGTTTTGTCAGTTCTCGTCGCCTCCCACAGGGGGCGGCGGTCTTATCAGAGCAGAGGAAGGGCAGGATACAAAAGAGGTCACTTTCATTCCTCCTACATCACCGGGTTGTTTAGAGCAGACACTTCACCTACAATGAAAACCCACATATTTGTGTAATCTATTATTACATTTCACTTTGGAGAGACCCAAGAGGGAAAATGCAGTTAGAAGTTTGTTGATTGAGTATGTTTGGCGCCCTAGGCCCGGGAGAGATGCTGTTGAGTGCGGCGCTTGCTCGCGCGCATAATCCCCAAAAACGGGCAGAGTTATCTTTAAGCGCCGGGACGTGAGCGCTCGCTTCACGATCAACCGGACGCTGCCTGGGACGTGAGCGCTCGCATCACGATCGATACCAGACGCTGTAGCAGAGTTGTCTTTAAGCGCCGGGACGTGAGCGCTCGCATCACGATCGACCGGACGCTGTAGCAGAGTTATCTTTGAGCGCCGGGACGTGAGCGCTCGCATCACGATCAACCGGACGCTGCCTGGGACGTGAGCGCTCGCATCACGATCGATACCAGACGCTGTAGCAGAGTTGTCTTTAAGCGCCGGGACGTGAGCGCTCGCATCACGATCGACCGGACGCTGTAGCAGAGTTATCTTTGAGCGCCGGGACGTGAGCGCTCGCATCACGATCAACCGGACGCTGTCTGGGACGTGAGCGCTCGCATCACGATCGATACCAGACGCTGTAGCAGAGTTATCTTTGAGCGCCGGGACGTGAGCGCTCGCATCACGATCAACCGGACGCTGTCTGGGACGTGAGCGCTCGCATCACGATCGGTACCAGAACTGCGGTGAAGTTATCTTTAAGCGCCGGGACGTGAGCGCTCGCATCACGATCGATACCAGACGCTGTAGCAGAGTTACTGTAGCAGAGTTATCTTTGAGCGCCGGGACGTGCGCGCTCGCATCACGATCAACCGGACGCTGTCTGGGACGTGAGCGCTCGCATCACGATCAACCGGACGCTGTCTGGGACGTGAGCGCTCGCATCACGATCGATACCAGACGCTGTAGCAGAGTTACTGTAGCAGAGTTATCTTTGAGCGCCGGGACGTGTGCGCTCGCATCACGATCAACCGGACGCTGTCTGGGACGTGAGCGCTCGCATCACGATCGGTACCAGACGCTGCAGCAGAGTTATCTTTAAGCGCCGGGACGTGAGCGCTCGCATCACGATCAACCGGACGCTGCCTGGGACGTGAGCGCTCGCATCACGATCGGTACCAGACGCTGTAGCAGAGTTATCTTTAAAAGTGCGTGCCGCCACCAGAAATCCTATTGCTTCACTTACTTTGCTTTGTATTGCTTTGCTGGGAGCTTACGAAGAAGCCAGTAGACGTTGTGCAGCCAGGATAGCGGACGCGTCTGGGCTGATGTAGGCGGAGAAGGCCGAAGAGGACCAGCGCCCCAACTGTTGCAGAGAGGTGTGGGGGAGCCCCAGCGAGGCCGCGCGCGTGGCAGCGCCTATCCGGAAAGAATGGGCTTTTGTAGGGGCAGAGAGATGTGTCCGAGCGAGCTATTACTATATTGCAGGCTCCTTTGATTTTTGAATGTTTGAGACGGAGGTTGAAAGGGTCAGGGGACTTCATGTTGGGTGAAAAAGAGCGACCTTTGTTTAATGCTTCCACTACGTCGAGATTATCACACATGACAGAGATCCTCTTTCTCTGCCACGCGTGATTACACAGCGCGCAGGCCACGACCACTGGGAATATCACGTGTAGGGCAGAGGAGATGCTCCGGTGGAAAGTAGCGGCCACGCTCGGCAAACCAATGGTCCTGGAAGAACCCCCCAAAACCCACGGAAGGGGCAGCGTCCGTGTAGAAGCGGAGACCTGTAGGAGCAGAGACATATCGGAGAGGGCCATTGATGTTGCAGGCGCCCCTACGCTTAGAATCTTGGGTTGGAGAGTAGATAATCAGGATAGTAGGATGGTCGGGAAGCCGCGTCTCGGACCGCATGAAGGTTGAGTGAGCAGTAGTGAAACGCTTATGCAGAGAAGTCATAGAAGGAGAGCAGGAAGATGCTGCGAGGAGGGCAGACATGTACTTGGAAGATGAGCCGGAGTTCAGTGCCGCTCAGAGCCGCTGCAGGATGGGCAGCATGATGGGGAGCCTGCGATCAGAAGAGTGAAGAATACAGGTATGGATGCCTTTGATTAGGAGTCCGATTGACGGCTCAGCGCAGCTACTTGGCCAGCTGCATCTGATGGATCAGAAAATTAAGTATAGAGATGAAGCACGACCGCCGAAGCGACCCTGGGAGCATAGGTACGAGGCCAGCGCAGCGCGGCATACTCAGCCGGGCTGCATCCATTAGAAGCAGGATAAGCTTCTGAGAGAGTGGGTTGCAGTAGCAGTAGCAGCAGCGGCAGCAGCAGTAACCTCAGATAATAACAGCAATAGTCCTGTATCAAGCCGCGGCAGCCGCAGTAGCAGCAGCAGCAGCAGCAGCAGCAGCAGCGTCCTTAGAAAATAACAGTAATAATTCTGTATCAAAGCCACAGCAGTAGAATGTTGTTGTAGCTGTTCAGTGTTTCAGTAAAAGAGATGCAAGTGAAGAGAGATGGCAAAGTAAATGAAGCAGCAGCAGCAGTAGTAGCAGCAGTAGCCGTATGAGGCAGCAGCAGTAGCAGTAGCAGTATGAAGCAGCAGCAGCTGCGGCATCCGTAGATAATAGCAGCAATAATCCTGTATCAAAGCCAGAGCAGTAGAATATTGTTGTAGCTGTTTAGTGTTTCAGTAAAAGAGATGCGAAGTGAAGAGAGATGTCAAAGTACATGAAGCAGCAGCAGCAGCGGCAGCAGTAGCAGCAGCAGTATGAAGCAGCAGAAGCAGCATTAGCAGGAGCAGCAGTAGCAGTAGGAAGCAGCAGCAGTAGCAGCAGTAGCAGTATGAAGCAGCAGCAGCAGCAGCGGTTGCAGCATCCGTAGATAATAACAGCAATAATCCTGTATCAAAGCCACCGCAGTAGAATATAGTTGAAGCTGTTGTGTGTAGTGTTTCAGTAAAAGAGATGCGAAGTGAAGAGAGGTGTCAAAGTAAAGAAGCAGCAGCAGCACGGTAGCAGTAGCAGTATGAAGCAGCAGCGGCAGCAATAGCAGCAGTAGCGGCAGCAGTAGCGGTAGCAGTATGAAGCAGCAGGAGCAGCATTAGCAGCAGCAGCAGCACCACAAAGCGATTCATACGAACAACAGACGTGTCACGCCAGCGTGCGCCGCTTGTCTCCGTGAGCCAGGTTACATACGTGTCTGAAAGAGCCGAGCCGTAGAGACAGGTGCAGCCTGGGAGCCCGCGGAGCGGCAGCGGCAGGAACAGCAGCAGCGGCACATGTAGAAGTAGGAGCAGCAGGAGCAGGCAGCAGGGACAGGCAGCAGCAGGAGCGGCAGCAGCAGGAGCGGCAGCAGCGGCACATGCAGTAGGAGGAGCAGCAGGAGCAGGCAGCAGGGACAGACAGCAGCAGGAGCGGCAGCAGGAACAGGCAGCAGGAATAGGCATCAGCAGGAACAGGCAGCAGCAGGAGCAGGCAGCAGGAACAGACAGCAGCAGGAGCAGGCAGCAGGGACAGGCAGCAGCAGGAGCGGCAGCAGGAACAGGCAGCAGCAGGAACAGCAGCAGCGGCACATGCAGTAGGAGGAGCAGCAGGAGCAGGCAGCAGGGACAGACAGCAGCAGGAGCAGGCAGCAGGAACAGACAGCAGCAGGAGCAGGCAGCAGGGACAGGCAGCAGCAGGAGCGGCAGCAGGAACAGGCAGCAGCAGGAACAGCAGCAGCGGCACATGCAGTAGGAGGAGCAGCAGGAGCAGGCAGCAGGGACAGACAGCAGCAGGAGCGGCAGCAGGAACAGGCAGCAGGAATAGGCATCAGCAGGAACAGGCAGCAGCAACAGACAGCAGCAGGAGCAGGCAGCAGGGACAGGCAGCAGCAGGAGCAGGCAGCAGGAACAGGCAGCAGCAGGAGCGGCAGCAGGAACAGGCATCAGCGGGAACAGGCATCAGTAGGAACGGCAGCAGGGACCGCAGCAGCGGCGGTCAGAGAACCGTGCCCATAGTTGTTTAAGAGCCTGAGGAAATAAATCATCCCGAATCCGAAACATTCCCATGCGAATAACAGATGTCCCCTGGAGCCATCTGCTGCTTTGGTTATGGCAGATACGCATGAACGATCACTTTTCCATGCGTTCATTAGCTCCAACTCCACTTCAAACCCATTGCAGATTCACATTGGGCCCCTTTTCTTTCTGCTGCACTTTCGAAATGCAACAACTGCAGTTTAGTTACCCAATTTAATACTAGTGACCTAGCTATTTAAATGCATGGCCCCTCCTTCCTCCTGCAGATAGACGAATTTAAATACATTAATTTAACAATAGTGACTTGCGAGTAATGAGATTAATGCTGTAAAGATGGCGCCGTGGCAAGAGCTCTGTGTGTGCCGTCTGGAGCACGATGGGGTAGTCTTTGCACATTTTTTCCAACGTGGTTTTACTGCAAGTGGCAGAACATGAATCTGAATTAATGCACATTGCTCCTCTTATATCCCTCAGACATTGGAGATTGATGCCATTTAAGATGCATTGTCCCTCAGTTAGCTCAACACGTGTAAAACGGAGCCTGCAGACCAAGCACGGGGCGAAAACTGACGCCTGCAGTCAAGTGCGTAGGGCAAAAACCAGTCGCCTGCAGCCTAGACTCCGGGATTAATCCGTCCGCGGTCGACACACTCACTGTACTCACATGCCAGGAGACTTGGGAAAAGCAACGGGACAACGCGGCACCGCCAATCGGAGCCAGGGACACGCACGGCACCAGCAGACCACGAGGAACGAGCAGCACAGAACCTGCAGAGGGGCCCCGCGGAGGGCCCCGCGGAGCAGCCCGCAGAAGAGCCCGCAGAGGAGGAGAGCAGTGGGGATATGCGAACCACAGCAGGTGCAGGGACGCGGAGGAGGAGCAGACCACAAGCAGCCAGACTGAGGACAGCCGGGCCACGCGCACGAGCAACACGTGAGCAGAAGCGACCCCTCCAGAACAACGCATGCATTTGCGAACAGGTGCGTTAGCGACATGCACCTTGCAGGCTTCAGAAGTTTGCAGACTTCAGAAGTTTGCAAACTTCAGAAGGCCGGGAAGTGGGCGTCTCCGGTTTTTAACTTGCTGTCCTGGTGGTTATTGGTGGATTAGATGTGGGCGTTTTGCTGGTGTAATGAGTAGAGGATGAGCAGGCTTGTAGATCTGGCAGCAGGGGCCGGGTCTACCACAGTGAACATTCGCGAAGAGCTCCATGATTATTGCTATGCCTTACCTTATTGGTTACCTTATTACCTTATTAACACACTATTTTATATATGACCACAGTTCCTGTGAATAAGAAATCCCCTCAGAGTACAAGGTTATCTAGCTTCTATTATAAATGTTTTTTCACATTCATTTTCTACATTATTTTATGAATTCTGTTGTTTAAGGAGAACATTAATGTATAATACACTTACGAGGTTCTTTTAATACGACAAAAGTGTAAAGAAACCTATTAAGAAGTCAGAAGTCTACTGCCCAAACATGTCTTTACACTCTGTGTTATTAAAGAACTTTAAAATACCATGAATATAAAGAATACTTAATGAACGTTTGACATTTGACGTTGTAAAACCTATATTAACTTCTCAATTATTTTCTTGAAGCTGCACTACCTGCTCCACTGCGGCTTCTCTCCTCACCACGACTTCACCATCTCCCCTCAATCTCCCCCTCCCATGCTCCTCCTCAGCTGTGGACCCTGGTGGCAGAGTGGAGTACTGCACTCCTGACACCTCCTTCACTCACCTCACAGTCCACTCGGGCGCCGGCGAGGTCTATGTCGGAGCGGTCAACCAAGTCCTGAAGCTGTCGTCCGATCTGACACTGCTGAGGAGTCATGAGACCGGCCCGGTGGAGGACAACGACCGGTGCTACCCCCCGCCCAGCGTCCAGACCTGTGCACACAGGTGAAGGGAGATACCGTCAAGGATCAGGTTCTACCTTCTTACAAATTCTTCCATTCAGTTTCAAAAAACCAATGACGTAGGCAAGGCAAGGCAAGTTTATTTGTATAGCACAATTCATACGCATGGCAATTCAAAGTGCTGACTGAGTCTGCTTTTGCCCACGGCGCCTTCTGCTTTTTTTTCACTATTTTAACCTTCACAGGGGCAACGGTATCCAGAACATTCAAAACACTAGAGGTGACAGAGTTAAACAGTTCATCTACAGTAGAACACGATGCATTCTCAAAGTTTATCATTCCCATGAATAGATCACTCGTATTTTCATGTATGTGTCTTCTTCGAACAGTTGCAGAGTCCACTGGTGGTTTGTTAGTGAAACACATGTCAAAAAATACACAGAAATGATCCGAAAGAGCAACATCGACCACGTCTACATTTGCAATATTCACCCCCTTAGTAACTAACAGATCTAGAGTGTGTCCTCTGCTGTGGGTGGGGCCACTCACGTGCTGAGTGAGACCAAAGGAGGTGAGTGGTTCTTGGGTGTTGGATGTGACAGGGAGGTAGAGGGGTTTTTGATGATGGGTTAGGGGACGGGTGGGCTGAGGTGGAGGTATTGGGTGTTGAACGACGGGGAAGTGGGGGTGGAATGGTCATGAGTGCTCAGGTAGGTCTAACAGTGAAGGCGGGGATGAAAAACAAAGGGAAGTGTCCCCATTCTCTCTTGATGGAGTGGACGTGGCAGGGGGGACCAAGACAGGTCCATGGGAGGTGACAAGGGAGCCTTTGGTGGAGGGGGAGGTGGTTGAGGAAACTCCAGCACAGGCCTGTCTGCTGTAACTTGGGGGGAGGATGGGGGCTTCAGAGGCGCTGTAGATGAAGAAGGCGTGAATGCTTCGGAGCAGGCTGGGGATGAGGATGTTGGTGGTGGTCGTGCTGCAGGTGCTGCTACTGGTGATGATGCAGCTGCTGCTGGTGATGATGCAGCTGCTGCTGGTGAAAGTGGAGGTGTTGAGATCCTTCGAGGTGGTAGAGGTATTGAGATCCTAGGGGGTGATGGAGGTGTTGAGACCTTTGGAGTCGGTGGAGATGGTTGTGTTGTCGCTGGAGATGCACTTTGCTTCTTCCTCCCTTTCAATGGCTGCACGCGCTGCGCAGGCTGAGGTCTCAGGGCAAAAGAAAGGTTATCCATCAACACTTCAGAAGGCCGGGAAGTGGGCGTCTCCGGCTTTTAACTTGCTGTCCTGGTGGTTATTGGTGGATTAGATGTGGGCGTTTTGCTGGTGTAATGAGTAGAGGATGAGCAGGCTTGTAGATCTGGCAGCAGTGGCCGGGTCTACCACAGTGAACTTTCGCGAAGAGCTTCATGATTATTGCTATGCCTTACCTTATTGGTTACCTTATTACCTTATAAGTGTTGTGGCCCTTTCCCTTCAAAAAGCTCATGCCTATTCCAGAACAGGTTAAAATTCTCAATAAATTTAGCTGATATAGACGGCTAAATTTCCTTTGCTTCCCGTCCACATTTGGTAGTGGTCCACTGATAACAATTTTTAAGTCAATTTTTGCAAGGTCGTCCAATAAGAGAGAAAGTCCCGTTCTAACTTTTAACTTGTGTTGTCATAGACGTCTACTGCCCCCACGTGGATCAACAATCTGTTTACCCCGCCGGTCTCAGACAGAAGCTTTGGAGCCAACAGTCTTATCTCATCCACTTTGGCAGACTGTACCGACATTGTTTACACACCACGTACGTTTACATTCTTGATCGCAGAATCCCCGATAAAGAATAACTCCGCAGCATTGGACCTTGACTGAGACTGAGACGCTGTTTCTGTTTCCAAAAGTGGTGAATAGCGTTATCATTAGCTTTGCCTTGTTGGCTCCATATTTGTTCCAGCAATTTTCCCCGTTGATTTTGGGAAATGAAATAGCGTCATCATAACTTACGTTTTGTCCATTTCCCTTCACTGGTATTGTTGTGTTTAGCCCCATTTCTGATTCAAGGACAAACAATCGGTCTTGAAGAAGTTTTAACTCCTGTTTGAGTGAAAAACAGCCGTCGCAAAGTTGTCTTTTTTTCTGTCCTCCAGACATGCTGTAAGTTGGTAATTTCCACAAGTCTTGTATTGAAGTTTGTAAAAAGGAGTAATCTGTGTTTTGTCAAATAAAAATGTAAATAAAAAGTAATTAAAGAAGATTAAAAAGCAGCGAGCTTAGAGCAGCGAGAGAAAGCGACCGCACAGTACAAGAGCAGGAAGCAGGACAACATAATGTACACAGTCTGCAAAAGTTTCACTTTTTACTTTTACATTGCCTCCACTCTCAGCAACCTTAATTTTGTTTCCATAGATAATGAATAAAGTCAAACTGGAATAAGCTGGTCTTGATGTTCTTGTATTGTTCTCAGTTTGGGCAGGTCAGATAATGTGAATAAGCTCCTCCTGGTGGACTACAGTGAGAACAGACTGTTGGCGTGTGGGACCAAATGGCAGGGCGTGTGCCAGTTCCTGCGCCTGGATGACCTGTTCAACCTCGGAGAACCACACCTGCAAAAAGAGCACTATGTGTCCGGAGGCAGCGACCCCAACGGCATGGCAGGTACAAGTGTTTTAATATTATAATAGTTTTTTAGGCTGTTTGTTGTGGCCAGAATGAAGCTCCACTTTTATACCTTTCTGTGATGAGGATCTGAGTAGTGCTGTTATTGGCTACATGGACAAGGCAGACAGACTTAAATGTTTAGAGGGAAAAGGGGCTGGTGCTCTGTGGACTGGGTTGGGTACAGCTCTGACTGTCAATCTCACGCTCCATCCTTCCCTCACTCGTGAACGAGACCCTGAGATACTTGAACTCCTCAATGTTAGGAAGGACCTCTCCACCCACCTTAATCGTCACTACTTTTTCTAAACTGTATTTATGATTTTAATGCCTTGTATGGTTGTTGTCTAGCTTGTTCAGAACTTTGAGTTGCCTTTTGTATGAAGTGTGTTTTATGTTAGCATTCTTGCCCTGTCAAGAATGCTAACGTCCCTTTGAATCTGCTTTTAGGTCTGATATTGGACAAGGACAACCGAGGCTCTAACCCTGACAGTCAGAAACCGGTCCAAGGCAACAGTCGTCTTTACATCGGAGCCAGTGTTTCCAGGACACACCAGTATTACCCCTCGCTGTCCCATCGCAAGCTACTGCCGGATGTGGACAGTAATGACATGTTGTCTCTGGTTTATCAGGATGAATTTGTCTCTTCTCAAATTAAAATTCCTGAAGACACTCTCAAAGTGTATCCAGACTTCAACATCCACTACGTCTACACTTTCTCCAGTGGCTTCTACGTTTACTTTGTCACGCTACAACTGGACACCGAGCTCACGCCCAAAAGTTCCAGCTCGAGTTCGTGTCATTGTTCCAAATCAGAGGCAGACCCAGGAAGGGAGACTTTCTATACCACCAAGATCGTCCGGATGTGCAGCGATGACCCAAAGTTTTTTTCCTATGTGGAGTTTCCTCTCGGGTGCACCAAAGACGGGGTGGACTACAGAGTGGTGCAGGCTGCGTTCAAACAGAAGCCTGGGAAGAAGCTGGCTCTGCAGCTCGGCCTGGGGGAGGACGAGGATGTCCTGTTGGTCCTCTTTTCACAGGTCAGACATGTCAACACTGGTATTTGTATATCCTTTTGGCTCTTCAAGGTGGGTTGGGAAGGTTTGAAGGTGTGAAGGTGTGAAGGTTCACCCATTTGTGTTGAACTTCTTTGTATTGTCTGTGTTTGAATGTAAATGTGATCACATGAGAGTGGCTCTGGTCTAACCCTGGTCTTGTCTTTAGGGTCAGCAGAACCGTTCAAACACAGACACAGTTCTGTGCCTCTTCACGCTCCGGGACATAAACCAGGCCATAACTGAGAAGATCCGCTCATGTTATCGAGGGATGGGGAGGCTGTCTGTGCCCTGGCTGCTCGGCAAGGAGCTCTCATGCATAACAGCGGTTAGTAATCAGTGTTGGGCAAGTTACTTTCAAAGAGTAATTAGTTACAAATTACTAGTTACTTTCACCAAAAAAGCAATTAGTTAAATTTCTTGACTTCTGCAATAAAGTAACTAAGTTACATTACTTTTGGATTACTTTGTGTCACAAAAAATGAACAGAATCGTTCTTTTGCTTTATTAAAGTAAAATACCTCGGACCCCTTAGAATGACTTAAAATGCTCAAGACATTTCTATGTTCTGATCATTCTTCTGTGGTTCTCAGCCTGTAGAGATTGGAGAACACTTCTGTGGCATGGACTTTAACCAGCCTCTGGGAGGGGACCGAGTGATCCAGGGACACCCCCTACACCAGGACCGCACCCAGGGCATGGGGGCAGTGGCTGGGTGCACCTACGGGGAGGACACCCTAATCTTTGTGGGGACAAGGACTGGACATTTAAAGAAGGTGAGCCAAGTGGGATTTTGAAAATGCTTACATCATAGACATTAATTTACATATTTTTGTGTTTGTGTGGTTTATTTAAGCTCCGAGTAGACAGCGCTTCAAACTCCCAGGATGCTTTGCTGTACGAGACGCTGAATGTGACAGAGAGAGAGCCTATTCTCAGAGACATGGGGTTGAGTCCAGACTGTCGCTTCATCTACGTGCTCAGCCAGAACCAGGTGACCCAAACTCAAAATAACAGTTACGTTTAGAGTGTGAATAACAATCTACATGTTGTCCTTCTGCAGGTGACCCGTTTACCAGTGGAGTCATGTGACCGGTATAGCTCCTGCTCAGAGTGTGTGGGCTCTAGAGATCCGCATTGTAGCTGGTGTCTACTCTCCAACAAGTTCGTATGATTGACCAATCACTTAATATCACGTTAAGACTGCGGCCCTGATTTCAAGAGGAAATTTAAAGGCTTGGCGTGTTGTTTGGATCCATGTCGACTTTTCAAAAAAGTATTTTACGAGGGCAAATCCATTGTACATTGGTTGAAATGATTCTTCTACAATTTATGGTATTTTAATTCAAAACATGTTTTATTTGAGGGCAATGTCCCCAGGCGCTGGCCTACAGCGTTCCCATTACACTAAACACCACTATTACACTATTGCTGGGTTGCAGATGACGTCACGCAGCGGCGCCAAAGTGCTCCGAGGGACAGGAAGTAAATCTCCCCATTAAGAACAATGTAAAAATTCACTGATTCCGAGTCAAAATGCTTTTTTTCTGTGGCGTGTGCAGTTGTTGCAACTGCTCATATCAAGTGCAGGGTTTCCGCCAGGAATTTACGTGAGGGGGGGATTGCGGGGGGGTCCGATGAAAAAAAAAAAATACACACGTTTATTGAGGTGGACACGTTAAAAAATAACATACACAATTCATACACGTTCCTTTAGCAGGTGACAACAGGGATTTTCTCATACACACAAAAGTACAATGTCATATGATTAAATTACACACATAACAAGAGTCACGATATGTGGGCCTTAAAGCCTGCTTTGACTTCGTCCTGCATTATAAAGATGCGAGAGGGCATTAGTTTTAAAAATAGGGTCGTATCATCCATATTTAAAACTTGTTCTGGCTTAAATATCCCTTCATCGGGTATCGCTTTGAATTTGTTGTTCACATATTCCTCCGCTCTAACGGCAGAAGCGTAATATCTGTGGAGCAAAACACTGAAGTCCGAAGCGTTTCTGAAATGTGTTAAACCAGCCCTTGTTGGCATTAAATGGGCTCAGTGCTTCGTAAAAATGACTCGTCAATGGCCTGGGCTCCGCAATATGCTCCTCTTTGCTGTCATGGTTCATGTCAAGAAGTTCAACTTTTTAACATGGGTGCTAAAAGTTGTGAGTGCGACGGCAGGTTTTCTCATCTGTTGTGGTCCATGGTTTTGTCAAGGAGATAACAAGCAAGCATACATAAAGCACTTAACAGTCTCACTGCTAGCAATCAGACGTCGATTTACGTTTGTCAAGCAGAATGCTGTGACGTACAGGAGACACCGGCACGGAGATTGACAGGAGCCCCTTAGCCAATCAGGACGCAGAACACAACACGCTGGTTTTTCTTAAGCCAATCAGGATAAACACCACAGTACAGTAATACAGTAAAAATAATGCTAAAAATAAATCCGTAAGACCGCGAAAAGTGAACCGCTATTTAGCTAGGGAGGTACAACAACAAAAATCGGAAATTTGAGGTACGATGGATCGGTGGGTGATCAAAAAACCTAGATTAGATAAAAAAGAAAATAATACAACACAGCCAAATATCACAAGGAACAAGGATGAAGCGGCTCCTAACATTCAACTCCACGAAGAAAAGATAAGCGGCACCGATAGCCGTACTGACGATCAGCAGGAAAAATCTGTCCCCCTTCAGAAGTCTGGTTTGAAGTTTCGAGAAGAATGGAAAATATCTCATCCATGGCTAAGGTAAAGGCTTTATTGATATGATTTTGACATAATGAAAAATGGTTTAAAAACACATTAAAAGGAACATGATTGATTTAGAAATGTCCTAAGATATTCAAATGTAAAAATTTAGAACTTTTCCCTTCGGCTTCATGAGAAAAGGAACAAGTCACTGTAGGCCTAATAAATGACTGCACCTATACACAAGAGTTTATTTTTTTATATTTGTTTTGGCCTATATCAAAAGCCAAAGGCTATAGTCGCAAATGTTAGTTATTTTTAAATTAATAATCATTAATCCTGATGAGGTTGTCTGATGCATCACATTTTGATATGACTGAAGTATAAGAACTGTTTTTTTTTTTTTTTTTTAGGTGTGACAGTTTACAAGATGGTATGCTTTGCAGTATCTGTATTGAATATGGAGTTCATAATCACATATCCAATACAAGAACTAAAGGAGCATGGGAAACAGTACCTGTCAGTAACTGGAGAAAGGCACTTGGAAAAATCAGGGAGCATGAAAACAGTCAGCGTCATAAAGACTCAAAGGCTCGTCTCCAAGCAGCTTCTCAGACAGCTCATCATGGGGACATAGTAACTGTGGCTACTGAAGGCCAAAAGAAAGCTGATGCAGCTCTTCGTCTGAAAAACCGGGAAATGCTTAAAAAATTCTTGCGATCCCTCTATTATCTTTGCCAGTCCAAGTCAGCTCATTTCACCAATTTTCAGGACTTGCTGCAATTACAGATTGAAAATGGAGCTGATGACATCAAAGAATTTCTGGAGACTGCACCAAAAAATGCCAACTATTGCTCAAATATGGTGATAGAAGAGTTTATCCAATCCATTAGTGCCTGGATTGAAAATGATCTACTGAAATCTCTGAGAACCTCCCCTTTCTTCTCCCTTCTCTGTGATGAATGCACGGATATCAACACTGTTGAGGAAATGAGTGTTTGTGCACGCAGGATTGTCAATGGCAAATCTGAGGAGCATTTTCTTGGCTGCATTAGTCTTGAGTCTACATGTGCAGAAGTGATAGCTAAAAAGGCAAAAGAATTCATGGAAGTAAAGGGTAAGCATCCTAGATTACATGTCTGCTACGAACAGAAATGTATTCCTACATCTCATTCAGTTCAATTATTTTCCAGGTGTTGATTGGAGAAAGATGAGAGGTCAAGGGTACGATGGAGCTGCGACTATGTCAGGGAAGAAAACTGGTGTTCAGCAACGACTAAAGAGTCTCTGTTCCCCCAAGGCTATATTTGTCCATTGCCATTGTCATCTTCTCCAGCTTGCACTTATTGCTGCTTGCAAGTCTCACAAACAAGTGCAAAAAGCCTTGCAGACAATGATGTCAATATGGAAGACCTTTCACTATTCACCAAAGAAGGCAGTTGAATTGCGAGAAATCCAGAGTGTACTTGATCATCCCCAGATGAAGATGATAAAACCAAGTGACACAAGATGGTTAGCTTACGAAAGGTGTGTTGGAGCAGTCAGGATATCCCTTCAACCATTGATCAGCACATTCGAGCACATCCACCAAGAAACAGGTGAGGAGTTATTGATAAAAACACTTTTTTTAATTTATTTTTTATTTTTAATTATGATATTATAGTTTGTTTAGATGTTTTTAAAGGACAACCAAACATAAACTGAAATGTTCATATGTGTAAGGCTGGGAACTGGTGTTTAGTTGATCTTTAAGTAAAATAATTAACATAATTTGAGTCAAATAATGTTAGATAGCCTGGAAATATCTAATATTAGTATATAAAGATTGATATAATTAATAATAAAATAGTAAACTTGTGCATTTTCTAATTACAGGTGATCCAGAAGCATTAGGTATTCACAGAGTCATTAATACCTTCAACTTTGTGGCAGTAGTCCATGTCCTGTCTGACTTACTGTCACCTGTCACCCGCTTAAGCAAGACTCTGCAGAGTAAATCAATGGACACGTCCTACCTGCAAGCAGAACTTGACACCTGCGTGGAAACGATTGAACAATTGATCAATGAACCAAGCTTTGGGAAAAATATTCAAAAAATTGATGATGCTTGTGAGGGTTTGGGTATTCCGCATTCTGTTGATGCAACCAGACAATTCTATGACGAAATAGCTGTACCATACATGAAGGAAGTTCTGAAGAACATAAAAAGTCGGTTCAACGAATCATTAGGCCTTGTGTCAGCTATGAGTATTTTCAATCCGAAAAAATTACCAGCAGCTGAAAATCTACCAAGTTATGGCAATGACCGTCTAGAAACCTTGTTATCATTTTATGGTGCAAGCACAGTCGCCACTCTGCAAGCAAAAGATGAAGCCCCTATTTCTTTGACAGCCCCACCTGATGTAGATTGTGATGAGTGTCGAATTGAATGGCGGGCATTTAAGAAGGTCATGGCATCACAATATCGAACACAATCATTAGCTGATATGATGTCAGACCTTGTAAGTAATGGCGAGGCAACAGCTCTGTATCCTAATCTTATGACATTGATGTACATTGCTTTATGTATGCCCGTCTCAACAGCCACTGTGGAAAGATCATTCAGTGACATGAAGATGATCAAAACCCGTCTACGTAGTAGACTCAGTTCCATTTCCCTTGATTGTCTGATGCGTATTGCAATCGAGGGTCCAAAGAATCTGGGTATGGTTGACTTTGACAGTATCTTAGATCTGTGGAAGATGAGGCGATCTTCTCATAGAATACTCATCTAGCCTAGTGTTTTTCATCCAGTGTGCCGTGGAACATTAGTGTGCCTTGAGATGTTGTATAGTGTGCCTTTGAAAATTGTCCAATATCCCCTATACGGTCAAAATAAAGTGAAAAGAATGTGGGAAGATTAGGACGATTTTTTTGTGCTTGTTTGAATTCTATATACATATATGTACATATTTGTTGAGAATGACTTTTGTTGTTGATAAAGTCTGCCGAGTTTCATGTTTGTATAAGTTTTAGCTGGTGGTTTGCCATGTGATTGTTTTCAATGGAAAAAATGTGCCACTTCAAAAAGGTTGGGCAAAAATGATTTAGCTCATAAATTCACAATAAAGAATAAAACAATTTTCCTGTGAGGAAGTTTGTATTTTTTGTAGTGTATCCTATATGTATTAGATTAGATAGTATTCCAAATCAGAGTTATCCCAATGAAAATAATGTAGAATAATAAGGCTCTTTTTGATGTGAGAATTGTATACATGTATGGCCAAAAAATTGAGGGGGGGATATCCCCCCCTAGGGCCATGGCCAGGAGGGGACTGATCCCCCCCCTCTGGAGGAAACCCTGAAGTGGAGAACTTATGGAGTCTCTATTTCTCTAAAATTTATTTCACTAACGGGTGTCGATTTTTTTTTTGGAAAATGCCTAATAAGGAACGGAAGAAATGCGTTAGCATTAGCATTAGCCTGTGTAGCATCTGCGGCCGCAGACACAGCCGACAGTCCGCGGTCTTTACTTGGCTGACTTTCATCGATATAATGCAGTATTCTTGTGTGGTATACGGTTGTAGTAACCGAGGGAAAAGAGAGAAAGAACTGTTAAATACATGTTTTAATGCCAAAGGTCTCAAACCAACATTTACATGTATAACAAAGCTAAAGGCAGGCTTTACAATCACTCTTCTCACATATAATCTAGGTCCGTGAGGACCGGGGTCTGGGACCGTGAGGACCGGGGTCTGGGACCGTGAGGACCAGGGTAATGTCTGAAGTTGTATCCGAGCTTTGTGGTCCCAGGACGGCTGCGTTCGTAGCAGCCCCCGCTGTTAGCTTAATGCTGTTAGCTTAAGGCTTAGGTTTTTTTGACTGAGAGCGCGTGGTTTTGAGTGGAGTTTTTTGAGTATTTTTGTGGTTTTTGCCAAAGTGTTTCTCTGGATTACCGTGCGCTTGTGTTTCGGAGTGTTTGTTGCCCGTGTACCGGCCTCCGGGCGAGGCGTAACGCCCGGGATGGCCGGGAACAGAGGTTTGGAGCAGCTGACGCGGCGTCCTGCTCTGTGGAGGAGGCGATACTCTCTGTGGAGGAGGCGATACTCTCTGTGGAGGAGGCGATACTCTCTGTGGAGGAGGCGATACTCTCTGTGGAGGAGGCGATACTCTCTGTGGAGGAGGCGATACTCTCTGTGGAGGAGGCGATACTCTCTGTGGAGGAGGCGATACTCTCTGTGGAGGAGGCGATACTCTCTGTGGAGGAGGCGATACTCTCTGTGGAGGAGGCGATACTCTCTGTGGAGGAGGTGATACTCTCTGTGGAGGAGGTGATACTCTCTGTGGAGGAGGCGATACTCTCTGTGGAGGAGGCGATACTCTCTGTGGAGGAGGTGATACTCTCTGTGGAGGAGGCGATACTCTCTGTGGAGGAGGCGATACTCTCTGTGGAGGAGGCGATACTCTCTGTAGAGGAGGCGATACTCTCTGTGGAGGAGGCGATACTCTCTGTGGAGGAGGCGATACTCTCTGTGGAGGAGGCGATACTCTCTGTGGAGGAGGCGCTGTGGAGGAGGCGATACTTTCTGTGGATGAGGCGATACTCTCTGTGGAGGAGGCGATACTCTCTGTGGAGGAGGCGATACTCTCTGTGGAGGAGGCGATACTCTCTGTGGAGGAGGCGATACTCTCTGTGGAGGAGGCGATACTCTCTGTGGAGGAGGCGATACTCTCTGTGGAGGAGGCGATACTCTCTGTGGAGGAGGTGATACTCTCTGTGGAGGAGGCGATACTCTCTGTGGAGGAGGCGATACTCTCTGTGGAGGAGGTGATACTCTCTGTGGAGGAGGTGATACTCTCTGTGGAGGAGGCGATACTCTCTGTGGAGGAGGTGATACTCGCTGTGGGGAAAGAAGTGGGATACGTCCACATCAAGTCTGCTTCACGTATGAACGGAGCGGTCGTGATCTTTCTGTCCAGCACTGAGAAGGTGGCGGAGGCCGTGGAGAAGGGAGCCACCATCCAGGGCCTGTTCACCTCTGTGCTGCCGCTGGTGAGTCCCGCCAGGCGGGTCATCGTCTCCAACGCTCCTCCGTTTATCAAGAACCAGACTCTAGCTGCAGAACTGTCCCGGTTCGGAGCTGGTGACACCGATTAAAATGATGTCACTGGGCTGTAAGTCACCGCTGCTCAGACACGTAGTGTGCCATCGCAGACAGGTGCTCATGGTGCTGAAGGACCATCGCAGACAGGTGCTCATGGTGCTGAAGGACCATCGCAGACAGGTGCTCATGGTGCTGAAGGACCATCGCAGACAGGTGCTCATGGTGCTGAAGGACCATCGCAGACAGGTGCTCATGGTGCTGAAGGACCATCGCAGACAGGTGCTCATGGTGCTGAAGGACCATCGCAGACAGGTGCTCATGGTGCTGAAGGACCATCGCAGACAGGTGCTCATGGTGCTGAAGGACCATCGCAGACAGGTGCTCATGGTGCTGAAGGACCATCGCAGACAGGTGCTCATGGTGCTGAAGGACCATCGCAGACAGGTGCTCATGGTGCTGAAGGATAACTCCGAATTAAGCCTGTCCTTCACTTGTAAAATTGATGGATTCAGTTATGTGATTTTTGCTTCATCTGAGAACATGAAATGTTTTGGCTGCGGCGCAGAGGGTCACCTGATCAGAGCGTGCCCAGAACGAATGGATCAGAATGTGCCGCGTAATGACGCACAGACACCGAGCACCTCTGCAGCCTCCGCTGAGACCAGCGCGGAGGCAGCGGAGCCATCGGGGGACGCGCGCCCGGTCCCAACGCCTCCCCCCGCGGACGGCGTTGCTGGGGACCCCCCCGACGACCCAGACACCGCTGCGGGGCCCGCGGTGGAGCCCGCGGTGGAGCACGCTGTGGGGCCCGCTGCGGGGTCCGCGGTGGAGCCCGCTGCGGGGGCCCCCACTGCTGTCAATGACCCTGACAGCACTCCTCCTCCCCCCGAGGAGCAGGTGTGTGACATGAGCCAGGAGCTGAGCAGTGTGGGAGACAGTGACTCTGAGTATTTAGATGAGGAGATGTCAGATGGGGAGCAGTGTCTCTATCCTCAGAAGAGAAAGGGAGGCAGTTCTCAGAGCACAGAGAAACCGTTTAAAGTCACACGCAGTTTGAGTAAAGGTGTTAAGTCATATTCAGCTGTAGACATAAGAAAGTTTTTGAGAGACACTAAAGCATATGTGTCAAAGTCAAGGCCCGCGGGCCAAATCCGGCCCGCGAATGAATTATCTATGGCCCCCGGGACATTGCCTGCCATTGAGGCAATGTGTTGACCCCTTAAGCTCGCTAGCCCCCGCCGGCGGGAGCAAACGAGGAGAAAAATACTTCTGCTGGCAATAGCAGATGTATTTTGAACTTCATAAGCCACAAGCTATATATCATTTTAAAGCTTATTTTCTCAGCTATATTTATATGTAAGTGTAAACTATATCAGACTTTGCATTAAAAAGATATAACGCATAATATGGGCACAAAATAAATCACGTCTGTATTTGTTTTTTACCTTTCGTCTTCTGCTGCTCCAACAAATTAGACGTTCCCCATCCTTGCTTAGTCTCTTTCTCTCTGTAACTGTCTATTGAAGAAGAATATCCACTTGTATTTCCCAAAGTATAATCCATTCTGCAGATTTCATCAAAAAATGCCCCGAAAAGAGGTCCAGACAGCTCTTTTACATTTCACCAAGTTTGAGGTTTTTTTTTTTTTTACTATTTTCATGTTCTCAGATGTCTATTACATCTAATATGTACAGTATGAGGATTAGCTTTAGAGCATATTTTAACGAGCCAGCAGGTGTCACCGGCACTGCCTCTGGATGTTGAGAAACATTGAACCAGTCCGGCCCTCGGCGCGTAGCAAACATTTTTTTTTGGCCCTCTGATGTATTTGACTTTGACATGCCTGCACTAAAGGAATGAGGAGTGTTAAAGTAGAAAGCTACTTTCCTAACCTGAAGCTTTTCTCTGAGACGGCCCGGCCCCTGGTGTGGAGCTCCAGCTCTCAGGATGAGGACGCTCTCACAGACCAGGAGAGATTCAGGCTTAAGAAATTTCTGAGCAAAGTCAGGGCCCAAGTGGCCAGTGAGGGTCCCAACTGATTTCAGTGGTTAGTGTTTTTCCTTTTCTTTTCTGTGAGGGACGGGGAGCTGTTTTTTTTCTGCCTTTTTCTCGTTGTAAACCTATGAATTGAAGTGTGTGAAGTGTTGCGTTGTTTATTTATTACAGTTTTTGCACTTTTATGTCCGGATTTTTAAACTGTCTTTGTTCTATACATTACTGTGTGTAACATGTGATGTCATTTGACCTGTTTAATGGATAAATAAAGGTCTGTTTAAAAATCAATGTTAGCTTAACGCTGTTAGCTTAACGCTACGGAGCTCCCCCCAGTCCGGCCTTTTTGTTGTTTACAGCTCAACAAATCACCAAAATGACAATAGGGTCAGATTTCTCGTCTCAAATGTTGTTAAAAGTAACATTTGTGCCCTATTTATTGTATAATTGATCAGAACTATCATCTCAGACGTGGTTCTGTTGATCCCAGAGTGACTCCACTGTCGTCACTATAACAGCCAATCCTCCTCATTGCTCATTCAAACTCTACAAGGCGTACGCTGCAACTCAACTCTCAGTCTTTCACCAGACTGCCAAGGAAAGAATACTTTAGTTTGATTCACCAGACTGCCAAGGAAAGAATACTTTAGTTTGATTCACCAGACTGCCAAGGAAAGAATACTTTAGTTTGATTCACCAGACTGCCAAGGAAAGAATACTTTAGTTTGATTCACCAGACTGCCAAGGAAAGAATACTTTAGTTTGATAAATGACCGGATCTCTCCAAACGTCTCGGGCACTTGACAGTCGCGTGGAGCCGACATGTAAACAAGACCACATTCAGACGCAGCACCTGCTGCACAGAGGCTCTACTGAGCTTCACCATGGATCTATTATAATATATAGTTTTACCATGGATCTATTATAATATATAGTTTTACCATGTGGATCTATTATAATATATAGTTTTACCATGGATCTATTATAATATATAGTTTTACCATGGATCTATTATAATATATAGTTTTACCATGGATCTATTATAATATATAGTTTTACCATGTGGATCTATTATAATATATAGTTTTACCATGGATCTATTATAATATATAGTTTTACCATGGATCTATTATAATATATAGTTTTACCATGGATCTATTATAATATATAGTTTTACCATGGATCTATTATAATATATAGTTTTACCATGGATCTATTATAATATATAGTTTTACCATGGATCTATTATAATATATAGTTTTACCATGTGGATCTATTATAATATATAGTTTTACCATGGATCTATTATAATATATAGTTTAACTATGGATCTATTATAATATATAGTTTTACCATGTGGATCTATTATAATATATAGTTTTACCATGGATCTATTATAATATATAGTTTTACCATGTGGATCTATTATAATATATAGTTTTACCATGGATCTATTATAATATATAGTTTTAC
Organism: Knipowitschia caucasica; assembly: GCA_964034765.1. Classification (NCBI taxonomy): domain Eukaryota; kingdom Metazoa; phylum Chordata; class Actinopteri; order Gobiiformes; family Gobiidae; genus Knipowitschia; species Knipowitschia caucasica. The sequence continues at coordinate 37,224,679 of OZ035840.1, forward strand.
CATGGATCTATTATAATATATAGTTTTACCATGTGGATCTATTATAATATATAGTTTTACCATGGATCTATTATAATATATAGTTTTACCATGGATCTATTATAATATATAGTTTTACCGAGTGGATCTATTATAATATATAGTTTTACCATGGATCTATTATAATATATAGTTTTACCATGGATCTATTATAATATATAGTTTTACCATGGATCTATTATAATATATAGTTTTACCATGGATCTATTATAATATATAGTTTTACCATGTGGATCTATTATAATATATAGTTTTACCATGGATCTATTATAATATATAGTTTTACCATGGATCTATTATAATATATAGTTTTACCATGGATCTATTATAATATATAGTTTTACCATGTGGATCTATTATAATATATAGTTTTACCATGGATCTATTATAATATATAGTTTTACCATGTGGATCTATTATAATATATAGTTTTACCATGGATCTTGGAGATTCTTATCCACGCATTTGTCTCCAGTCGATTGGACTACTGCAATGGCTTGTTCACAGGTCTCTCTAAACAAGCGGTAAAACAGCTGCAGTACATCCAAAATGCTGCAGCTCGAGTCCTGACTAGAACCAGGAAGTACGACCACATTAGTCCGGTCCTCAGGTCTCTGCACTGGCTTCCTGTGGCTCAGAGAATAGATTTTAAAGTAGCTTTACTTGTGTACAAGTCTCTCCATGGCCTCACACCAGGGTACATCCGCGACATGTTGGTGCCATATGAACCAACTCGGGCTCTGAGGAGCACAGGGACTGGACTTCTGTTAGTGCCAAGAGTCGGAACTAGACATGGGGAGGCTGCGTTTCAGATTCATGCAGCTAGAGTCTGGAACCGTCTTCCTGAGAGTGTGAGACAGGCGTCTACTCTAGCAGTTTTTAAAACTGAACTGAAAACAGTTCTTTTTAGCTGTGCATACAAGTGAATGATTTTATATTTGTTTTTTATCTTTAATCTTTTTAATGCGCTATGATTATTTATGATTATTTATGATTGTAATCCCTTGTGTGATTTTAATGTTTTACGGTTTTTAACTACTTGTGTGATTTTATATATCTTGTGCTCTTAATCTGTCTTTTTATGTTTACTTAAATTCTAATGTTTGATGATTTATGCATGATGTTATATGGGTTGTGAGGCGCTTTGCGTTGCCTTGTGTAGGAAAGGCGCTCTATAAATAAACGTTGATTGATTGATTGATTGATCTATTATAATATATAGTTTTACCATGTGGATCTATTATAATATATAGTTTTACCATGGATCTATTATAATATATAGTTTTACCATGGATCTATTATAATATATAGTTTTACCATGTGGATCTATTATAATATATAGTTTTACCATGTGGATCTATTATAATATATAGTTTTACCATGGATCTATTATAATATATAGTTTTACCATGTGGATCTATTATAATATATAGTTTTACCATGGATCTATTATAATATATAGTTTTACCATGTGGATCTATTATAATATATAGTTTTACCATGGATCTATTATAATATATAGTTTTACCATGTGGATCTATTATAATATATAGTTTTACCATGGATCTATTATAATATATAGTTTTACCATGTGGATCTATTATAATATATAGTTTTACCATGTGGATCTATTATAATATATAGTTTTACCATGGATCTATTATAATATATAGTTTTACCATGGATCTATTATAATATATAGTTTTACCATGTGGATCTATTATAATATATAGTTTTATCATGGATCTATTATAATATATAGTTTTACCATGGATCTATTATAATATATAGTTTTACCATGTGGATCTATTATAATATATAGTTTTACCATGGATCTATTATAATATATAGTTTTACCATGTGGATCTATTATAATATATAGTTTTATCATGGATCTATTATAATATATAGTTTTACCATGTGGATCTATTATAATATATAGTTTTATCATGGATCTATTATAATATATAGTTTTACCATGTGGATCTATTATAATATATAGTTTTACCATGGATCTATTATAATATATAGTTTTACCATGTGGATCTATTATAATATATAGTTTTACCATGTGGATCTATTATAATATATAGTTTTACCATGGATCTATTATAATATATAGTTTTACCATGTGGATCTATTATAATATATAGTTTTACCATGTGGATCTATTATAATATATAGTTTTACCATGGATCTATTATAATATATAGTTTTACCATGTGGATCTATTATAATATATAGTTTTACCATGTGGATCTATTATAATATATAGTTTTACCATGGATCTATTATAATATATAGTTTTACCATGGATCTATTATAATATATAGTTTTTACCATGGATCTATTATAATATATAGTTTTACCATGTGGATCTATTATAATATATAGTTTTACCATGGATCTATTATAATATATAGTTTTACCATGGATCTATTATAATATATAGTTTTACCATGGATCTATTATAATATATAGTTTTACCATGTGGATCTATTATAATATATAGTTTTACCATGTGGATCTATTATAATATATAGTTTTACCATGGATCTATTATAATATATAGTTTTACCATGTGGATCTATTATAATATATAGTTTTACCATGGATCTATTATAATATATAGTTTTACCATGGATCTATTATAATATATAGTTTTACCATGTGGATCTATTATAATATATAGTTTTACCATGGATCTATTATAATATATAGTTTTACCATGTGGATCTATTATAATATATAGTTTTACCATGGATCTATTATAATATATAGTTTTACCATGTGGATCTATTATAATATATAGTTTTACCATGGATCTATTATAATATATAGTTTTACCATGGATCTATTATAATATATAGTTTTACCATGTGGATCTATTATATGTTATATGTTCTCATTATTGTCAGTGTGAAAAAGTTACGTATTGTTCAGGTGTGAGTCTGTTGTGTACAAAATACACAATGTACCTCCTGTTGTGTTAACGCTGCCTTGTGTGTGTGGTTTGTGTTGACACTTTGCTGCTATGACGCTGTTTTGCGGTTGGGAATGATTCAAGCACGCTCAGCAGAACGGGTATTCTCAGACTAACTTTCTTTACACTGACAGCATCGAGAATGTGGCAGAATCTGCAACACAAGCAATTAGGATGTTCTGACCCGCTCCGAGCATTAATCAAACTACTTTGTCCACAAGATTCAACAAAACTTATCCAGGCAACAAGCATCAGATATGCAAAACACACAATATGCCCCACCAAATAATGGCCAGAATACAGTTTATCAACAGCGTGAGTTTTAATGTTTCTGTTTTCTTATCGTGGGGATGAGGCAGAACTACGGGCAGGACTCGACACTGTGGTGAAGCTTAGCATTACCCTCCGGCTAGGCTCTGCGGCTGTGTATGCTCTCTGCAGCTGTGTATGCTCTCTGCGGCTGTGTATGCTTGCTCTCTGCAGCTTTGTATGCTCTCTGCGGCTGTGTATGCTCTCTGCAGCTGTGTATGCTCTCTGCAGCTGTGTATGCTCTCTGCGGCTGTGTATGCTTGCTCTCTGCAGCTGTGTATGCTCTCTGCAGCTGTGTATGCTCTCTGCGGCTGTGTATGCTTGCTCTCTGCAGCTGTGTATGCTCTCTGCGGCTGTGTATGCTCTCTGCAGCTGTGTATGCTCTCTGCAGCTGTGTATGCTCTCTGCGGCTGTGTATGCTTGCTCTCTGCAGCTGTGTATGCTCTCTGCGGCTGTGTATGCTCTCTGCAGCTGTGTATGCTCTCTGCAGTTGTGTATGCTCTCTGCGGCTGTGTATGCTCTCTGTGGCTGTGGTGCTCTGCAGCTGTGTATGCTCTCTGTGGCTGTGTATGCTCTCTGTGGCTGTGTATGCTCTCTGTGACTGTGTATGCTCTCTGCAGCTGTGTATGCTCTCTGTGGCTGTGTATGCTCTCTGTGACTGTGTATGCTCTCTGCAGCTGTGTATGCTCTCTGTGGCTGTGTATGCTCTCTGTGGCTGTGTATGCTCTCTGCAGCTGTGTATGCTCTCTGTGGCTGTGTATGCTCTCTGTGGCTGTGTATGCTCTCTGCAGCTGTGTATGCTCTCTGTGGCTGTGTATGCTCTCTGTGGCTGTGTATGCTCTCTGCAGCTGTGTATGCTCTCTGTGGCTGTGTATGCTCTCTGCAGCTGTGTATGCTCTCTGCGGCTGTGTATGCTCTCTGCGGCTGTGTATGCTCTCTGTGGCTGTGTATGCTCTCTGTGGCTGTGTATGCTCTCTGCAGCTGTGTATGCTCTCTGTGGCTGTGTATGCTCTCTGCAGCTGTGTATGCTCTCTGTGGCTGTGTATGCTCTCTGCAGCTGTGTATGCTCTCTGCGGCTGTGTATGCTCTCTGTGGCTGCGTATGCTCTCTGCGGCTGTGTATGCTCTCTGCAGCTGTGTATGCTCTCTGCAGCTGTGTATGCTCTCTGCAGCTGTGTATGCTCTCTGCAGCTGTGTATGCTCTCTGCGGCTGTGTATGCTCTCTGCGGCTGTGTATTCTCTCTGCAGCTGTGTATGCTCTCTGTGGCTGTGTATGCTCTCTGTGGCTGTGTATTCTCTCTGCAGCTGTGTATGCTCTCTGTGGCTGTGTATGCTCTCTGTGGCTGTGTATGCTCTCTGCGGCTGTGTATGCTCTCTGTGGCTGTGTATGCTCTCTGTGGCTGTGTATGCTCTCTGTGGCTGTGTATGCTCTCTGTGGCTGTGTATGCTCTCTGCGGCTGTGTATGCTCTCTGTGGCTGTGTATGCTCTCTGTGGCTGTGTATGCTCTCTGTGGCTGTGTATGCTCTCTGCAGCTGTGTATGCTCTCTGTGGCTGTGTATGCTCTCTGTGGCTGTGTATGCTCTCTGCGGCTGTGTATGCTCTCTGTGGCTGTGTATGCTCTCTGTGGCTGTGTATGCTCTCTGTGGCTGTGTATGCTCTCTGCGGCTGTGTATGCTCTCTGTGGCTGTGTATGCTCTCTGCAGCTGTGTATGCTCTCTGTGGCTGTGTATGCTCTCTGTGGCTGTGTATGCTCTCTGCGGCTGTGTATGCTCTCTGTGGCTGTGTATGCTCTCTGCGGCTGTGTATGCTCATGTCTAAGAGGCACTGTCTTGCTCCGGGCTCCTGCACGCTCATGAGCTGCAAGAACCTTTGTTTACATTTCAGGGCTAACATGTCGCGTGACAAAGACGTAGGACAGAGTCCGGTCATTTTTCAAAATAAAGAGTTGTTTAAACTCGGAAAAAAACTAAATATGGAACTGTTTTCTTCTTTCCTTTGCGGCCCGGTTTGTGAACATGTGTTTTCATGCTCCCGTGACTGTATACAACTGCTTCTAGTGTGTTCACCGATGCGGAAGTACCGTTTAATAATAATCAAATAAACTTATTGCGCACCTCTGTGAACACATACTGCTGTTATATAAAGTCACCTTCGTGAACACATACTGCTGTTATATAAAGTCACCTCCGTGAACACATACTGCTGTTATATAAAGTCACTGTGAACACATACTGCTGTTATATAAAGTCACCTCCGTGAACACATACTGCTGTTATATAAAGTCACCTCCGTGAACACATACTGCTGTTATATAAAGTCACCTCCGTGAACACATACTGCTGTTATATAAAGTCACCTCCGTGAACACATACTGCTGTTATATAAAGTCACCTCCGTGAACACATACTGCTGTTATATAAAGTCACCTCCGTGAACACATACTACTGCTATATAAAGTCACCTCCGTGAACACATACTGCTGTTATATAAAGTCACCTCCGTGAACACATACTGCTGTTATATAAAGTCACCTCTGTGAACACATACTGCTGTTATATAAAGTCACCTCCGTGAACACATACTGCTGTTATATAAAGTCACCTCCGTGAACACATACTGCTGTTATATAAAGCCACCTCCGTGAACACATACTGCTGTTATATAAAGTCACCTCCGTGAACACATACTGCTGTTATATAAAGTCACCTCCGTGAACACATACTGCTGTTATATAAAGTCACCTCCGTGAACACATACTGCTGTTATATAAAGTCACCTCCGTGAACACATACTGCTGTTATATAAAGTCACCTCCGTGAACACATACTGCTGTTATATAAAGTCACCTCCGTGAACACATACTGCTGTTATATAAAGTCACCTCCGTGAACACATACTACTGTTATATAAAGTCTGTGAAGGTCTCAGACACAGACACGCTGCAGCTGCATTATTGGAGAAGAACTTTACACTAAAAGCCGCTAGCTTAACTCCGTTAGCATCAATTCGGGTGGGCGCCACCACAGCCCAGGACTTCTGGTCCGCACACCCGTAGCGTCTGAAATTTACAGAATGTGTGTATAGTGCGCACAAAATCTGCGTTCCAGCGTCGGCGTCTGAACGCCCCATTACAAGTAAGGGATAATGCATAGTATGCAGGTCATTATCCGTTTTCCTGCTTTTGTACCAACCAAACACACAAAATAAACTTCAGTCCACTGATGTCTGCTGTCGTTGTGTCCTTGGGCAAGACACTAAACCCCACTTTGCCTGAAGCCCCCACTGAAAGAGCTCCTGTGGACTCAGCACCTGCAGGAGGATCAGTGAGGGGCTGGTGCTGTGTTCTGGGTGCAGCTCTGACTGCCACCCCCTCGACCCAGAAATGGATTAAGGGGAAGAAAATGGATGGATGGAAACTTGAAAGGAAGAGGGAAAAGTACTATTGTAGTATTTAAGTACTATGAAAATATTAGTGAGCGTGGGTGGATATTTTGAGTATAGCATATTTCAGAAATGCCCCAATGACCAACCAAGTGACTCATGGGATTATTTTGTGATTATTTATCTTTTCAGATGTTCGAGAAGCGAATCATGTGGGAAATCTGAAGAGACTCACTCTTTCACCACGAGACTGGACCAATGCTTGGACCATACCATAGCCGTCCCTGTGGACCTGCGTCAGGGGGCACAGTTTGAAAAGCAAAAGAGATTCACTTACATATCTTGGTAATGATATCATTCCTGAGCACAGAAAGATCTCTCACTTTGAGGTTTAAAAAAGTTAAAATTACACACAGCAAGAAAAGATAACAATTAAAATGTTATTAAAGCCATGATTCTTCTTTTAAGACTCGATATTTTAAGATTTGATATAACTCCATGTTCTTATAACTTCACTGAATAAATACATTTATATTAAGTTGTTAATTATTGTCATCGTCTTCCCCTTTATTAATCCATTTCTGGGTCAGAGCTGGCCAAGTCTCATAGCACCAGTCCCTCTGATCCAGGCCACGGGATGATGGCTTCTCCATCATTGAAGACATTGGCCTTGATCTTTCAGCGGGGGCTTCAGGCAATGTGTGGTTAAGTGTCTTGCCCAGGGACACAACAACAGCAGACATCAGAGTGAGCAGGTGACATGGGTCGTGGTGGACTTGAACCCACGACCATTAGATCCAAAGACCAGTGGAGTGCTCTACCAACTGAGCTACTGTTTCCCGTTGTTTGTTTCTGACATATGAAATGATATGTGCAGTCATCCTGGAGCAATATGTGGTATGACATTGAAATATGAGTTTTAATAGTCTGATTAAATATGGGCGACACACCTTTTATTTGAACAGCTATTTATAATTAGACAAAAGAGTAAAGAAGCTAGTGCTGCTTCATTACCTGACACAGAAGCAGATTTCACCAACCGTTGGATTGTCTGCCCACTAATCGGGAACGTGACTGATTAAACCGTCGTGAGACAGGTTAGTTTTACCCGACTGATGATGTGTTGTTGCAGAATAATCCTGCTCTGCATCCGAAACCGGTAATCAAGCAGAACTAGCTTCTTCACCTTTGTCTGATTATAAGAACAGTCTAAGCCTCGGTATGTTCCAGCAGTACAGTTACTCCACGGACCAAGCGGGTGCAAATCTGTCCATCGTGGACACGGAGCTTGTGGAGCTGTAGCAACAGTGCTTCCTGCTGGTGATGAGTTACTTTCTACCAGTGGGAGCGGGTCCCGGCTCAAAAGTGGCCAAAATGACGTGCGCTGACATGCTGCAATACCACCCCGGGCCTGTGGGGGAGGACCCGGAATAAGAATTAGCCAATGCTAACATATAGCATCTTCTTACCTCTGGAAAACGTCTTTACAGGATGGTCCAAAAGTTGTCTCTTGGCCCAAAGCTCCGTTCCACATGTGTGTCAATGCTGAGTGTTCTGGACCAGTCTAGTTTAGTCGCTGTGGACTTTAGAAGTCTCTCGTTTAAATGAATGGAGCTCTCTCCGGCTGACGCATGCACAGATGTGTTTTTTTCACATTTTCCTGTGGGCGGGACCACTCGTGGCCATTTTGGATAGCTCCAGTAGAGCCCATGTTTTGGCCCATTAGTTTGTACGGCGGAGACTACGTCCATTAATATATACAGTCTATGCTTCATACCCACAGGTAGTGAGTCAGAGTTCCTGACGTGTCGTGGGAGTGACACTTAGGACTTGGTGCCGTTTGAGTACATTCAGAAGTTAATTTAGTGAATAAAAAAAATATAAGTAAATTAATTAAACAAAAATACTCAACTATATGTCTATGAAACATGTATGCTTAAGAAAGGGGTATTCATAGTTTTTACATACGTTTTGAATCAGATCGTCCAAAGTAAAAGCAAGAGGGAACATTGTTGAAATATGAATATGTTTAATGCCATAGACAGGTCTGTGTCATGTAAGGTTTATTTATATAGCACATGTCACAGACCAAGGTACAGACCCAAAGCACTTTCCAATGTTCAGAGTCAGATATTGTTCCAATCATTCCACACACGGTGATGACTGAAGCGGGTCCAGAACACACTGGACCATCAAAGCCTCCGACCAAACACCCTTCGTTCACTCTCTCATGTGTCATGTGTTGTCTGTGAGTGTGATGTGGATGTGGTTCAGAACAGTTTCTTACTTGTTCCCCTTTTTAGATAAAAAAAGTGTCTTCATTGAAACCTCCTGACTGTCTTAAGACTTAGTTTCAGGGCAGATTAGATCAAATGAGGCTGTGATTCTCTGACAAACACAAGTGAATAGATAGAAAAAGTTATGTAAGTTATAGTCAATTGTGTACAGACCTTTAATGACTTTGGTCCTGAAGCTCTGGTTTAAACTTTAGCTTTAGTCCGAGTGGAGGTGGAAAGTATTTTTTTACCATACAGTACCTAAGGATCTCCTGGTATCTGCACTTTTTATTTATCTGACAACTTTTGGCTGTTTTGTTTTGTTTGTTTTTATTCAGATCCCCATTAGCTACTGAAAGAGACAGTAGCTATTCTTCCTGGGGTCTATATACTTCATGTCACATAATATAACGTACAAAGGACAAAAATGAATGTACAAAAACAAAATTATATATATACATACACATATATATACACACACCACACATGTACACCATACATACACATATATACACATACATACATACATACACACATACATATACATACATACACACATACATAAGCACGCACACACACGCACACACAAACAATACAGAAACGTTATAACAAAAATACACAGTAGCCATCTATACACACACAGACAAACACATCCACACGGCAACATTAACAGCAGCAACAAAAATAATCTAAATTTAAAAAAAAAAAAAAAAAAAAAAATGTCTACATTACATTTTAAACATTCAATTATCCAAATAATGTAAATACAACTCAAAAATACAAAAACAAATCAGTACCATTCTTCAGTGAAAAGGAAAACTCTCAATCTTTTATGAAAATCAAGAGCATTCATCCCATCTACCAGAAACTGGGGTAGTGAGTTCCATGCCACCATGGCCCTGTAGTGCAGTGTCCTCTGGGTATGATTGGTGCGACATGCAGGTAAGAGGAAACGTCTGTCCCTGGCCTGTCGAGTGGAATACTGGTGCACATCACTGAAGAAGGTCAATTTAGTAAAGAGTATCTCTGGTGTTTTTGTTATTATCATCTTTCTGATCATATTAACAAGAGAATATTTGATCCTCCCTCTAACATACAGCCAGGACAACTGGTGATGCATCTTACTTATGCTGGTTCTGAAAGAACAGTTCAGAACGAGCCGAGCCGCTTTATTTTGTGCTATTTGAAGTTTGTTTAAATTTGCCTCTGTTGTGTTTGACCAAATTACAGAACAGTAATCTAGATGTGATAAAACAATTGAATCAACTAATAGTTTACATATTTGGTTTGGTATACAGTTTCGGCTCTGCTTCACTGCAGCCAGACCCCTGCCCATTTTGTTTAATATTTGCTTTATATGACTATTCCAGGTCAACATATGATCTACTGTTACACCCAGCAGCTTGGTCTCAGTGACTTGTTCTATAGATTTACCTTCTATGGTCACATTTATACCAGGGGAGTTTTTTAAGTGATGCACCATGCATTTGGTCTTTCCAGGATTAATAACCAATTTATTTTCATTCATCCAATCCTCAATTGATTTCGAATCTTCTTGTATGTTTTCATTTAAATTAGCAAGGTTAGTGTCAGACAGATAAATGGTTGAATCGTCTGCATAAAGGGCAATAGTGGCACGTTTCAAAATACACGGCAATTCATTTGTAAAGATTGAAAATAAAAGCGGCCCAAGACAGCTTCCTTGAGGCACTCCACAACTCAGTGTCTTTTTTCCAGAATAACTGCCGTTAAATAATACAATAAACTCTCTGTTAGTTAAATAACTTTTGACCCACTTGATAGCAGAATTTTCAAAACCATAGCAAGTTAATTTATTCAGTAATAAATCATGATCAAGTAAATCAAACGCTGCACTCAAATCTAGCAATACTGTCCCAATAATGTTTCTTTTTTCCATTTCATGCATCCAATCATCAGTTATTTGAGCTAAGGCTGATGTTGTGGAGTGCCCTTTCTTATAAGCATGCTGATACATCGAGTTTAATCCATTTCTACAAAAATATACATTGATCTGATCATAGACTATTTTTTCCATTATTTTGCTCATAATTGGCAAAATACTAATTGGGCGACTGTTCTTTCCAGAAAAGGGCTCTTTGCTGTTTTTAGGTAGAGCCACAATTTTTGCTATTTTCCAATCATTAGGACAAATACACTTTTCTAAACTCAAATTAATTATGTGACAAATAGGCAGAGCAACCACATCATGCACCAGTTTCAGCAGCTTCACATCAATTTCATCAATGCCCGAAGGCTTGAGTTTCATGAGTTTTAGAACATTTTCAACAACGGTCGTACTCACTTTTTCAAACCTAAATTTACACAATTTACCACCCATTATTACATCTTTGATTGAGGTCCAAGATGAATGGGAATTTGACTTGGGAGTTATGTTGTTACGTAAAACTGTAACTTTATTTATGAAATATTCACTAAGATAATTTGAAATATCAATGGGCTTAGTGAGAAAAGATCCACCCACTTCCAAAAATGTTGGTACAGGCTTGACTTTCCTTCTCATCAGTTCATTTAATGTATTCCATATTTTTTTACCATCTGATTTTATATCAGCGAACTTATTTCCATAATAAGCTTTTCTCTTGGATCTGTTTAATTTGGTCACATAATTCCTCAGCTGCTTGTACTGGTTCCACACTGTGCTGCTGCCTGATGTGGATGCTTCTTCCTTTAGTTCATCTCTTTGCTTCATAATTTCTTTAAGTTCAGGATCTACCCAGGGGGATGCTACATTTCTAACTGTCATTTTTCTCAATGGAGCATGTGTATTAATGATTGGCATGATTAGACTAGTGAAAACCTCCAAAGCTCTATTCGGATCATCCTCTAATGAAACTTGGGACCAGTTCACTTTCATGATTTCTTCCTTAAAATGTATTTCATTGAATGTTTTATAACTCCTTTTGATTATAATTTTCTGCCCTGCTTTAGGGACTTTAGTATTTCTATTTATTATAATTAAATTATGGTCACTAAACCCAACGCAAATTGAAATAGCTTTTGAGCATAGCTCAACTGAATTTGTAAACATTAAATCAATACAAGTGGCTGATTTTGTCCCATCTGTTTTATAAGCCAATCTTGTGGGTTTAATCACTACTTGTGACAAATTACAAGTGTCTGAAATGGACATTAATTTATTTTTCAAAGGACAATCCTTTGTGATCAAATCTATGTTTAAATCTCCTACAAAATAAATTTCCTTATTTAAGTCACAAACTTTGTCTAACATATAACAGATCTGATCTAGATAAACTATGTGAGCATTTGGAGGTCTATAGCAACAGCCAATCAGAAAAGGCCTAATGTGAGGTACCTGCACTTCCAGCCACAGTGCTTCCACTCCAACACAACCCAGATCAGATCGGATCTTCACTGGGATTTGATCTTGCACATAACATCCCACTCCGCCCCCGTGTATGTTTCTGTCAAGCCTATATAAGTTATAACCTTTTACATGAACGAGGGAACTATCAATGTTTCCATCCAAATGTGTCTCAGATAAAGCTAGTATATGTAAATTGTAACTCTCTAAAATCCTGCTTATGTCCTGAACCTTATTTCTCAAACTACAGATATTCAGATGGGCAATTTTCAAACCTTTATTTGATAACACGTTATCCCTCACCATAAGAATTTGTATTTGTTTTGAAACTTTTCATCAAAAATAAGATGGAGCTGCAAACTAAACAATGTTGACAAAAAGACAAGACAAACAAACATTCACTCACACACACATACACCATGCACACCCATTTTGCCCTCATAGTGACAAGAAAAAAAAGGCAGTTTTATCAGTCCCGATATTAACATTCTACAGTCTTTTGTGGTAATTTTCCAAAAGAAAACAATTTGTCCATAGCTTAACTAAAGAGACGTGGCTGAGAAAAATAAAGTGGCTGCTATAATACCGTTAAATAATAGTCTTCACATTTTGAGTTCATATACCTGTGCGTAAAGGCAGAGCATTACGCGCGCGATGGTTTCCTCTTCATCCTTGGTTAGACTCCTCCAGTTCAATCGTAGTTTTTACATAGTTCTCCGCAGTCAGGTGGTCAGTAAACCTCTTAGTTTCTCCTCTGAAAGTTAGGATCAAAGTGGCAGGGTGGATAATTCCGTGTTTCACCCCTGCGCTGCACAGTCTGTTTCTCACATCCCGAAAGCTGGCCCGTGCCTTGGCAGTCTCGGCTGTGAAGTCGGGGAAAATTCGCAGCTTCATCCCATGTATCTCCAGAACTTTCTCCTTCTTCGCGATGCGCAGAATCTCTTCTCTCACGGCCAGACGATGCATCCTGACGATCATGGCCCGCTGACCATATTTATTCACAGGTCCAACGCGGTGCGCAACTTCAACCTCGGGCTCGCGCGGCAGCTTTCCCTGGAACATTTCATTAAACAGAGTTGTGACGTAGTTCGTCGGATTCCCCTTCTCAACCTCTTTAACCAGGCCAAGAATTCGGATGTTGTATTTCCGACTCTGATTTTCCAAACGCTCAGTTTTCTCACTCAGATACTTATTTTCTTGTTGGAGACGTTCATTTGCCATCTCCAGCTCTGAGACTCGACTGTTCACGCGGCATAATGACACATCCAGATCAGCAACTTTCTTATTGCACTCAATCATGCCGCACTTAAGTTCATCAAGCAGCGGTTGCATTTTATCCATCGCAGCATTCATCTCTTCGCGTATTATGGTCCAAATTAGTGTAGATAGCTCCTCAGGGTTGTCGCTGCTGTCTGCCATTTCAATCACAGTCACCTGCGCAGCTTGACCGAGTTCACTTTGTTTCTTTTGCGGTCGTTTTTTCGTTACTGGCATTCCACAAACTTAATATTCAAGTCTACTGTACTTTCATTCAAGGGTTGTCTCAACTAGGACAAAGAGACAGATCTGTTAACCACAGTTTTTACCCAGTTTTTTCGGAACTGAAATCCACCAAGCAGTTCAGCCGTGACGCATGCTCAGTTGCTCACACAACTGTGACTCAAAGCTGCAGGAGACAGTTTGTCCAATCTCCACATGCACTAATCTCTACTAATTATGGTTATCCATAATACTACTGTGTCCATACTACTGTGTCCATACTACTGTATCCATACTACTGTGTCCATACCACTGCATCCATACTACTGTGTCCATACCACTGCATCCATACTACTGTGTCCATACTACTGTATCCATACTACTGTGTCCATACTACTGTATCCATACTACTGTGTCCATACTACTGTATCCATACTACTGTGTCCATACTACTGTATCCATACTACTGTATCCATACTACTGTGTCCATACTACTGTGTCCATACTACTGTGTCCATACTACTGTATCCATACTACTGTGTCCATACTACTGTATCCATACTACTGTATCCATACTACTGTGTCCATACTACTGTGTCCATACTACTGTATCCATACTACTGTATCCATACTACTGTGTCCATACTACTGTGTCCATACTACTGTATCCATACTACTGTATCCATACTACTGTGTCCATACTACTGTGTCCATACTACTGTATCCATACTACTGTATCCATACTACTGTGTACATACTACTGTATCCATACTACTGTATCCATACTACTGTGTACATACTACTGTACAGACACCAACTGCACTCCTCTGTTTGGTCTCATTATTCTGTCTAGTGTTGTATATAATATATACACAAAAATAATGTAACTGTTATTTCCTTGAGACTAGTGAGACTAACCCTTACCCAACACTAGTCCTTTTTAAGACTAGTCCTTATGTTCAGTCTTGGTTTTAACTTTAACTTTTGACTTTTGAGTTCCTGGTTTAGTGCAGTATTTTCTCCACGTCCTGAGGCCACTTTCTTGTTGCTATTATGACCCCATTATTCTTTGGTTATAATTCTTCACCTTTTTCAGGTCAAAATCTGTGTCAAATCCAGCGCATAAAGAATCCGTTTATCTTCATCTGTCCCACTAAACATAAACATTGTTACTGGAGCTAAAAACAGTGCGCTCCAAAGCTATGCCAAATATTTTGTCGTCTCCGTGGTAACAAATGCACTTCTATTCTGGTCCGTGGCTGCTGCAGAAAGACATTTGTGTGGTCAGCGTCTGGACAACAGTTATAACCTCACAAAGTAATGTAAAGAAATAAAAGATATTTGCAATCACTTGGCTATAGGCCAAGAGTGTTGCCCAAAGAAGTAATCTGACTCTGCAAAAGAGAGTAACAGGAAACTCTGAAACACTGTGCAGCAGAAAGAAGTCATTACTACTGTTCTGTAACTGCTGATGCAACACTGACATTTCCTGTGGGAAGAATAAAGGATCTTAATCAAAATGTTAAGGATTATTACAGTGGTTAGGGGGCGGGACGAGCAAGGCACAAGACATAACACTGGACGACCAATGATTCTTGACTCAGAATTTAAAATAACAATAAATTACTCACTTCAATAACAATACATAGAATTAGTCAGTTTTCAGCCTTCAAATGATGACTTCTTTATACTTTAACCGTGCAGTCTGGGTCGTGAAATGACACAAGAAATACAGTGGGGCAAAAAAGTATTTAGTCAGCCACTGATTGTGCAAGTTCTCCCACTTAAAATAATGACAGAGGTCTGTAATGTTCATCATAGGTTCACTTCAACTGTGAGAGACAGAATGTGAAAAAGAAATCCAGGAATTCACATTATAGGATTTTTAATGAATTCATTTGTAAATTATGGTGTAAAGTAAGTATTTGGTCACTTCAAACAAAGAAGATCTCTGGCTCTCACAGACTTCTGTCCTCCACTCGTTACCTGCATTAATGACACCTGTATAAAAGACAGCCCAAATGTAGCCCAAAACAATATTTCAACCACTGATAATCTCCCTCGATCTGGGCCTCCACAAAGATCTCATCCCGTGGGGTCAAAATGATCATGAGAACGGTGATCAAAAATCCCAGAAGCACACGGGGGGACCTGGTGAATGACCTGCAGAGAGCTGGGACCAAAGTAACAAAGGTTACCATCAGTAACACACTACGACGACAGGGAATCAAATCCTGCAGTGCCAGACGTGTCCCCCTGCTGAAGCCAGTGCATGTCCTCCTGCTGAAGCCAGTGCATGTCCCCCTGCTGAAGCCAGTGCATGTCCCCTGCTGAAGCCAGTGCATGTCCAGGCCCGTCTGAAGTTTGCCAGAGAGCACATGGATGATCCAGGCCCGTCTGAAGTTTGCCAGAGAGCACATGGATGATCCAGGCCCGTCTGAAGTTTGCCAGAGAGCACATGGATGATCCAGGCCCGTCTGAAGTTTGCCAGAGAGCACATGGATGATACAGCAGAGGATTGGGAGAATGTCATGTGGTCAGATGAAACCAAAGTACAACTGATTGGTATAAACTCAACTCCTCGTGTTTGGAGGAAGAAGAATACTGAGTTGCATCCCAAGAACACCATACCTACTGTGAAGCATGGGGGTGGAAACGTCATGCTTTGGGGCTGTTTTTCTGCTAAGGGGACAGGACGACTGATCCGTGTTAAGGAAAGAATGAATGGGGCCATGTATCGTGAGATTTTGAGCCAAAACCTCCTTCGATTGACTTGAATTTTTGTTATTGACCAAATATTTATTTTCCACCCTAATTTACAAATAAATTCTTAAAAAATCCTACAATGTGAATTCCTGGATTTTTTTCTCACATTTTGTCTCTCACAAGTTGAAGTGAACCTATGACGACAATTACAGACCTCTGTCATTATTTTAAGTGAGAACTTGCACAATCGGTGGCTGACTAAATACTTTTTTGCCCCACTGTACATGTGTAGTACTTAATAAGAAACTGTTGCATCTGGACCATGTTTCTGCACACACGACCTAATTCACTTTACAGTATAATTCAGTAACTAAACATTACTAGTTCCTGAGCCAGCCTACATTAAACCTTCTCTGTGGAAAGCCTGTGATAAGTGCCCTCTCCACTCAGGCCTCATAGTAGCACCTCTCTGCCAAGCTGTAAATAAGTGTTAGAGTTTCTTTGGCGTTCATTGGTTACAGCATCTCAGGGAGCTGCTGCGATTGGCTATGGCGTCTGTCCATCACATCTAAGTCCCGCCCACTCAGTATAAGAAGCCAGACCCAGCCCTTTCCAGGCCCTCCGCTCCGAAGCACTGTCCACTTCTGCTTTCTCTGCTCTTCATCAAACTGCAAACATGGACAAAGTGAGTAAACTGCTATTTTATCTTTTTGTTTAATTTCATCTGTGTCTGGGACAGTTTGACAAATACAAGTGTTAGAATAGTCTTAATATTCATGTTATTGATCTGTTGAGGCTTTTGTGTGTACTTTGATGCACTTAGGATTAGTGGCTGAGTGTGATCACTTGGTTATATGTGTCGTCAATGTGTCTTCTTCACATCCAATCTCTGGAGGAATAAAAACTGAAACTCTTTCCCATAACGTTTGTGTTTGTTAGCAGTGCACCAATAACACAATTATGCATCTAAAGCCAATTCACACTATATCCATGCATTAGTGTTGAAGTACTGCTGAGGAATTTTATTTTGACTTCAATCTCAGACAAAAGATACTTCTCTACTACTGATAAAACATGTTATTATTACTACAACTACCACAGCTACACATCAGTCCATCAGATCCAGGCTGTAGACCCAGGACTGAGGCTGTAGACTCAGGACCGAGGCTGTAGACCCAGGACCGAGGCTGTAGACCCAGGACTGAGGCTGTAGACCCAGGACTGAGGCTGTAGACCCAGGACTGAGGCTGTAGACCCAGGACTGAGGCTGCAGACCCAGGACTGAGGCTGTAGACCCAGGACTGAGGCTGTAGACCCAGGACTGAGGCTGTAGACCCAGGACCGAGGCTGTAGACCCAGGACTGAGGCTGTAGACACAGGACTGAGGCTGTAGACCCAGGACTGAGGCTGTAGATCTAGAGGTTGAACAAACCTTGAGTTGAACAATAAACTTTTATTGCTGCATGTTACGAGTGATTAACTGAGTTTTGACTTCCTTTAAATGCATTGTTTCCTTCCTTTAAATAACTGAGTTTTGACTTCCTTTAAATGCATTGTTTCCTTCCTTTAAATGCATTTCGAGTAGAAATGAGGAAGCACTTTCACTTTCTTCCACTCAGAACGCTGATTTTTAGTAGTTTTTTCTGAGTAAAACAAAACCAAATGAATGAGAAATATCTGAAATGTCACGACTCCAAAAACATAATTATACCATGAGTGGCAAAAGTCCAAATACAATGTGAACTTTTGCACTTTTTCTCAGTCCACAAACAAAGTCAGAGACAGATTCTACACAGAGCGTCTGTGGAGGGATGAGGGGGCGTGGCCTGGGGCGTGACCGGGGGCGTGGCCGATTCACGTTTCAATGTGGCCCTCGGACCTTTTCCGATCCACAAAGTAAATACTGTCTCTTTAAATGAATGGGAATCAAGTGCTACAATGGCTCAATTCTCAGCCTTTAACTTTAGTCGAGCTTTGGTTCGATCCAAGCAAGAATTGAAATTTAAATACACTGATGAAAACATCCCCAGAGTATGTCCCGTATTGTGAAAGGAAAGTGCAGATGCTAAAGAAGGATTAGGCTCCGTGCAAATGTGATTTAAAACATGAAATGAACTCTGCATCCTACATTCCTACAGGCGGCACGGTGGCTGAGTGGTTAGCACTCTCGCCTTTCAGCAAGAAGGTCCTGGGTCGGACCAGGGCCTTTCTGAGTGGAGTTTGCATGTTCTCCCTGTGTCTGTGTAGGTTTCCTCCGGGTACTCCGGTTTCCCCTACCACTAAAATATGTACAATAGGTCTGGCATGTGCCTCCTGTACTGGCCCCACTCCCAAAAATAACAATTGTAAACCGCTTTGAGACTCTGATGTGCAGTGAAAAGGCGGTATATAAATAAAGATTACTACTACTACTTACATTTGGAAAGGGCTCAAATTAACCCCTCGTCATGATCACTGACTTCAGAACTTTATTATAGAACTATTACTCTAAAGTTTGCAGACGCTCACACACTTCCTTCGTTTTGTTCCAATGCATAAATATTAATAACAATCCTTTATCTTTCTTGACTGGGGCACGGGCGGCACGGTGGCTGAGTGGATAGCACTCTCGCCTCTCAGCAAGAAGGTCCTGGGTTCGAATCCCGGTCGGACCAGGGCCTTTCTGAGTGGAGTTTGCATGTTCTCCCCGTGTCTGCGTAGGTTTCCTCCGGGTACTCCGGTTTCCCCTACCACTAAAAATATGTCCAATAGTTCTAGCATGCGCCTCCTGTACTGGCCCCGCTCCCATCTCTGTGTGGAGTGAGAGACAAATGCCCAAAATTAACAATTGTAAACCGCTTTGTGACTCAGATCTGCAGTGAAAAGGCGGTATATAAATAAAAACTTACTTACTTACTTACTAGACTAAATACAACTCTGTCTTTTATCTCATGCTTTGGGTGTGTTTGTGTTTCTATCCTTCTTGAAGCACTGGGGTCATGTGACATCACTCTGGGCTGTGTTTGCTGAGCAGCTGCTGATTCAATCCCACTCTCTGATAGAAAAGACTTTTGATCAGCGGTGGGGCAGAAAATCACATTATTTTTTCACACGCGATGAAATGGACACAGTCAAGTTTTGGGATATTTCATTGAATCTGTTTCACGTTTGTGTTTTCTCTGGTTATTTACAGCTAAGGTTTACGTTACTCTGATGTCTGCTTTTTGTGACTCTATAGTGGGCTGAGTGGTTAGAACTCTCACTTCTCAGCAAGAAGGTCCTGGGTTTGAATCCCGGTCGGAACAGGGCCTTTCTGAGTGGAGTTTGCTTGTTCTTTCTGTGTCTGCGTCGGTTTCCTCCGGGTGCGTCGGTTTCCCCTACCACTAAACACAATAGGTCCGTGTAAGGCACTATATGAATACATTTTACTTACTGACTTACTAATCTGTTGTATGTGAATAATGTCAGTGATGTGAGAAGTGAACCAGAGAATAACGGTGACTGTGAATGTTCTGATCTTCAAGGATAAAGTATTTTCACTTCCCTCATAAGTATTTTTCTCCCTTCAGTGAAAGTGCAGATCATAATAAATGTGACATTTGAGTAGAACAGTTTTATCTATTTGAGTAATGCCTTTGAATATCACAGAATCAAATCACTCGAGTATCGCAGAATGTTAAGAATCACATTAATGTTGAATTGAGGCCCAAATATTGCAATACTATTGATTTTGCCAGATCCCGCCCTACTCTTCATATACTGGAGTTTCACAGGAGTAAAATATATACGACATCGTGGGGTAAATGTGTTTCCAGGAGTGACACAGATAATTACACACTGCTGTATGCTCCACACAAGTGAAAGGAGGAAAGTAAGGTTGTTGCCATAGCAACCCAAAACAAAATATTCTACGGTTTTTAGAACTTCTCAAAATGGTGGCTGCTTTGGTTGATATTATTAGCTCAAAAAACCACAGACTGAAGCATTTACTGTATTCTGACATATTGTGACGACGCCACGGATTCTTCGACCCAAAAAAAAAGGGCTGTGTTCTTTCTCCCCTGCTCTTCTCCCTGTACACCAACCACTGCACCTCCACCTACAGGAGGGAGGTGGACCAGCTGGTGTCCTGGTGTCTCCTACAGGAGGGAGGTGGACCAGCTGGTGTCCTGGTGTCTCCTACAGGAGGGAGGTGGACCAGCTGGTGTCCTGGTGTCTCCTACAGGAGGAGGTGGACCGGCTGGTGTCCTGGTGTCTCCTACAGGAGGGAGGTGTCCTGGTGTCTCCTACAGGAGGAGGTGGACCGGCTGGTGTCCTGGTGTCTCCTACAGGAGGGAGGTGGACCAGCTGGTGTCCTGGTGTCTCCTACAGGAGGGAGGTGGACCGGCTGGTGTCCTGGTGTCTCCTACAGGAGGGAGGTGGACCGGCTGGTGTCCTGGTGTCTCCTACAGGAGGGAGGTGGACCAGCTGGTGTCCTGGTGTCTCCTACAGGAGGGAGGTGGACCGGCTGGTGTCCTGGTGTCTCCTACAGGAGGGAGGTGGACCGGATGGTGTCCTGGTGTCTCCTACAGGAGGGAGGTGGACCGGCTGGTGTCCTGGTGTCTCCTACAGGAGGGAGGTGGACCGGCTGGTGTCCTGGTGTCTCCTACAGGAGGGAGGTGGACCGGCTGGTGTCCTGGTGTCTCCTACAGGAGGGAGGTGGACCGGCTGGTGTCCTGGTGTCTCCTACAGGAGGAGGTGGACCGGCTGGTGTCCTGGTGTCTCCTACAGGAGGGAGGTGTCCTGGTGTCTCCTACAGGAGGAGGTGGACCGGCTGGTGTCCTGGTGTCTCCTACAGGAGGGAGGTGGACCAGCTGGTGTCCTGGTGTCTCCTACAGGAGGGAGGTGGACCGGCTGGTGTCCTGGTGTCTCCTACAGGAGGGAGGTGGACCGGATGGTGTCCTGGTGTCTCTCCTACAGGAGGGAGGTGGACCGGCTGGTGTCCTGGTGTCTCCTACAGGAGGGAGGTGGACCGGCTGGTGTCCTGGTGTCTCCTACAGGAGGGAGGTGGACCGGCTGGTGTCCTGGTGTCTCCTACAGGAGGGAGGTGGACCGGCTGGTGTCCTGGTGTCTCCTACAGGAGGGAGGTGGACCGGCTGGTGTCCTGGTGTCTCCTACAGGAGGAGGTGGACCGGCTGGTGTCCTGGTGTCTCCTACAGGAGGGAGGTGTCCTGGTGTCTCCTACAGGAGGAGGTGGACCGGCTGGTGTCCTGGTGTCTCCTACAGGAGGGAGGTGGACCGGCTGGTGTCCTGGTGTCTCCTACAGGAGGAGGTGGACCGGCTGGTGTCCTGGTGCAGTGGTAACAACCTGGAGCTGAACGCCCAGAAGACAGTGGAGATGATTGTGGACTTCAGGAAGAGCACTGTCCCCCCGCCCCCACCCTCCGTGATGGACTCCCCCATCACCTCTGTGGAGTCCTTCCGTTTCCTGGGCACCACCATCACCCAGGACCTCAAGTGGGAGCCGACCATCAGCTCCTCAGTCACCTCCTCCATCACCTCCTCCATCACCTCCTCCATCACCTCCATCACCTCCTCCATCACCTCCTCCATCACCTCCTCCATCACCGTGTGGTTCGCTGGAGCCACAGTCAGGGACAAACAGACTACAGTGCATTGTGCGCTCTGCAGAGGAAGTGATCGGCCGCAGCCTTCCATCGCTGCAGGACCTGTACGTCGCCCGAGCTCGAGGCCGGGCTGGTCGTATCACAGCCGACCCCTCTTACCTGCACATGGACTATTCCAACCACTCCCCTCTCACCCTGCACATGGACTATTCCAACCACTCCCCTCTCACCTGCACATGGACTATTCCAACCACTCCCCTCTCACCCTGCACATGGACTATTCCAACCACTCCCCTCTCACCCTGCACATGGACTATTCCAACCACTCCCCTCTCACCCTGCACATGGACTATTCCAACCACTCCCCTCTCACCTGCACATGGACTATTCCAACCACTCCCCTCTCACCTGCACATGGACTATTCCAACCACTCCCCTCTCACCTGCACATGGACTATTCCAACCACTCCCCTCTCACCTGCACATGGACTATTCCAACCACTCCCCTCTCACCTGCACATGGACTATTCCAACCACTCCCCTCTCACCTGCACATGGACTATTCCAACCACTCCCCTCTCACCTGCACATGGACTATTCCAACCACTCCCCTCTCACCTGCACATGGACTATTCCAACCACTCCCCTCTCACCTGCACATGGACTATTCCAACCACTCCCCTCTCACCCTGCACATGGACTATTCCAACCACTCCCCTCTCACCCTGCACATGGACTATTCCAACCACTCCCCTCTCACCCTGCACATGGACTATTCCAACCACTCCCCTCTCACCTGCACATGGACTATTCCAACCACTCCCCTCTCACCTGCACATGGACTATTCCAACCACTCCCCTCTCACCTGCACATGGACTATTCCAACCACTCCCCTCTCACCTGCACATGGACTATTCCAACCACTCCCCTCTCACCTGCACATGGACTATTCCAACCACTCCCCTCTCACCTGCACATGGACTATTCCAACCACTCCCCTCTCACCTGCACATGGACTATTCCAACCACTCCCCTCTCACCTGCACATGGACTATTCCAACCACTCCCCTCTCACCTGCACATGGACTATTCCAACCACTCCCCTCAGGCAGGAGGCTGCGGTCCATCAGGACTAGAACCTCCCGCCACAAGAACAGTTTCTTCCCCTCTGCTGTTGGACTCTTGAACACTTCTTAACCTGTCCCCCCGCCCTTTATAAAGTCACTTTACTGCCCATCATACGTCACTTTACTTCACTGTACTGCTGTCACCTTACATTGTGTGCACCATGTGCACTTGCATATTGTAAATAGTAACTGTAACTCTATTTTAAATTTAAATTTATTCTTTAGAAGTGTTTTTTATTCTTTATTTTCCTTATCTCTGATTCTTGATTCTTTGCCTGAAGCCCCCACTGACAGATCTCAGCTCCTGTGGACTCCACATGCAGGAGGATCAGTGAGGGGCTGGTGCTCTGTGGACTGGGTGCAGCTCTGACTGCCACCCCCCGACCCAGAAATGGATTAAGGGGAAGAAAATGGATGGATGGATTTTCCTTGTCTCTTTCTGACTGTTGCACTGAGCCAAAGCAATTTCCAAGTCTGTGACTTCCTGTTACTCACGTGGCAATAAAAATGAAACCCCTCACCAAATATCTAACAGAGAAGAAATCTTTAGGCGTTCTTTCTCTGGACAACAGATGATGTGGTCAGCTCACAATGGAAGAGAAACATTTACCAAACCTGCTGCCAATAAACAAACAGCATCATCATTGATTCATTCATAGCTCAAAAAACAACTACATCATGTAAAATTCAGACTTCATCCTATGAAAAAATGCATTCATACAGTGCCTTGCGAAAGTATTTGGCCCCCTTGAACCTTTCAACCTTTCGCCACATTTCAGGCTTCAAACATAAAGATATAAAAAATTATTTTTTTGTCATGAATCAACAACAAGTGGGACACAATCGTGAAGTGGAACGAAATTTATTGGATAATTTAAACTTTTTAACAAATAAAAAACTGAAAAGTGGGGCGTGCAATATTATTCGGCCCCTTGCGCTAATACTTTGTAGCGCCACCTTTTGCTGCAATTACAGCTGCAAGTCGCTTGGGGTATGTCTCTATCAGTTTTGCACATCGAGAGACTGGAATTCTTACCCATTCTTCCTTGCAAAACAGCTGGAGCTCAGTGAGGTTGGATGGAGAGCGTTTGTGAACAGCAGTCTTCAGCTCTTTCCACAGATTCTCGATTGGATTCAGGTCTGGACTTTGACTTGGACATTCTAACACCTGGATACGTCTATTTGTGAACCATTCCATTGTAGATTTGGCTTTATGTTTTGGATCATTGTCCTGTTGGAAGATAAATCTCCGTCCCAGTCTCAGGTCTTTTGCAGACTCCAACAGGTTTTCTTCCAGAATGGTCCTGTATTTGGCTCCATCCATCTTCCCATCAATTTTAGCCATCTTCCCTGTCCCTGCTGAAGAAAAGCAGGCCCAAAGCATGATGCTGCCACCACCATGTTTGACAGTGGGGATGGTGTGTTCAGGGTGATGAGCTGTGTTGCTTTTACGCCAAACATATCGTTTTGCATTGTGGCCAAAAAGTTTGATTTTGGTTTCATCTGACCAGAGCACCTTCTTCCACATGTTTGGTGTGTCTCCCAGGTGGCTTGTGGCAAACTTTAAACAAGACTTTTTATTGATATCTTTGAGAAATGGCTTTCTTCTTGCCACTCTTCCATAAAGGCCAGATTTGTGCAGTGCACGACTGATTGTTGTCCTATGGACAGACTCTCCCACCTCAGCTGTAGTTATCTGCAGTTCATCCAGAGTGATCATGGGCCTCTTGGCTGCATCTCTGATCAGTCTTCTCCTTGTTTGAGATGAAAGTTTGGAGGGACGGCCGGGTCTTGGTAGATTTGCAGTGGTCTGATACTCCTTCCATTTCAATATAACTGCTTGCACAGTGCTCCTTGAGATGTTTAAAGCTTGGGAAATCTTTTTGTATCCAAATCCAGCTTTAAACTTCTCCACAACAGTATCTCGGACCTGCCTGGTGTGTTCCTTTGTCTTCATGGTTCTCTCTGTGCTTTAAACAGAACCCTGAGACTATCAAAGAGCAGGTGCATTTATACGGAGACTTGATTACACACAGGTGCATTCTATTTATCATCATCAGTCATTTAGGACAACATTGGATCATTCAAAGATCCTCACTGAACTTCTGGACTGAGTTTGCTGCACTGAAAGTAAAGGGGCCGAATAATATTGCATGCCCCACTTTTCAGTTTTTTATTTGTTAAAAAAGTTTAAATTATCCAACAAATTTTGTTCCACTTCACGATTGTGTCCCACTTGTTGTTGATTCATGACAAAAAATTAAAATTTTATATCTTTATGTTTGAAGCCTGAAATGTGGCGAAATGTTGAAAGGTTCAATACTTTCGCAAGGCACTGCATTTTACATTTTACAAGTAAGAAACTGCTGTGAGAGTCACTTTTGACTGATTGTGTGAGTGAGGAGACTCTTTTTCACTTTTGTGTCTGAAAAGGACCGGGAACAGGACCAACCGTGTTGGTTTTTATCTATTTCCTTCTCTTTGTAAAATATAATTGGAAATTCTTTTAGGTCCATTGTTTACCCACTGACGGTCACACACAGTTTTACTTTTTGAATGATACAAGATACAAGAATTTATTTGCCATTTGCAGTAAAACCACATTGGAAAACCTGAGTAAGACTACCCCAGTGTTAGCCTGGTCGTACCACACCATAGTACAAATTACATTTCGAGTTTACCGTGACGTATGTAATGACCCTGAGCGAGTTGTTAGCATTTAGCATTTAGGCTAGCATCTCCTTTGCCGCTAACGGAGCCCGTGGGGAGTAGCGCCACAATCTTTGCCAGAGATTACATTTGCTAAACATTCCTCTTGCTCCGGCTTCAGTTTCTTGATAGAACCAGAACAGAATACTTTACTATCGCGTTTTTTTCCAAACTACAACCTGCCCGTTTGACGCAAACTCTTGACGTCACCCACATCTAACTACAACACCCGCCTCCCGCGCTCTCTGATTGGTCGGATGGAATTCAACCGATCTAAAACCAAACCCAGGGACCAGACCCAGACGTTAATGCAGGACATGATGATGGACCGCAGAGTACAGATGGATAAGACCAGACTACCCCTGTGTGCACCGGCCTCTTTAATGTACATGTGTTCTCTTTAAAGTGTTTGACGGTTCACAGAATCAGAAGTGTTTGAAAGTCGATTGAGTCATGAATCTTCTCCGTCTCCCCGTTGACCACTGTCTTATCATCAAAACTGTCGACGTTGCAATTCAAAAGGACAATCTCGTCAATATGTTCCTGACAAACAAAATCCACGTGCTCCCAGCTGTTTACTCCGAGGTGACGAAGAGGTTTAGCTACAAACCTCTTCTTCCTCTTCAAGCACAATGCATTCCCTGAGTTGTAAGGCCACATTCACTCTCCCCCTTCCTCACACTGTACTCCTCCACTTTCCATCTCTGCACTTTGGAAAGTCTTACTCATCCATGCAGCCATGAGCCCCAGTCTCTTTTCTATTTTTTTCAATTCCACCTCATTCCAAATTTGGTCGCGAGAAAAGCAGCAGCTGCACAACGACTGCTGAGTGTGGGCTGCCAGGTTGGAATCTGAGTGTAGCTGTTCCACAAATGAGAAACACATGTCGGTGATTCAGACGGAGACAAAGAGAGGTTGTTAGAGTCTCTCACATTAATGTTCCGTTCTGAGGCAGTTTAAGCTTCAATTAAATCAATGACCTTTTACTTTGAAAATAATACATTATTTCATACAACCCTGTAGAGCCGTCTATGTTACGTATCTTGGGTAACACTTCACTAATTATCAGATAATTAACTGGTAATTATTGGACCCTAACCTAACCTTGTTTGGGACCATGAATCCTCTCTGCTCTGGTCTGGACCAGTGTAAAACCATGAATCCTCTGTGCTCTGGTCTGGACCAGTGTAAAACCATGAATCCTCTCTGCTCTGGTCTGGACCAGTGTAAAACCATGAATCCTCTCTGCTCTGGTCTGGACCAGTGTAAAACCATGAACACTGCAGACAAACAGCTGTTTCAGAGCTACTCAGGACTTGCTGCCGGTTCCAGCGCATAATAAGTGCTTAATAAATACCAATTAAGAGCTATTTAAACGATAAACCATGAACACTAATCAGCAGCTGGTATTTATTTAGGGCTAAACTAAAATGTAAAAATATTTCCTTTAGTAAAATGTATTTAAAATTGTCTCTCTCCTTGGAACAATCACCAGTTAGATTTTCTTTGGTCAGTTGTTTAAAATATACCATATACCAAGATATATGTAAGTGACTTCACATTTTCAACATGTCAAACATTTGAGTTGATAAAATGTAAAACATGTTTTAAATAAGATCTTCGAAAAATGAATTATTTTATCCATAATCTACGTCTTGTGTTTCCAGGGGATGATTGTGAAGAATATGTCCTTCAAAGTCGGTCAGACTCTGACTCTGGTGGGAACAACCAAACCGGACGCTACATAGTGAGTGTGGCCCTAATTCTAATCCATGCTTCTGCTGTTTAGATGACACACACACACACACACACACACACACAGTCATAAGTAGTTGTATACATTTGTTGAGACGGTTGAAAACCTGGGAACATTGTGACTACAGTTTCGTGGTGAACATCGGGCCGGATGAGAAGGAGATCACGATGCACATGAACCCTCGCTTCGACGCCCACGGAGACCAGAAGACCGTGGTGTGTAACTCTTACCAGGGCGGCTCCTGGTGCGAGGAGCAGAGGATCACCAGCTTCCCCTTCCAGCTCGGGGGAGAGTTCACGGTAAAATCAAACACTAAAGAAGTCACTGTTGCTCCACCCTCTTCTCAGCTCTTTCACTTTAATCCATCCATTCATTTACTTCCGCTTTGTCCATTGCCGGGTCGCAAGGGCAGCAGTCTGAGACGCCGAGACTTCAGCTCCCTCTTCACCACAACAGTCTGATAGAGCTCTGACTGCAGACGCTGCTCCCTCTTCACCACAACAGTCTGATAGAGCTCTGACTGCAGACGCTGCTCCCTCTTCACCACAACAGTCTGATAGAGCTCTGACTGCAGACGCTGCTCCCTCTTCACCACAACAGTCTGATAGAGCTCTGACTGCAGACGCTGCTCCCTCTTCACCACAACAGTCTGATAGAGCTCTGACTGCAGACGCTGCTCCCTCTTCACCACAACAGTCTGATAGAGCTCTGACTGCAGACGCTGCTCCCTCTTCACCACAACAGTCTGATACTTTAACTCCTCCACTTGAGGTCAAGCTCCAGGGCACTGGTTTTGGAGGAGCTGATTCTTCTCCCAGACGCTTCATTCTCAAACACTGAAATCAATCCAACAAGTTCAAGTTGTCTTTATTGTCCCACTAGGGGAAATTGGTTTTGCAGCATAAATCAAAATTGTAACAGTACAAAACTGTACAATTAATTAAGAATTCTACTGTGTACATCCTGACTCTGCTGATTAGAATAATCCCACCCACATAAGATCATCCTGGTGCTGGTTTATAAAGTCCTGCTGTCTTCATATGTTTCTTTTGTGCTTTTTGCTGCAACATGAACAAAGGTCGTTAGAGATAATATGCTGCAGCCTCCAGCAGAGGGCGTTATGGTCACAAGTGCACATCAGCTGCTCTGTGGACAGGAGGGAGGGGCCAGGGACCAGTGTGGGGAAAGTTACTACAAAAACATAATACATTAGATAGATATTGATCCCCGTAGGAGAAATTATGGCCTTATTTTTACACATGCTTATAACTCATAGGAATTCATATATTTCTCATTTCAGATCAACATCACGTTCAACCCGGCAGAGTTCCTGGTGGTTCTCCCTGACGGCTCCTCCTTCACGTTCCCCAACCGCATGGGACTAGAAAAGTACTCCTTCATCAACGTGGACGGAGACGCCCGCATCAGCAGCATCCAAATCCAATAATCCTGAATAATACTGCTCTGAATGTGCCCTTTATAAACACAGCAGGATGGAAGTGTGCAGAAGCAGTGCGCATTATCATGCAGCCATAATCCTCTCAAAACGTGACTCAAAGTGTTTCATACCTGTTTTCTCGTAACGTGCAAATTATAATAAAGCTTTTTAATCTTTGTAATCTGTTTGTCGTATTGATATTTTTTTTATGACAATTTGATTATTTTTGAAAGAGTTCTTGAACAAAACGACAGATAAAGTGCTGTGGGTCGCTGCAGTATCAGGTACAGTAAGTATTATTAAACAATA
The DNA here is from genome assembly GCA_964034765.1 of Knipowitschia caucasica. NCBI lineage: Eukaryota > Metazoa > Chordata > Actinopteri > Gobiiformes > Gobiidae > Knipowitschia > Knipowitschia caucasica. The sequence goes on from OZ035840.1 coordinate 37,254,141, forward strand.
GTATATTCTAAATAGTCCATCCCCACATTCATAACAAGACACAGGCCCAAACACTCTCTGACCATACACCTCTCTCCCACTGCTCTACTGTGCTGAAGTCATAAAAACTCTGCATACTTAATATATAGTAAATATTCCGAATACAAAGCTATAGTTAGAAGCGTTTTAAACGCTGATAATTAGCATGTGTAATAATATTAATATTAATGCCCACCTCATATTTATATTTTCCTTTTAATGTGTCAAAGGCAAGAATTAGCATATTTTAGATGGGAGATACTGAGATGACCCACGCAGGCAGGTAGAGGCACCTCTGGGGTCCTAATTGAAAAGGGTGCGATGGTGATGTCGTTCCTCTTGTGTTGCAGGAAACAAAGACCGTTTAATTACATTCTATTTAATTCTTTATTTACAAAACTTCAGTTATTCATATTGTATTTGTAAAGTTGGTTGGTGTTTTGTAAAAACTCCCAGGAAGCTGCATTCGCTTAAAGGCGGGGACCGGTAAAACAAAACAAAAAGATTGTTCTATCGTTAATCAAAAGCAAAATAATTGAAAAATGTGCTCAGGTGATACTGCGTAGTGACCTCATATTTATTATTTTATTTAAATAGGGACAGTACATATTTATCAACATTACTGTAAATGTGTCAGTATTAGCTACACGGCTAGTTTCCACCGTGGTCCTCAGGAAAGGTCATTAAAACATATAATAATATATAATTGCAAACTTCAAATCATGGTTACGAGCGTGATTGTCCACAAGGGCTGAGTCACGTTCCCACCAGATCATGTGCTGCGGCGAGTTCCAATGCAAAGTCAATGGTGTCCTACGTCGGTGTGAGTATTTGCATGTACGATTCACCAAACATCCTCGATCCACGCATGTGCGGCAACCAATCGGAGAGCAGCAAACCAGGGCTGACAACGGGGGCCGCAGTGCTTGTGAACATATGTCTTCACCCCGAATCCTCATTCTCTCGTGACTGTAAACAAGTGCTGCTAACCTTTTGGCCGATACAGAAGTACCAGTTGATGCAATAATACGTCCATGGTGCAGCTCCGTGGGCAGATACTCCTGTTCTATCTCTCTGGGAAAATAACTTTACACAAAAAGCTTAAACTTGTTAGCATCAAAGCCTGCCCATCTTCCGCCCTGTGTTTTCCCCATCGCAGGGCAGTACGTCAGATTGTCTACCCTCACGCTGCTGAAATTTGGTGAACGCACGCCCATGCATCGGCGGTGCGAACGGGGCTCTACACTTTCAAGCTGCACTAACTGACTTTGGGATTTTGAAGCCGCGGACCCGCTGGCCTCGCTCTTTCTGCTCCCCTCCCCGCACCCACGAAGCTATCGCCCCCCACACACACTCACTGTTGGGACGGAGCTAGCGTCTCCCAATATGGATAATACATGGATATGGATTTGAGCGTGGATGGCGTGACCATAGAACGATATAACGGGGAAGCGCGGAGGAACGGGACTTTCTTTTGGATGGCTGTCTCGCTGTGTAAGCAGTACCCGGTGACGAAGACGAGGAAGCTTCAGGTTAGCTCCGCCGCTTGTTGTGCTAACTCAGCCGTCTGTGCTAACGGACCTGTAGATTTCTCACGAAAGTGGGGGCTAGTGGTCCGCTGTGATTGGTCACAATCTGCGACCCGCAACACATTCTCTTCCTTGTTTTATCAAAACTCAATCTAAAATATAATGTCACACCAGCACAAACCTGCGCTACTTTTTCTTCAAAATGATGTATATCCCAAAGCACTACACGGACATGGATAGCATTTTCGTAATTAATACAAAAATAAAGTCAGTTAGTGCAGCTTTCATGATTTCCCGTCAATAACCCATGGTGTCCCCCTAGTGGTCAGAATGAAACATTACACACATGAGGAGGGCTGTACTTCAAATTATACCACTTTACTTCATTCTTGGCTTCAAATAATGTAGTGTTAGAATTACTAAGAGGTTCTACAATTATACATTAACAGTTATGTTTATTCTTATATTCAGCGAACATCAAGTTATATCCATTTACCTTCACAGTTGTGTTTTCTATAACACTAGAACTCCCAGAGCAGTCAATTTGACAGTATTACTTCTGAAAATATGCTTATTCCACGTGTGCACCATTTTAGTTTTTACTTACTTTATGAACGATAGAGCTCCATAGGCCAGCGGAACTATATCATCATCTTTGAACCACTGTGATTTAAAGTAGTACTAGAATGTAATATGCTGCTATCCAGAATATATAACTACAATATGTGTTTATAATATTTCGGGTGTTCATTTTTGGTGCACTATGGCTATTTATGATTTTAATCCTGTGTATGATTTTAATGTTTTTAATTACTTGTGTGATTTTATTTTTTTGTTTTTAAATGTTTGTGTGATCTCATTGTGTGTTTTTAATGCCCCCTGGGATTTTAATTGTATTCTTAATGTTTATGTTTATTTTAATGTATGATTTGTGCATGAGGTGATATGGGCTGTGAGGCGCCTTGTGTTGCCTTGTGTAGGAAAGGCGCTCTACAAATAAAAGCTGATTTTAATAAGACATAAATGTATCAATTGTAAATGGAGGAGAGATCTAACCATGTTAAGTTAAATATTTATTTTAAAATAAACTTAACTCACACTACACACAAAAATAGCAAATAATAGCTAGGCCGACATAATGGCCAAGACCAAAAGCTGACAGCCGTCAAAGTATCCACAGCGGAATATGCTGAGATTCACCGCAGATGCGGGTCTGCAATGGAGTTCACTTGCATCCGCCATGGGTCTGCGCCCGGTATAGGGATCTCCCAGTCACATGACCCATAGCGGCGTGTCAGTCATTTTGACGGAATCCGTCCGCCGAATCCACAGCGATGGATCTGTTATTAGATCATTAGCAGTCGTTAGCTAATGCATCACTTCACGTCATTTCATCGCAATTATTAGCATCAGAAAAGATATATACACGATTATTCATTCTCCGATTAACATTTAATGGTGTTGATTGATTGGTATTTGTTTATTGAGAGTGACTAGCTCGGCTAGCTTCTCTGAACAGACTCGTTGTACTTGTAGTTTTGTCATGAACACATGAACAGATAATTCTGAAAACCTGCATTTGAGTTAATGATGTGTATGTTTACTGTATTCTCCGATTTACATTTAAAGGTGTTGATTGATTGGTATCTGAGCTAGCCACGCTACACGCAGTGCTACACGCAGTACTGTAACGCTATGTGTATGTTATGCCTCTCCTCCTGCAGGTGTAGATTATGCCTCTCCTCCTGCAGGTGTAGATTATGGCTCTCCTCCTGCAGGTGTAGATTATGCCTCTCCTCCTGCAGGTGTAGATTATGCCTCTCCTCCTGCAGGTGTAGATTATGGCTCTCCTCCTGCAGGTGTAGATTATGGCTCTCCTCCTGCAGGTGTAGATTATGCCTCTCCTCCTGCAGGTGTAGATTATGGCTCTCCTCCTGCAGGTGTAGATTATGCCTCTCCTCCTGCAGGTGTAGATTATGGCTCTCCTCCTGCAGGTGTAGATTATGGCTCTCCTCTTGCAGGTGTAGATTATGGCTCTCCTCCTGCAGGTGTAGATTATGCCTCTCCTCCTGCAGGTGTAGATTATGGCTCTCCTCCTGCAGGTGTAGATTATGGCTCTCCTCCTGCAGGTGTAGATTATGGCTCTCCTCCTGCAGGTGTAGATTATGCCTCTCCTCCTGCAGGTGTAGATTATGCCTGTCCTACTGCAGGTGTAGATTATGGCTCTCCTCCTGCAGGTGTAGATTATGCCTGTCCTACTGCAGGTGTAGATTATGGCTCTCCTCCTGCAGGTGTAGATTATGGCTCTCCTCCTGCAGGTGTAGATTATGCCTCTCCTCCTGCAGGTGTAGATTATGGCTCTCCTCCTGCAGGTGTAGATTATGCCTCTCCTCCTGCAGGTGTAGATTATGCCTCTCCTCCTGCAGGTGTAGATTATGGCTCTCCTCCTGCAGGTGTAGATTATGGCTCTCCTCTTGCAGGTGTAGATTATGGCTCTCCTCCTGCAGGTGTAGATTATGCCTCTCCTCCTGCAGGTGTAGATTATGGCTCTCCTCCTGCAGGTGTAGATTATGGCTCTCCTCCTGCAGGTGTAGATTATGGCTCTCCTCCTGCAGGTGTAGATTATGGCTCTCCTCCTGCAGGTGTAGATTATGCCTCTCCTCCTGCAGGTGTAGATTATGCCTGTCCTACTGCAGGTGTAGATTATGGCTCTCCTCCTGCAGGTGTAGATTATGCCTGTCCTACTGCAGGTGTAGATTATGGCTCTCCTCCTGCAGGTGTAGATTATGGCTCTCCTCCTGCAGGTGTAGATTATGCCTCTCCTCCTGCAGGTGTAGATTATGGCTCTCCTCCTGCAGGTGTAGATTATGCCTGTCCTACTGCAGGTGTAGATTATGGCTCTCCTCCTGCAGGTGTAGATTATGGCTCTCCTCCTGCAGGTGTAGATTATGCCTCTCCTCCTGCAGGTGTAGATTATGGCTCTCCTCCTGCAGGTGTAGATTATGGCTCTCCTCTTGCAGGTGTAGATTATGGCTCTCCTCCTGCAGGTGTAGATTATGCCTCTCCTCCTGCAGGTGTAGATTATGGCTCTCCTCCTGCAGGTGTAGATTATGGCTCTCCTCCTGCAGGTGTAGATTATGGTTCTCCTCCTGCAGGTGTAGATTATGCCTCTCCTCCTGCAGGTGTAGATTATGCCTGTCCTACTGCAGGTGTAGATTATGGCTCTCCTCCTGCAGGTGTAGATTATGCCTCTCCTCCTGCAGGTGTAGATTATGCCTGTCCTACTGCAGGTGTAGATTATGGCTCTCCTCCTGCAGGTGTAGATTATGCCTGTCCTACTGCAGGTGTAGATTATGGCTCTCCTCCTGCAGGTGTAGATTATGGCTCTCCTCCTGCAGGTGTAGATTATGCCTGTCCTACTGCAGGTGTAGATTATGGCTCTCCTCCTGCAGGTGTAGATTATGGCTCTCCTCCTGCAGGTGTAGATTATGGCTCTCCTCCTGCAGGTGTAGATTATGCCTCTCCTCCTGCAGGTGTAGATTATGGCTCTCCTCCTGCAGGTGTAGATTATGCCTCTCCTCCTGCAGGTGTAGATTATGCCTCTCCTCCTGCAGGTGTAGATTATGGCTCTCCTCCTGCAGGTGTAGATTATGGCTCTCCTCTTGCAGGTGTAGATTATGGCTCTCCTCCTGCAGGTGTAGATTATGCCTCTCCTCCTGCAGGTGTAGATTATGGCTCTCCTCCTGCAGGTGTAGATTATGGCTCTCCTCCTGCAGGTGTAGATTATGGCTCTCCTCCTGCAGGTGTAGATTATGGCTCTCCTCCTGCAGGTGTAGATTATGCCTCTCCTCCTGCAGGTGTAGATTATGCCTGTCCTACTGCAGGTGTAGATTATGGCTCTCCTCCTGCAGGTGTAGATTATGCCTGTCCTACTGCAGGTGTAGATTATGGCTCTCCTCCTGCAGGTGTAGATTATGGCTCTCCTCCTGCAGGTGTAGATTATGCCTCTCCTCCTGCAGGTGTAGATTATGGCTCTCCTCCTGCAGGTGTAGATTATGCCTGTCCTACTGCAGGTGTAGATTATGGCTCTCCTCCTGCAGGTGTAGATTATGGCTCTCCTCCTGCAGGTGTAGATTATGCCTCTCCTCCTGCAGGTGTAGATTATGGCTCTCCTCCTGCAGGTGTAGATTATGGCTCTCCTCTTGCAGGTGTAGATTATGGCTCTCCTCCTGCAGGTGTAGATTATGCCTCTCCTCCTGCAGGTGTAGATTATGGCTCTCCTCCTGCAGGTGTAGATTATGGCTCTCCTCCTGCAGGTGTAGATTATGGTTCTCCTCCTGCAGGTGTAGATTATGCCTCTCCTCCTGCAGGTGTAGATTATGCCTGTCCTACTGCAGGTGTAGATTATGGCTCTCCTCCTGCAGGTGTAGATTATGCCTCTCCTCCTGCAGGTGTAGATTATGCCTGTCCTACTGCAGGTGTAGATTATGGCTCTCCTCCTGCAGGTGTAGATTATGCCTGTCCTACTGCAGGTGTAGATTATGGCTCTCCTCCTGCAGGTGTAGATTATGGCTCTCCTCCTGCAGGTGTAGATTATGCCTGTCCTACTGCAGGTGTAGATTATGGCTCTCCTCCTGCAGGTGTAGATTATGGCTCTCCTCCTGCAGGTGTAGATTATGGCTCTCCTCCTGCAGGTGTAGATTATGGCTCTCCTCCTGCAGGTGTAGATTATGGCTCTCCTCCTGCAGGTGTAGATTATGGCTCTCCTCCTGCAGGTGTAGATTATGGCTCTCCTCCTGCAGGTGTAGATTATGGCTCTCCTCCTGCAGGTGTAGATTATGGCTCTCCTCCTGCAGGTGTAGATTATGGCTCTCCTCTTGCAGGTGTAGATTATGGCTCTCCTCCTGCAGGTGTAGATTATTCCACTTGCAGCTCCTCAGATACATCGATAAGTGAAGATGAAGTGTAGTCTGGTTTGTCATGTTCCAATGAAGGATTTCCCCTTTTCCCATCATCAGAGACATGAACACATACAGATTAGATTAGAGGACAATTAATCTTGTTGACTTCTTTTCAGATTAACCAAAAGTTGTACAGCACAGCCATTCCCAACGACCTTAGCTCAGCCCCGTCATATCAAAAGGACATTAAGCCGAATATGCTGCTGTCATGATGACCCCATGCATTGATCAAGCCTGGACCTCACTGATCAAACCCAGATTTTCAGAAAGGACATTACAGTATAGTCTGCTAGAATGAGTGTATGGAAAACAAACAAGACTCATCATAATAATAGATTCAGTGATCCAATATATACAGTAAAGTATTAATACTCACCAAGAACATCTTTATTATATGCAATACTGGAACCCATTCTAAAATACATGAGAAGAAACATCCAATATGTATTTGTTTTATATTCAGGTTAAACAAGTGTTTACTTATAAGATTGAAGATAAACAAAGTTCATTTTATAAGACTCACTGAGTTGAGTGAATTTAGAAAGAGCAATAAGATGTTTTATATATTAATGTTTTAAATGATATTCAGTGTAATTTACACCCAACAACAACATTCTACTATGTCTTCAATTTGGTTGTACTTATCCCAAAAATTAAAGCGTCGCATTTTAGGTTTAATTGATTCCAATGAAATCCCATTTTTTCAGCTGAAGATCTTCCCTTCTGCTAAATCAGAATCAGAATCATTATCATTGCCACGTAAGTAACAGGAAGCCACAGACTTGGAAATTGCTTTGGCTCAGTGCAACAGTCAGAGAGAGAGGTAAAGAAACGAGACTACAGGCATAATATAAACCAGCCTTCACTTCTAAAGTATAACATTTACAACAAACATTATTACGATCACAGTTACAATACACATTATGCAGTCATCAGTGCAATAAGGTGACGAGCAGTAAAGTGACGTCATAAGGGACTGTGAGGTTACTATATTGTAGTAATTAGTAAGTAATCTTTATTTATATAGTGCCTTTCACAGACCAGAGTCACTCCACACAGAGATGGGAGGGGCCAGTACAGGAGGCACAGACCTGTTGTACATGTTTTTAGTGGTAGGGGAAACCGGAGTATCCAGAGGAAACCTCACAGACACAGGGAGAACATGCAAACTCCACTCAGAAAGGCCCTGTTCTGGCCGGGATTCAAACTCAGGACCTTGTTGCTGAGAAGCGAGAGTGCTAACCACTCAGCCATCGTGGCGCCCACTACTACCACTTACTACTTTTCTGGCCTCCTCTGTATGTCCAACTTACTCTCAAATATCCTGCAGGAACAGAATAAACAACGAAAGGTGAGGGTTTATCCTGCTCTTGCATGTAATATGTCAACATGGTTTGTTCTAGTCTTGCAAATGATGTGTCCACACAGTCTAGTACCAACATAACCCAGTATACCAACATATCCCAGTATACCAACATAACCCAGTATACCAACATAAACCAGTATACCAACATATCCCAGTATACCAACATATCCCAGTATACCAACATATCCCAGTATACCAACATATCCCAGTATACCAACATATCCCAGTATACCAACATATCCCAGTATACCAACATAACCCAGTATACCAACATATCCCAGTATACCAACATATCCCAGTATACCAACATAACCCAGTATACCAACATATCCCAGTATACCAACATATCCCAGTATACCAACATAACCCAGTATACCAACATATCCCAGTATACCAACATATCCCAGTATACCAACATAACCCAGTATACCAACATATCCCAGTATACCAACATATCCCAGTATACCAACATATCCCAGTATACCAACATATCCCAGTATACCAACATAACCCAGTATACCAACATATCCCAGTATACCAACATAACCCAGTATACCAACATATCCCAGTATACCAACATAACCCAGTATACCAACATATCCCAGTATACCAACATATCCCAGTATACCAACATAACCCAGTATATACCATACCAGTATATCCCAGTATACCAACATATCCCAGTATACCAACATAACCCAGTATACCAACATATCCCAGTATACCAACATAACCCAGTATACCAACATATCCCAGTATACCAACATATCCCAGTATACCAACATATCCCAGTATACCAACATATCCCAGTATACCAACATATCCCAGTATACCAACATATCCCAGTATACCAACATAACCCAGTATACCAACATATCCCAGTATACCAACATATCCCAGTATACCAACATAACCCAGTATACCAACATATCCCAGTATACCAACATAACCCAGTATACCAACATATCCCAGTATACCAACATATCCCAGTATACCAACATATCCCAGTATACCAACATAACCCAGTATACCAACATATCCCAGTATACCAACATAACCCAGTATACCAACATAACCCAGTATACCAACATATCCCAGTATACCAACATATCCCAGTATACCAACATATACCCAGTATATACCAACATAACCCAGTATACCAACATAACCCAGTATACCAACATATCCCAGTATACCAACATATCCCAGTATACCAACATATCCCAGTATACCAACAATCCAGATACCACATAACCCAGTATACCAACATATCCCAGTATACCAACATATCCCAGTATACCAACATATCCCAGTATACCAACATATCCCAGTATACCAACATATCCCAGTATACCAACATAACCAGTATACCAACATACCAGTATACCAACATATCCCAGTATACCAACATATCCCAGTATACCAACATATCCCAGTATACCAACATAACCCAGTATACCAACATAACCCAGTATACCAACAACCAGTATACCAACATACCCAGTATACCAACATATCCCAGTATACCAACATATCCCAGTATACCAACATATCCCAGTATACCAACATACCCAGTATACCAACAACCCAGTATACCCGTCCACATATCCCAGTATACCAACATATCCCAGTATACCAACATATCCCAGTATACCAACATATCCCAGTATACCAACATATCCCAGTATACCAACAACCCAGTATACCAACATATCCCAGTATACCAACATATCCCAGTATACCAACATATCCCAGTATACCAACATATCCCAGTATACCAACATATCCCAGTATACCAACATATCCCAGTATACCAACATAACCCAGTATACCAACATATCCCAGTATACCAACATATCCCAGTATACCAACAATCCCAGTATACCAACATATCCCAGTATACCAACATATCCCAGTATACCAACATATCCCAGTATACCAACATATCCCAGTATACCAACATATCCCAGTATACCAACATATCCCAGTATACCAACATACCCAGTATACCAACATATCCCAGTATACCAACATATCCCAGTATACCAACATATCCCAGTATACCAACATATCCCAGTATACCAACATATCCCAGTATACCAACATATCCCAGTATACCAACATATCCCAGTATACCAACATACCCAGTATACCAACATAACCCAGTATACCAACATATCCCAGTATACCAACATATCCCAGTATACCAACATATCCCAGTCCAGATACCAACATACCCAGTATACCAACATATCCCAGTATACCAACATATCCCAGTATACCAACATATCCCAGTATACCAACATATCCCAGTATACCAACATATCCCAGTATACCAACATATCCCAGTATATACCAACATATCCCAGTATACCAACATATCCCAGTATACCAACATATCCCAGTATACCAACATAACCCAGTATACCAACATACCCGTATACCAACATATCCCAGTATACCAACATATCCCAGTATACCAACATATCCCAGTATACCAACATATCCCAGTATACCAACATATCCCAGTATACCAACATATCCCAGTATACCAACATAACCCAGTATACCAACATATCCCAGTATACCAACATAACCCAGTATACCAACATACCCAGTATACCAACATATCCCAGTATACCAACAATATCCCAGTATACCAACATATCCCAGTATACCAACATATCCCAGTATACCAACATATCCCAGTATACCAACATATCCCAGTATACCAACATATCCCAGTATACCAACATACCAACCATATCCCAGTATACCAACATAACCCAGTATACCAACATACCCATATCCCAGTATACCAACTAACCCAGTATACCAACATATCCCAGTATACCAACATACCCAGTATACCAACATATCCCAGTATACCAACATACCCAGTATACCCATACCCAGTATACCCCATACCCATACCAACATACCCAGTATACCAACATAACCCAGTATACCAACATATCCCAGTATACCAACATATCCCAGTATACCAACATATCCCAGTATACCAACATAACCCAGTATACCAACATAACCCAGTATACCAACATAACCCAGTATACCAACATATCCCAGTATACCAACATATCCCAGTATACCCAACCATACCCATATCCAGTATACCAACATAACCCAGTATACCAACATATCCCAGTATACCAACATATCCCAGTATACCAACATATCCCAGTATACCAACATAACCCAGTATACCAACATAACCCAGTATACCAACATAACCCAGTATACCAACATATCCCAGTATACCAACATATCCCAGTATACCAACATAACCCAGTATACCAACATATCCCAGTATACCAACATATCCCAGTATACCAACATATCCCAGTATACCAACATATCCCAGTATACCAACATATCCCAGTATACCAACATAACCCAGTATACCAACATATCCCAGTATACCAACATATCCCAGTATACCAACATATCCCAGTATACCAACATATCCCAGTATACCAACATATCCCAGTATACCAACTACAACATATCCCAGTATACCAACATATCCCAGTATACCAACATATCCCAGTATACCAACATATCCCAGTATACCAACATACCCAGTATACCAACATATCCCAGTATACCAACATATCCCAGTATACCAACCATATCCCAGTATACCAACATATCCCAGTATACCAACATATCCCAGTATACCAACATATCCCAGTATACCAACATATCCCAGTATACCAACATATCCCAGTATACCAACATAACCCAGTATACCAACATATCCCAGTATACCAACATATCCCAGTATACCAACATATCCCAGTATACCAACATATCCCAGTATACCAACATATCCCAGTATACCAACATATCCCAGTATACCAACATAACCCAGTATACCAACATAACCCAGTATACCAACATATCCCAGTATACCAACATATCCCAGTATACCAACATATCCCAGTATACCAACATATCCCAGTATACCAACATATCCCAGTATACCAACATAACCCAGTATACCAACATAACCCAGTATACCAACATCCCAGTATACCAACATATCCCAGTATACCAACATATCCCAGTATACCAACATATCCCAGTATACCAACATATCCCAGTATACCAAACATATCCCAGTATACCAACATATCCCAGTATACCAACATATACCCAGTATACCAACATATCCCAGTATACCAACATATACCCAGTATACCAACATATCCCAGTATACCAACATACCCAGTATACCCAACATATCCCCACATATCCCAGTATACAACATATCCCAGTATACCAACATATCCCAGTATACCAACATATCCCCAGTATACCAACATATCCCAGTATACCAACATATCCCAGTATACCAACATATCCCAGTATACCAACATATCCCAGTATACCAACATATCCCAGTATACCAACATATCCCAGTATACCAACATATCCCAGTATACCAACATATCCCAGTATACCAACATATCCCAGTATACCAACATATCCCAGTATACCCACATATACCCAGTATACCAACATATCCCAGTATACCAACATATCCCAGTATACCAACATATCCCAGTATACCAACATATCCCAGTATACCAACAACCCAGTATACCAACATAACCCAGTATACCAACATATCCCAGTATACCAACATATCCCAGTATACCAACATATCCCAGTATACCAACATACCCAGTATACCAACATATCCCAGTATACCAACATATCCCAGTATACCAACATATCCCAGTATACCAACATATCCCAGTATACCCATATCCCAGTATACCAACATATCCCAGTATACCAACATATCCCAGTATACCAACATATCCCAGTATACCAACATAACCCAGTATACCAACATAACCCAGTATACCAACATATCCCAGTATACCAACATATCCCAGTATACCAACATATCCCAGTATACCAACATATCCCAGTATACCAACATATCCCAGTATACCAACATATCCCAGTATACCAACATAACCCAGTATACCAACATATCCCAGTATACCAACATAACCCAGTATACCAACATATCCCAGTATACCAACATAACCCAGTATACCAACATATCCCAGTATACCAACATATCCCAGTATACCAACATATCCCAGTATACCAACATATCCCAGTATACCAACATATCCCAGTATACCAACATATCCCAGTATACCAACATATCCCAGTATACCAACATATCCCAGTATACCAACATAACCCAGTATACCAACATATCCCAGTAATACCAACATATCCCAGTATACCAACATATCCCAGTATACCAACATAACCCAGTATACCAACATATCCCAGTATACCAACATATCCCAGTATACCAACATAACCCAGTATACCAACATATCCCAGTATACCAACATACCCAGTATACAACATATCCCAGTATACCAACATATCCCAGTATACCAACATATCCCAGTATACCAACATATCCCAGTATACCAACATATCCCAGTATACCAACATATCCCAGTATACCAACATATCCCAGTATACCAACATATCCCAGTATACCAACATATCCCAGTATACCAACATATCCCAGTATACCAACATATCCCAGTATACCAACATACCCAGTATACCAACATATCCCAGTATACCAACATATCCCAGTATACCAACATATCCCAGTATACCAACATATCCCAGTATACCAACATATCCGATATACCCAGTATACCAACATATCCCAGTATACCAACATATCCCAGTATACCAACAACATATCCCAGTATCCATATCCCAACATATCCCAGTATACCAACATATCCCAGTATACCAACATATCCCAGTATACCAACATAACCCAGTATACCAACATAACCCAGTATACCAACATATCCCAGTATACCAACATATCCCAGTATACCAACATATCCCAGTATACCAACATATCCCAGTATACCAACATATCCCAGTATACCAACATAACCCAGTATACCAACATAACCCAGTATACCAACATATCCCAGTATACCAACATATCCCAGTATACCAACATAACCCAGTATACCAACATATCCCAGTATACCAACATATCCCAGTATACCAACATAACCCAGTATACCAACATAACCCAGTATACCAACATATCCCAGTATACCAACATAACCCAGTATACCAACATAACCCAGTATACCAACATATCCCAGTATACCAACATATCCCAGTATACCAACATAACCCAGTATACCAACATATCCCAGTATACCAACATATCCCAGTATACCAACATATCCCAGTATACCAACATATCCCAGTATACCAACATATCCCAGTATACCAACCATAACCCAGTATACCAACATAACCCAGTATACCAACATATCCCAGTATACCAACATATCCCAGTATACCAACATAACCCAGTATACCAACATATCCCAGTATACCAACATATCCCAGTATACCAACATATCCCAGTATACCAACATATCCCAGTATACCAACATATCCCAGTATACCAACATATCCCAGTATACCAACATATCCCAGTATACCAACATATCCCAGTATACCAACATATCCCAGTATACCAACATAACCCAGTATACCAACATAACCCAGTATACCAACATATCCCAGTATACCAACATATCCCAGTATACCAACATAACCCAGTATACCAACATATCCCAGTATACCAACATATCCCAGTATACCAACATATCCCAGTATACCAACATATCCCAGTATACCAACATATCCCAGTATACCAACATATCCCAGTATACCAACATATCCCAGTATACCAACATAACCCACATAACTTCCATGACTCACTTTGTTGTTTTTCATTACATAATTCTACCATTGCATCAACCTGCTCTGGACACAGAATTACACAGCTGTTACACCATACAGTACATTACACTGTAGTAATGATATGAACAACCTCCTGTCTCTGATTGGTCCAGTGCCACAACTGTACTAGTATGCTGCATTCTGATTGGTCCAGTGCCACAACTGTACTAGTATGCTGCATTCTGATTGGTTAGCAGAGCCAGAGCAACGCGGAAACTCCAGCCTCCCTCATGATTATTACTACTGTCTACAACAACTTTATAAAGCTGCGATTGCGACTAGAAATATACTTAATGTGTACATATCTGCACCTGTACGAACACATGCGCTTTGCCATATTTGGGAGTTCCCCTTTTGTCATGTTTTAAAGCTTTTCATTGTGTCCGGTGTGTGGCAGTTACCCACAGACATGGCCTCAGCAGCAGCGACCCTCGACCCGGGCTCCATGGCGCTGGCAGATGCCCTGGTCCCAGCCAGCATCTTCGCCCCTGACCGGGGAGGATGTTCGGACGACATGGGGGAAGAGTGCTTCGAAGATGAGGACGTGTTAAACGGAGAGTGCCTGGATCGGATAGACTTCACCAGCAAGGTACGGCAGGGCAGGCCGCGGTAGCATCGTTAGCATCGTTAGCATCGTTAGCATCGTTAGCATCGTTAGCATCGTTAGCATCGTTAGCATCGTTAGCATCGTTAGCATCGTTAGCATCGTTAGCATCGTTAGCATCGTTAGCGTCGTTAGCATCGTTAGCATCGTTAGCATCGTTAGCATCGTTAGCATCGTTAGCATCGTTAGCATCGCTAGCATCGTTAGCATCGTTAGCATCGGCGGCTATGAATGAATGAATGGAGTTGGCAACACATAGCTAATAACAGGTTTATTACTGTGTATTAAGACCCTGTGTTCAAATGCAATGGTGTTCCCAGTGTCATAATGATATTGTAATGACAGTTGTTGAACACACAGCACTACTATAATAGTTTAATGAGAACAGTTTGGAAAAGTCACATTATCTCTGGCTAGCATCGCTGCTATGGCTAGCACTGTAACGACATGATAACAACACGCCAGAGACTTTGAATATAATACACATTTGCTCTTCTAACAAACTAAATACAACGACTTATATATGTATTCAGCATTATACAAACACATGTGCAGCAGTTAAAAGCATATTGTTTGGCTCATAGATAGAGGCCTTGTTATGTTTACTGCAGTTTCAGATGATATAGAATTATTGATACTAAGCAATGGGAACATGCCATAAATAATAATGTTTTATACAGGAGTAGATTTGGTTGTATGTGTTTTGTGAGCTCTGTGTTATTGCCATGTGTGGTTATAAATATTGTTGATCTACTGGATAGGAATAATGAAAGTAGTAAATTGTGAACTTTGTGATAATTCATCCTGAACACGTGTCACTGTTATATATATATATATATATATATATATATATTATTACCACGACACTATTACCGCTGTTTCACTGCTAAATGTGTTCATTATATGTAGTATTATAAAGTGTACACAATATGGCTGTAACAAGTTACTCGATTATTCACTGTTTGAAAAAATAAGTTTGTTATCAATTAAACCTTTTTGAACCAGATATAAAATCTACTCAACTCAACAAATCTGCTGACCAAAAGAGAGTTACGGTAGTCTTATTATAAAATAGTACATTTGGAAAGTACTATAAAAACATTCCCATTTATGAAGCAAATGTCCACCTCTGAATACAAACCTCATGTTTACAGTAACATTAGTAGATTGAAAACAGTAGTGGCATTTCAAAGCAGTTGCTATAAGGATTGTTTTGTAGTGCAGAGCTTTTGAAAGTTGATGAATGAGTAAAATTCTCCGTCTTTTGTTTTGCCTCTGCTCTCAGCTGGCCCTGGTGAGCCCCAATGGAGAGCAGTACGACTCTCTGCTGCGGCAGTTACGGGACCGCATGGAGGAGGGCAGCGGCGAGACCATCTACGTGGTTGGAATGGGCTCCGGTGAGGTCCCAGAAAACATGGTTGTTGCACCAAATCAGTTTCTGTTTCAATTCCATTTAATTTTGTACATCCCAAAGTCACAACAGTAGTTATCTTGGAGTACTTTACAGAGCTGTCGATTCACCAACACAGATCAGAGAATCAAATCTTTCAAACACAGGAAGTGCAATGATAAAAAAACACATAGATCAGAGGTAGATAATTCCAACTGAGCAACTGAAAGTCAGAATTCCCCTTCGCACTAGCTTCACCACTACCTTGCTGACAGTAGTGATATGTTGTTTATTTCTCACATTTACCACTTGTGCAGAACTAAGATACAAACATGTGAATAGAAACTGAAAAAGGGAAAATGCTTTCTGACAGTGTGAACTCGCCATCATGCATTTTGTTCAAATAAACAAGAATGGGTTTCTCGCCCAGATAGCTGCACAGATGGTGTTTCCCAGGTTCAAACCTATCCTACTACTTCCAGGAATAATTAACAAAAAAAAGACAGAACATCTAGACCTGTGACAACTGCATATAACAGGCGATAAATGGCTTCTTTAAATTATTAAAGTATTTAATGTCACTAATGCAAGTTCATCAGTCAGAATTCTTTTGTATGTAACCGTTCACAGACTATGAGTTTGCTTTGGCTCAAGGTGCAATCAAGTCCTAAGAGTTAAATGATAAAGGCATGCATTCAAATAATCCTCATCAAATGGCTTAACATCTCTACAGTGCACTAAGAACACACAATATACATTACATACAGTACATACATATTTATTTATATAACTATTTGGAGATTTATGGAGCGACATTCACAGCTAAGCCCAAAGGCATGATCGTGAATATAAACTGTTTACTATACTTTGTATTTCTCTCTTTGTCATACAGAGGTCACTCATTGTGTTTAGTGAAAAAGCAGAAGTGCACGGCTAATGTGTCCTGCTCTTGGCAGTTTAGAGTTTTCTGGTCTCTAAAAGTTGTGAAAAGAGTGTATGATGTGAGGAACACCAAATCCATAATATGTTTTTCATTATTGTTCCATGGGACATTAATACATATTTACTTTTAAAAACTGGTACATAATGTACAACATGCTGTCTTCACCTTAATATAAAACATGTGATCTTTTGCACACTTTAAAGAAATATCCCTGTGAGTCATAATCTGACCCTTTGAGCATTTGAGTTTGAAAATTATTATTGAGAGCGAGGAATGTTTGATGGATTCAATTCACAATACTTAAGTTCAAATCTCTCCCTAATCTTAATACATGTATATATATATATATATATGTATATATATATATATATATATATATATATATATGGGTTTGTTCACACTAAAGGGCACAAAAGTGTGACAAAAGGCCAAAAATTAGATTTTAATAATCAGAACATATTTTATGTTTTTCATGTTTCCAGCACCTCCTCTGTCCATTAGAAGTTGCTAGAACATAACTGTTTTATACATTAGACAAGTTTCCTATAGCGCCCTGTTTATTTTATGTAACGGACGATGATGATTTGACGGAATGAGCTGTGGAAGTTTGATGGTATTTTCAGATGTCCACATTTGATTCAGAGATTCTACTTTTTACACAAAGTAGATGCAAAGTGATACTTTCATATTGTCAACCAATTAAATGTGAAAACAGACCAGATTTTTTTTTCTTCTGAAGTTTAATTTTTAGAGAAAAGAGGACCGTCCTCATCACGTCCGTTATACATTTTTCAGGGGTCATTTAATTAATTAATTAATTATTTTTTCACGATTCCTTTTTATATCAAGTGATTTCCTTCTGTTGTGTTAACCATATAAATATTGTGGGATTTAGTCTTCTGCTTTTTCAGACTGAGGACATTTTATTTTCCATGTAACTGGCGTCACAGTAGAATGGTCCAATCAGAGGCTCATTTGGTCGTTTAAAATGTTGCTAAACATTTTTATGTCAATCTTTCCTTTTGATTTTTTCCACACTATCTCTTCAATGTGTCTGTGTTTGAAATCTTTTTTCCAATCTATGAAAGTAATTTTAGTTTTTAAGTTATAACCATTTAAAGTCCAGATACTTCAATTGTCACTTTACTGTGAACACACTCATATATATATGTATATATATATATATGTTTCCTATATATCATGTGAAAATGTTAGCTACAATTTAAACAATAACATTATAGAACTAATGGTATCACCAGGTCTTATACTGACACATCCTCACACAAGCTCACGTTTTGTCAGCATCAATACTTTCTCAAATTAATGAATATCTGATTTTTAATACTCAGAAACTGATTCATTTTGTCATTTGCAGTAAAACCACGTTGGTGCACACTGGGGACTTTTGTATCTATTCCAGACAAGTACATGAAGAAAACGAGCTAAAAAGTACAAGAAACAGTTAAAAAATAATAAGCACAAAAGTGCTTTGTTCAAACTGATGACAGCTTATGGAAAGAAGCTGTTTGCAATATCCTCTCTGAGGGAAGAAGCTGGAACATGGCTTCTCCAGGGGCCAGAAGAGTGATTATTTAAGAGTGGATTCATTAAGCGCCTCCAGAGCAGGCGGCTCACAGTCCTCTTTCAGAGAACCTTGTTGAGAACTCTCCTTTGTCTGTGATGTTGACGAGGCTCATATGTGCGGCAGACGGAGGGGACTGGGGGCTGGATGAGTCGGACATGGAGGCCTCTGTGGCCACGGTGCGGTCCCTGTGCGAGCAGATCGATGCAGACCTCATCCCCCTCCGCCAGCGCTCAGAGGCGGCCGGCACTGTGCGAGACTTCCTGATCCGGAGACGTGTGGGGGAACTGGACTTCCTGGAGGTCAGGTAAGAAGTACAGAGGAAAGAATTTAATTTATTTTTAAAGAATGATTTAAATTTGACCATAAAACATTGAGGGGTGGGTCAAATGCGGAGGACACATTTTCCTACAGGGACAATAAAGTATAGCTTAGCTTATGATTATTAGCCATTAGTGTTGGGAAAAACAATTAAATTGATACAGTAGCAAAGTGTTGCAACATTTAAGTTTCACTTTTGTGTTTTCTCTGAGTTTACGCTGATCATTTACATGTTTGTTACTTTGTTTATTTTATTTGCACTTGTTGTGTTGCTTTTTTTTTGTGCATTAATTCAACAGCAAGTTCAAATACAACCAAAAGTCACAGTCGGTCCTACACAACACTTCCTCCTCTTTAATGATAATAATGTCTCGTCTGTGATAAGGTCCCGGGTCCTGAATGTTCAAGGTTCATGTGCAGACCATAAAAAATGTGACATTTGAGTAGAACAGTCTTATTTTCCTACATTTTTGTAACATCTTTGAATAAAATGAGGGACAAACTTAAGCATAAAAAAGGAGAAAGTATTACATTTCTAACTTTAGGTCACTTTAAGTCACTTGCTCTAGGACTAAAAACCTGCTCTACTATTGCCACTGTTTCTTTAATTACCACTTTTTTGAACAAAATACATCCTGAAAAGACACACTTCTGTCTTTTACACAGTGTGAGTGATTCTATCCATGCCAGATGGACATGTACATTTCTCCTGTGTGAGATCAGTAAAGTCTTTATCTTTAGCATAATAAATACAGAAAGGAGAACACAGTGGATGCAATTTAACTACTGCGCTAATTCCTGTATATTTATGTTGACGCTGTTTCCAAACACATTGATTAAAATGTGCTGTCCTCAATTCAGATAAAATGTCTGCAGCTCTAAATGAGTGTGTTTTGGTGGCAGAGTTGCGGTGGTGGGGAACGTGGACGCAGGAAAGAGCACTCTGCTGGGGGTCCTGACCCACGGGGAGCTGGACAACGGCAGAGGCTTCGCTCGACAGAAACTCTTCAGACACAAGCACGAGATGGAGAGCGGGCGCACCAGCAGCGTGGGCAACGACATCCTGGGCTTCGACCAAGAAGGACAGGTGCGTCACTGAGTCTGCTCCTCCATGCTTTGTTAGTCAGTGTGGTAGATGGGGCGAGGAAACGGCAAAGGTGTCTCTATTCGCAGATGCAGATTCTTTGCCATTTGCAGTAAAACCACATTGGAATACAGGTGCAAATGCCCAGTGTGCACCAGACAAGTACATTAATAAAACACAAAAACTACAAGAATAAAAGAGCTAGAAAGTACAGGAATAAAACAAGCTAAAAAAAAAGTAAAGAAACAATTATCACTGTGAAATAATAAAAGTTTCAATACAAGTGCAAGATCATTAACGCTTTGTTTAAACTGTGGAAAGAAGTCGTAAGAACCGGAAATAACGGATTTTCAAAGATCACTGGACGATACAGGGGCATTGACACATGTTTCAATTCATTTTATTCTTATATAGTTCTAAATCACAACAGTAGCATCTCGGAAGAAATGACAAAACCGTTGATTGTACCAACACATGTCAGAGAATTAAACAATTCAAACACAAGGAAAAAAATGATTTAAAAATACATAGAGCCTTTGGTCCATACGGGGCTGAGACCAATGTCCAACAGATGAGTTTCACTGTTTTACTGCGGCTGACGTAAGCCTTAGTGGCATCAGGATGAGACGAATTTCCCTACGGGGACAAAAAGTGCACGTTTACATTATTTACATTTACATTTGCTTGAATCATAAAGTTGTTGATTCAGTTGGTGTGAGTTGTTGCATACAAAAGATATCTTCCTATGTGTGATGTCAAATACCCATCAATGCATCAAATGGTCGCACTTATGCAAAACGGAAGTCACAGAATCGTTTGTTAAAAAAAGGTCCATCCTTTGTTTAAATGATGCCTGCTGTGGACATGTGCAGGTGGTGAACAAACCCGACAGTCACGGAGGCAGCCTGGACTGGACCAAGATCTGTGAGAAGTCCTCCAAAGTCATCACCTTCATCGATCTGGCCGGTCACGAGAAGTACCTGAAGACCACGGTGTTCGGGATGACCGGACACCTGCCGGACTTCTGCATGCTCATGGTCAGTGTCTGGTCATGGTCTGTCTACGGGAAACTTTAAAGATCGCAATCTCAATGTTGTCAGATCTCAAATGATCAACACTAGTGGTGGGAACCTAAGGGTACCTCACAATACGATACACGATGCACAGCTCACGAAAACGATAATATCACGATATGACGATTATCGATGCATTGGTCAGAAATATACCATATGCCAATTTATGGCATAAATAAAAGAAAAAGTTAAGAGAAAAATTACACTTTATTTCATGATAAATGGAATGGAGATGCGTAATGTAGCCATATATCATGTATATTTTATATATATACATTTTTTCAAAATTGATTGATACTTGGCAAATGCATATTGATAATCGAATCGCGGGAGAAAGATATCGATATCGTGATATATCGTCACACCCCTATTCTACACATGCAGAAGTTAGAAGTAAAGAGGAAATATTGCGCAAGAACGAGAATATTTACTTGAAAATAATATTGTCAGAAAATTCTTTAATGGTGAAGCAAGAATCAAGGATAACTAATGCTGGGGAGTGGAAAGGTTAATTATCTCTGGGTCTTGTTCAGAGTGAGGGAAGGATGGAGAGTGAGATTGACAGATCGGTGCAGCGTCTGCAGTCAGAGCTCTGTCAGACTGTTGTGGTGAAGAGGTGAAAGGCAAAGCTACATGTGAGCTTTACGTGATGACCGAAAGAGGTTGAAATGAGTTTCCCGGGAGGAGAGAGTGACCAGGGGAAGACCCAGGACATGCTTGAGGGACTAAGGGTCCGTCCCAATTCTGAGGGCACTTGAGTTATGAGTGCCCTCAACAGAAAAGTGCCCTCTAATGGGAGTGCGCTCGTTGGTATTCACCCTCAATGTGGAGTACTGAAGAAATGGGACACCCATGGATCTAGGGGACACAAATCGACGAAGAGAAGGTGTTCAGCGTCACATGCAACATCAACGTGTCTGATTTCACCACAGATAAGAAACTTTGTGAAACAGTAGACATTCTTAATTGTATTTCATATGAAGAAGATTAGCTTTAATTAGGTACATGACTGCTCCACATCACGCGCACACACACGTTTTTGTTACCTGGTGGGTCCCTATGACAGGGCCGTTCTGAATGGGACCCATAGACATGATCTTTTTAATACAAAACAGTCAATAGAAAACAAACAACTCTTTTAAAGGAATTTTCTTTTTGATTTTCTTTTTGAATTGCATTGATTCTATTTTTGACATAGAATTTAATGCCACTCCATGTCCAATGTTTAGAGAAGAAGTATGGGTTATGGTCAGAGATGGAACAGGCCCTTCTGTTCTCCACCAGCACCTCCATCCAAGCAATCATTTCAGGAGTCAAAAGAACCGCCACTTTCCCACTTCTTTTCCCTTTAATTTCAATGCGTTGAAAATGCTGACACAGCTTTTTCTCAAGTTGGGACAGTCCCAGAGCAATGTCAGAATGGATCCCAGTCTTACTCCATCCATCCATCCATCTTCTTCCCCTTCATCCATTTCTGGGTCGGGGGGGTGGCAGTCAGAGCTGCACCCAATTCACTTAGCACCAGCCTCTCACTGATCCTCTGCAGGTGGTGAGTCCACAGGAGGACGGCTGCTCTGTCAGTGACAATACAGCCTTGATTTTTCAGCGGGGGCTTCAGGCAATGCAGGGTTAAGTGTCTTGCCCAAGGACACAACGACAGCAGTCATCAGTGGGAGTCGGTGGAGAAGGTCCCATGGTGGGCTTGAACCCACAACCTTCAGGCTCAAAGGCCAGTGCTCTACCAACTGAGCTACTGTCTCAGTTGTCAATCTGTCGCTTCTGTTCTCCACCAGCATCTCCATCGAAGCAATCATTTCAGGAGTCAAAAGAACCGGCACTTTCCGACTTCTTTTCCCTTTAATTTCAATGCGTTGAAAATGCTGACACAGCTTTTTCTCAAGTTGGGACAGTCCCAGAGCAATGTCAGAATGGATCCCAGTCTTACTTCTTAAGGTATAAAGGCTGTCAGTGGCATCTTTGAAACCTCACCTTCCCTTCTTCGATTGAAAATGATGACCTCACAAAGAGTCAAAACTGCCAGTTTAGACCAATGCTTAGACGTTGGCTCACTTATTAGGGTTTGCACATATTCAGGTCGACATACCTCAATATGTGCATGCATGGCTCTAACGTCCTCAGTCAGAGGGAGCAGGTCCGGAGTGTTCCACTTGGCTTGCCGGAGGGTCTGTAGGGCAGCAGAAGAAACACAGACGTCCCACCTCTTCTCAAAAAGCAGCCGGCTTCGTTGGAGGTTTTTAATAAATAGTTCATCAACACATGAAGAAGATGACAAAGTCTGGGATCGCGTCTTAAATTCAGACAGAAGACATGTTTTATTGTCGATGGTAGACACAGCACGAACAAAGCACACGATCACAGATACAATAGAATACAAGTGTATTATACAGAGCGGAGGCATGGAGACCTCCAATCAGCAGCTTCCACGGTGTGCTTGTAGCTTGGCCTTCAGATAGACACAACAAGGGAAGAGTACTGGCTTCTGCACATTGATAGAATGATGAGTTTAACCTTAACAAAAGTTGCTTAAAAGTGTTATGAAATCTCACATCCCCCCCTCTGGTCACACATTCCCGTGTGACCATCAGGATCGATAAACAGCAACATAACATCATAACTCAATACTTAAACTCATAAACTTGGTACTTCACTCGGTACTTCAAAAAACTCAGAACTCGGAATACTTCAAAAACTCATAAAACTCATAAAACATTTTCAGATCTTTCATAAAACTTGTCAACAATCTTCAGTAAAATACCAAACTTCATCAGATGATGGTGGTTCCAGATATTGCTTTGAAAACAGTCTCTCCCACTTCTCCGTGTTGGATTCTTCAGGCTGCATTTGTTGTGTCGAGCCATGAATTCTTCTGTGACGTGTCTTTCAATCACACGTTTCAGCTTCAGTGTCCAGATTCAGCAATTCAATTCAGTCCAAATTATGTCCAAATTCAGATATCCAGATTGTTCCAAATTATGTCCTTGCAAAAGAGGACGCTGGTGTTGTCCATGTCTCAGCAGCTCACAGCCTGACTGGAATCAGGGGCTGTGCAGATTGTCCATGTGCTGATCCAGATGCATTGTTTCTCTTGAGGTTTTTCAGTTTTGGCTTAAAAAAAAAACACTTTTTGTGTAAAAAAAAAAGTAGTCTTCTGTTCTCTAGATGTTACAGACAATGCCCGCATTCTCCACCACCTGAAGAAGATGACATATCTGGGATCGCGGCTTAAATTCAGACAGAAGACATGTTTTATTGTCGATGGTAGACACAGCACGAACAAAGCACACGATCACAGATACAATAGAATGCAAGTGTATTATACAGAGCGGAGGCATGGAGACCTCCAATCAGCAGCTTCCACGGTGTGCTTGTAGCTTGGCCTTCAGATAGACACAACAAGGGAAAAGTACTGGCTTCTGCACATTGATAGAATGATGAGTTTAACCTTAACAAAAGTTGCTTAAAAGTGTTATGAAATCTCACAAACACAATGCTCCATTTTTGAGTCACATTCAAGAATATCTGCTAGCTTTCTGAGGCTATGGCCGAGTTTGAGGGCCAAGGATGGAGTCTTGTATTGATTTGTTTCCTCATCATATCCAGCCACAGACCTGACTGCATCAATCACATGGTTAAAGTTGGAAGGAATAAAGAAATCCTTAATTGTTTTCAGTTTCCCTGCAGTTTTTGCTTCGTTAATTAACCTACCGACTTCTCTCATTTTCTGCCTAATGTAATCATGCTAACGGCTTTTAAACCGAGCGCGAGGTCTGTATGGAGAAATATCAGACCGCTGCCTTAATGTACAGACCGAGCCGTGGCGAGGTCTGTGCAAAAACGAGTCCGGGTGCGGATCACAAAGCAACCTGTCAAAACGAGTCTCTGAACTACATCCATGCATGGATCTATAAAAATAACTTGCACCATCTCTCTAAAGCACCTCAGTGAACGTCACATGGTGCGGCGGCTTTGCAAGGCTTCGAACGGCACCAACACGCGCTTTAAAAAACCTCTGCACACACTTCAAAGCTTCCACACATTCACCACAGACGTGCGCCCGAGTCTTTCATGTTGTTGTCTTTCATTGTAGCGCGCCCTACACCCCCCGGGGGCACACGCAATATCTAGGGAAAGGATTTTGCGTGTGCAACCACAGCCATGTGATTGTAAAGAATTTTATTTCACCTGAGAAAATTCCAAAACAAATGTATCAGAAAACAGCTGTGAGCTTGTTGTCACAGTGATGTCACAGTGATGTCATAGTGATGTCATACGAGTACAGGAGCATTTATACACAAGGGCCTTACATGGGCCTCCGGTCAATTATCATTTCCATAAGTACGAAATTACATGACTACACTGGTATGGTCAAACCAAGCTAGCGTGGATGGAGCTTAAAATAACTCCAGGTCTGGGTTTCAAGGTGTTACAAGCTGCATATGTGTCTTTTAAAGGTTCAGATTTATAAGTAATTGGAGAATTTGTGAGAATATACAGTATTTGACATTATTTATGAACTAAACCCAGTTCTTGGTGTGGGTGGCAGTGTGATGTTATGTGTTGATGATGGATCCTGACACTGTTCCTGTAGAGAAGCATTGGTCTAAAGCTCTGTGTGTCTGGGCAGGTGGGCAGCAACGCCGGCATCGTGGGCATGACCAAAGAGCACCTGGGCCTCGCTCTGGCTCTGAACGTTCCCGTGTTTGTGGTGGTGACCAAGATCGACATGTGCCCCTCCAATATCCTGCAAGGTACGAGAAGTCCTGCTCTTTCTGCTGTCTGCAAACTATTCCCACTCATGTCTGTGTGTGTTTCCCACAGAGACACTGAAGCTGCTCCAGAGGCTACTGAAGTCGCCCGGCTGCAGGAAGATCCCCGTGCTCGTCCAAAACACCGACGACGTCATCGTGACCGCCTCCAATTTCAGCTCAGAGAGGTAGAGTCAGCTTCACCTTCTATTCCAAGGACATGACCATCGATAGAGCCGCAAACACAAATCATTCAGGAAGCTATTACGTAATATGGATATATGTTATTTATATTTGAAGATAGACGATCGTTAGCTAAAGATGCTAACAAACAACAACTGACGATTCAATAGTGTGATATATGGGCCACATTTCAATATGACTGCGATTCTTATCTTTCTTTACAAGTGAGATTAGCTCCACGCGGTGAGTTCTGGCGCCCGGATCACAGACTTTCTGATTGGTGAAACGGTGGAGGGCGGGACATCGAAATGAAAACAAAAACAAGATTTAGAGGCTGGAAAAATAAAACATTAGTTCAAATATCTCTGAACAACAGTTGTCAGTTAAAGAAAAGACCATGTTTTATTAATGCCTTTTGACAGATTAGGGCCCTTTAATGATGACTTTATATGAAAATCTTAAGGGGCGTTCACACCAGACTTAACTCTGGCGTCAAAAGCGTCAGGTTTGCATTGAAAGTGAATGGTGAAGCGCGTCAGGTGAAGCCGAGAGCCCCGGCCCCGGCGTCAAAAGCTCGCGTATCAAAACAATCTCTTTGACGCCGAAGCTGAGCAAAGCTGAGCTTTTGAAGCTTTGACGCGGGCTTCAACCAATCAGGAGACGAGGAGCAGCAGAGGGCCTGTCTCTGTCATGGAGAGAAGTCATGTATCTGCTGCTGTTGTTTTATTGTCATTATTGTTATTAGTAATATTATTTGTATGAGTAGTAACGTTCTGAGTAACAAAAATCATTGTACACATGCTGTGTAGTAAACGTAGTTTATTTAATATAAGAACAGGCTGACGATGAGTCTGGCTCAGAGCAAGGCAGCTCCGGGCGGGCGAGAGCCGGGGAGAGGCAGGAAGAGGCGAGCGAGAGCCGGGGAGAGGCGAGCGAGAGCCGGGGAGAGGCGGGGAGAGGCGAGGGAGAGGCAGGGAGAGGCGAGCGAGAGCCGGGGAGAGCCGGGGAGAGGCGAGGGAGAGGCAGGGAGAGGCAGGGAGAGGCGAGTGAGAGCCGGGGAGAGGCGAGGGAGAGGCAGGGAGAGGCGAGCGAGAGCCGGGGAGAGGCAGGGAGAGGCAGGGGGAGGCGAGCGAGAGCCGGAGAGAGGCGAGGGAGAGGCAGGGAGAGGCGAGAGCCGGGGAGAGGCAGGGAGAGGCGAGAGCCGGGGAGAGCCGGAGAGAGGCGAGCTCCGGGGTTTGAGAACTCAGACTGGGCGAGTGACATGCGGAAGTACCGCTGAAAGCGAGACTCCTCCGTACGCAGCTCCTGGAGTAAATGACGGAACTCTGCAAACACTGCAGCCTCAGTCTGTGGTGAACCCAGAACATGTTTTGTTGAAGCCCTACAACGTTATTTTGCTTTATATAACAAATAAATGCTCGCTGCTCATTGAAAAATCCACCGCTGTCCTGACTACAGACAACAGAGAAGCTCCTCCCACCGGCGTCAGGCGCGTCACTCGCGTCAAAAGCCTCAAGCACCAAAATGACAAAACTATCCCGGCGTCAGTTGAAGCGCTTCAAAAGCTTTTTGAAGACTTATGGGCTAGACACACGGGAGGCGACATCGCATCGCCTCCATTCATTTCAATGGGACGTGCGCGACATAGCGTCAATCGCTAGCGAGCCTCCTGCTCAGCGACGGGCGAAAAACGTGCGTGTGAAATCCTCCCGCTCGTGCATGTATCGTGCACGCGCAGGTCAGCGACGCGATCCCAGAAAGTTGAAATCGGCTCAACTTTTCGACGCTGTCGTCAAGCCGCATCGCGCCCCGTCTGTCATGTTATCTGAGCGACAGCGTTGAGTTTCGCTGATCGCTCTCATTTGTCGCCTCCCGTGTGTCGAGCCCTTAATGAGACACATGAGACTAATGAGAGACATGAGACTAATGAGACTAATGAGACACATGAGACTAATGAGAGACATGAGACTAATGAGAGACATGAGACACATGAGACTAATGAGAGACAGACTAATGAGACACACGAGACTAATGAGACACATGAGACTAATGAGAGACATGAGACTAATGAGAGACATGAGACTAATGAGAGATATGAGACTAATGAGACACATGAGACTAATGAGACACATGAGACTAATGAGAGACATGAGACTAATGAGACACATGAGACTAATGAGACACATGAGACTAATGAGAGACATGAGACTAATGAGAGACATGAGACTAATGAGAGACATGAGACTAATGAGAGACATGAGACTAATGAGAGACATGAGACTAATGAGACACATGAGACTAATGAGACACATGAGACTAATGAGACTAATGAGACTAATGAGAGACATGAGACTAATGAGAGACATGAGACTAATGAGACTAATGAGACACATGAGACTAATGAGAGACATGAGACTAATGAGAGACATGAGACTAATGAGAGACATGAGACTAATGAGACACATGAGACTAATGAGACACATGAGACTAATGAGACACACAAGACTAATGAGACACACAAGACTAATGAGACACATGAGACTAATGAGAGACATGAGACTATGAGACTAATGAGACACATGAGACTAATGAGAGACATGAGACTAATGAGACACACAAGACTAATGAGACACATGAGACTAATGAGAGACATGAGACTATGAGACTAATGAGACTATGAGACTAATGAGAGACATGAGACTAATGAGAGACATGAGACTAATGAGACACACAAGACTAATGAGACACATGAGACTAATGAGAGACATGAGACTATGAGACTAATGAGACTATGAGACTAATGAGAGACATGAGACTAATGAGAGACATGAGACTAATGAGACACATGAGACTAATGAGACACATGAGACTAATGAGAGACATGAGACTAATGAGACACACAAGACTAATGAGACACACGAGACTAATGAGAGACATGAGACTATGAGACTAATGAGACACATGAGACTAATGAGAGACATGAGACTAATGAGAGACATGAGACTAATGAGAGACATGAGACTAATGAGACACATGAGACTAATGAGACACATGAGACTAATGAGAGACATGAGACTAATGAGAGACATGAGACTAATGAGAGACATGAGACTAATGAGAGACATGAGACTAATGAGACACACGAGACTAATGAGACACACAAGACTAATGAGACACATGAGACTAATGAGAGACAGACTATTGAGACACACGAGACTAATGAGACACATGAGACTAATGAGACACACGAGACTAATGAGACACACGAGACTAATGAGACACACGAGACTAATGAGACACATGAGACTAATGAGACACAGAGAAAGAAGACAAAACAGGAAATAAACCTAATACAGAAAATATTGCAATTAGATTGAGTGATTTATTGTGGTTTATGTTGTTTTTATTATTGATTATGGTCTGCACATTAACTGAGGTGCAAACTCTAAAGCCTAGTTTATACTCGTGCCGCACGGAGGTGACGTGACGTCACTTGCGCAACGCGTTGGTCACCGCAAGGCCCTTACGTCGCCTGCCGCGCAGCATCAAAATGTTCTAACTACGTAAGGGTCGCCACAAGGAAGCTCTGCTGTGATTGGTCCGTGTGTGTGTATTGGAAGGAAGCACGGAGCGGCTGCAGCAGGGACATGGAGGAGGCACTATGGAGCAGAGAGCTTTGTGCTTCCAAGGAACCGAAGGAAAAGTAGTTTGGGCTCAGAGCCTGATCTACAGGAGACTGTGGACTATCTAACTTATATATATGTTCGATATAAGTTATATATAACTTATAAACTGTTCCTGTCTTGTTTGAATCTGAAAGTTAGAATTGATTTTAAGATTTTATTGTTTGTTTTTAAAGCTCTGAATGGACTGGCCCCTCCTTACATCTCGGACCTCATCCAGATTTACCACCCGCCCCGCGCACTGAGGTCCGAGAGCCAGCTCCAGCTCGTGGTGCCTAAGACGAGACTTAAAACCCGGGGGGACAGGGCCTTCTCTGTGGCTGGACCAAAGCTCTGGAACGCCCTGCCCCCCCACGTCAAAACAGCTCCCTCGTTGGAATGTTTTAAGTCACGTCTTAAGACCCACTTTTATTCTCTGGCTTTTAACACCGCGTGAGTCGTGTGGTCCTCTGTGTTTTTATTTTATTTTATTTATTTATGTATTTTCTTATATAAATGTGTGTATTTATTTATTTGTTGCAATTTTGCATGTTGTGCAGCACTTTGGAAACTGCGTGTTTATGAAATGTGCTATATAAATAAAGTGGATTGGATTGGATTGGATTGAATCGTAGCTTATTGCGTCTGTTCCATTCCTCCTTACTTATAAATTGTTCATGTTTGCCTCAGATATTTACCACTTATTGTTTTGCTGTTTGTGCTGAATATAATTTAATAATAACTATTAGGGATGTAAATCGGTGACCATTTAACCGGTGGTTGACCGTCACAGCGTTAACCGATCAAAGCTGTCGGTTAAAAAAAAAGAAAAGGGGGAGGAGGAGGTCTCTTAATAACGTTATTTTAAGCCCTATTTGCACGGTGTGGCGAGCGGGTCTGTCTCTAGCTGTGTGCGCCACTATATCAGTAAACTCCGGGCCGACTCTCACGCCGTGTGCACAGTACACACACACACACACACACTTTCCCCCCTCCATTGATACGTAACATCCACACGCATCATCTTTCCCCTCTGTCCGCCAAAGTTGCACACTAGCGCGGGTTAGAACTACATTGGAGCTTACATTTACACACACATACATACATATACACACACACATACATACATATACACACACACATACCGGTCTGTCGCGCTCCTCTGTGTCACGCAGCCCAAAGTATCCAAATACACGGCTCCAGTCAAATCACATGGGAACATGTTTGTGCTGCTGGTCCTTGGCATCAGCTCCACACACATCACTTTATTTAAACTTTAGCGGAGATCTGCGAGACGCGGCTCGTCACTCGCTGCTCTGACCATGTGAACGAGCCGTTGTTTGCTGCTAAAAACTGTTAACCAGCAGCACAGAAGTATGGAAAGATTAAAAAAGAAGTTCTCTGTGCGCAAAGGTACCAAAGTTGTTGCGGGTTTTGGCGCCGCTGTCTCCGCTCTGATCCAGTAGAACGCAGAGCTGCACTTATGAAAAGTACGCGGCTCGAAATGGCTGTTATTTCAAAGAACGTGGAATATTTTTAACTACGCGGTTAACCGGTTTCAACCGGTTAATGAGGCTCGGTGGTCGGTCATGAAAATTCATAGTTATTTACATCCCTAATAACTATGTTTCCAACAGAACTGTGTCTTTATTCACAGCATCACAGTTAAATGAGTTCAGAAATAATAAGTCCATAGAACTGTCACATGAACCTACAGTAGAAACACATGTAATGATCTCAAACAGCTCGGTTTGTTCATGTTTTTGTTCTGAAGAGGAGAAAGAAGCAGCGTAAATGAGACCGCTTTGGTTTCTCAAGCAACTCCTGTGAGATCGCCATCATGTGGTTGGTTGTGGGATTACAACATTCTGCTCAAAACCCCGCAAGGAAAATAAACACAAATGTGCTTGCGTAGGTCCACCTCAACCGCTAACGTAAGCCGCGCCGCACAAGTATACACTAGGCTTTAAACTTAAACATTCAGGACCCATGACCTCCTTACAGGACCAGACATAATTCATCTTTTAAAGAAGTGTGTTGTGTAGAACCGGGTGTGATGAAGCCATTTCCATTTGAATTAGAATGGATTTTTCCCCACCGCTATTAATTACCACATGTTTCAGTGATAGACTTTGGCCTTTGTCGGAGGTGAGAACAATAATGGATTAGTTGCAATTATTCAAACTTGTTACAGAT
Organism: Knipowitschia caucasica; assembly: GCA_964034765.1. Lineage (NCBI taxonomy): Eukaryota > Metazoa > Chordata > Actinopteri > Gobiiformes > Gobiidae > Knipowitschia > Knipowitschia caucasica. Next base: position 37,286,674 of record OZ035840.1, read on the forward strand.
GGAATCAGTTTCACTGTGAAAGGCTCGAACATCCATCCATTTCCATCCATTTTCTACCCTTTAATCCATTACTGGGTCAGGGGGGTGGCAATCAGAGATGCCACCCAAGTCTCATAGCACCAGCCCCTCACTGACCCTCTGCAGGTGGTGAGTCCACAGGAGGACGGCTGCTCTCTGAGTGTGAGCATAGCCTTGATCTTTCAGTGGGGGCTTTGGGCAAAGTGGGGTTAAGTGTCTTGCCCAAGGACACAACGACAGCAGTCATCAGTGGGAGTCGGTGGAGAAGGTGTAGAGGTGGGAAGGCTCGAACACTTTGATGTAAATGATTAGACTGAAATGAAGCTGGAGATGAAGATGAAATCAGTCTCAGTGTGTTGTTTCTTTGGTGTTGGACTAAGCTGCTCCGTGGTCTCTGCAGGATGTGTCCCATCTTCCAGATCTCCAATGTGAGCGGTGAGAACATGGACCTGCTCAAGATGTTTCTGAACCTGCTGTCGTCCAGAACGTCGTACCGAGACGACCAACCGGCCGAGTTCCAGATCGACGACACATACTCAGTGCCGGTGTGTGCCATGAATACAACACACTTATGGTTAATACAAAGCCCAGTACACGTCTAAAGGGTCGCCCCATGTTTAGCTTCAGGCCTTTTACTGATGTTTAGTTCAGTCTTTATTATCTGAAAGGACAGTGCCCTGCAACATGAAGCTCCAGATCGTAGCGACACAGCTAGAATCTGAAGCAAATGATCTTGGTGTGAACATTTTGAATAATGCGACTTAAACGTCTGGAGCACATTTAACAAAACTCATAAACAACACAACAGGGATTATATTTATGTATAATGGGAGGTGGCAATCAGAGCTGCTGCCCAAGTCTCACAGCACCAGTCCCTCTGATCCTCTGCAGGTGGGGGGTCCACAGGAAGATGGCTTCTCCGTCATTGACGAGATGGCCTTGCACTTACAGAGAGGCAGTGTGTGGTTAAGTGTCTTGCCCAGGGACACAACAGCAGCAGACATCAGTGGGAGCAGAGGACGTGGGTAGCTACTGTTGCCCCTAATTATATTTAATTATATATAATTAAAGCTGCCCATGAAGTTTCTGTAATCTCAATTATCAACATGTGCAGAAGTTAGAAGTAAAGAGGAAATATGACGCCTTGTTTTTGCCCATAATTAGGTTGTTACTGATATTGTTAAATAATGAGTCATTATGTTGTTAGTGATAATCTGCTCTAAACATGTCCACAAGTGTAAAGACAACAGTCAATATCTTCATGTTTGTTAAATTAATCATGTATAATGTGGCTGGAAACATGGCACTGGGGGAGTCTTGCGCAGCTTTTCCAATGTGGTTTTACTGCATATGGCAAATAAATGATTTATAAGACATTAAACTGTAAACTCACACTGCTATAGTTATTTTTTAGCTTTAATTGTACATGAAATAGCAGTAACAACACCTCTATCTTAACTTTTTTGCACACCCTGAGTGATTCTATCCGTGTCAAATGTGACATGTAGATATCTCCATCATGACATCAGTAAAGTTTATCTTTAAAAGTGGGTCCGGCCCCCGCTAAAGGGCGACGTCCCAGTGCAGCCTCTCCCGGTGTGGCGTGCACAGTATGGCTCTGAACTCACCCCATGGCTGTGTTTCCAGGGCGTGGGCACGGTGGTGTCTGGAACTACTTTACGTGGATTGATACGTCTGAACGACACCATGCTCCTGGGCCCGGATCCTTTGGGCAGCTTCCTCCCCATCGCCGTCAAATCCATCCACAGGAAGAGGATGCCCGTCAAGGAGGTGCGCGGGGGACAGACCGCTTCCTTTGCGCTCAAAAAGGTGAACACACTTCTCTCAGTTACTTTTACATGCACGAGTTAGCTTGTCCAATCAGCTTATACATATGAGAAGCATTCAAGCAAGTTATTCATACTTTACAATAGTCCTCACAAAACTGATCAAGTATGAGGTAATAAATGCTTAAATCAAGTGTTTTTTTATCTTAATTTGTGCACATTCTGATGATTTGCCGATGGGACAAAGGCATTTAGTCTCATTTCAAAAACTAATCAATTTATTTCCTCATACCAAGAGAGACATTCTTTGTATATTTTTAAAACAAGATCATTTTGCTTTGTCCTTTCGGAAAATCCTGTTTTAAATCAGTCAAAATGTGCTCAAATGAAAAGACATTCAGCCAGTTTTGAGTAATTGTTGACTGTTTCGTCACTTCTTGATTGATTAAAGCAGTGAGTTGAGAATTAGTTATTTCATTATCATCAGTATTTATGCAGTTTTCACCTTGAAAGCCTTTTCATTGAAGTATAATAATTAATGGAACAAATGTTGTATGAATGGACTAAGAAAGCAGCACAGCACAGTCCTAATGTGGCCTGTTGTGTTTGTCAGATCAAGCGCTCGTCGATCCGGAAGGGAATGGTGATGGTGTCTCCAAAGCTCAACCCTCAGGCCACGTGGGAGTTCGAGGCAGAGATCCTGGTGCTGCACCACCCCACCACCATCTCCCCACGCTACCAGGCCATGGGTGGGTCTCCGGCTCCTTAGTATCTGCAGAATGTGGAAGAAGTCGATCAGAAGAGCAGCAGTCTGATTGATCAGTCCTTACGGCTCATATCCAGTTGCAAAGGCGGAAAGTGTCCAGAAAGTTTCCAGAAAAATTCCATAGAAGTTAATCTGAGGAATCACAATCACTTGTTTCGAGGAAGAACAAAAACAGGAAAAACTAACCCTGCCCCTTGTGGTAAATTAGATTATGCTAGCTAATTTACAAGCTTGCTAACTACCAGGTGTATAATGTGATATTTACAATTTAACCGTTGAATCAATATATTTTCCCATAACACCATTAAAACTTTGCTCAGTCCACAGCCTCAAATGTGCCTCCAATAGTTTGGAGCTTTGGGCTCAAAAGGAAATATAGTTCCTCACCTATATTCAAGTTCCCTCTGAAGAACCAAGGCAAATTCAGTTTATTCCCATTGTTTCCTTTTAATTACCATAAATTCTACAATATTTTACAACCTTTCAATATTTGTCGCTGCCCTTCTTTACTTCATTGAGCTCATCAAACACACACAGCCATCATCTGTTCCAAACGTGTGGGATGTTGAGATGAGGAGAGTGTGGTTGTTTGCAGTGCATTGTGGGAGCATCCGGCAGACGGCCACCATCCTGTCCATGAGCAGAGACTGTCTGAGGACCGGGGACAAGGCCACAGTCCACTTCCGCTTCATCAAGACTCCAGAGTATCTGCACTGTGAGCAGAGGCTGGTGTTCAGAGAGGGCCGCACCAAGGCAGTGGGCACCATCACCAAGGTACACACACACACCCAGAGACACACACACACACCTGCACTGTGAGCAGAGGCTGGTGTTCAGAGAGGGCCGCACCAAGGCAGTGGGCACCATCACCAAGGTACACACACACACCCAGAGACACACACACACACCTGCACTGTGAGCAGAGGCTGGTGTTCAGAGAGGGCCGCACCAAGGCAGTGGGCACCATCACCAAGGTACACACACACACCCAGAGACACACACACACACCTGCACTGTGAGCAGAGGCTGGTGTTCAGAGAGGGCCGCACCAAGGCAGTGGGCACCATCACCAAGGTACACACACACACCCAGAGACACACACACACACACACACACACACACCTGCACTGTGAGCAGAGGCTGGTGTTCAGAGAGGGCCGCACCAAGGCAGTGGGCACCATCACCAAGGTACACACACACACCCAGAGACACACACACACACCTGCACTGTGAGCAGAGGCTGGTGTTCAGAGAGGGCCGCACCAAGGCAGTGGGCACCATCACCAAGGTACACACACACACCCAGAGACACACACACACACCTGCACTGTGAGCAGAGGCTGGTGTTCAGAGAGGGCCGCACCAAGGCAGTGGGCACCATCACCAAGGTACACACACACACCCAGAGACACACACACACACCTGCACTGTGAGCAGAGGCTGGTGTTCAGAGAGGGCCGCACCAAGGCAGTGGGCACCATCACCAAGGTACACACACACACCCAGAGACACACACACACACACACACACACACCTGCACTGTGAGCAGAGGCTGGTGTTCAGAGAGGGCCGCACCAAGGCAGTGGGCACCATCACCAAGGTACACACACACACACACACACACACACACACACACACACACACACACACACACACACACACACACACACTACTTTCTAAATGTGTTGCTCTGTCAGTTGGAGTCTGTAACTTTTACCACTTGTACCTGATGTATTGTACATTTTTAGATCAACTCTTTCAGACAGAAAAGTGAAAAAGAGAGGACCACCCTCACTCAGCCCAAAGTGTCAAATAGTGACTCCCAGGGCTCTTTTCTCACAAGCGTACAACAGATTAAAGAAACTCTGATCCATTGAAGACAGTTGTGGTTGGATTCGTTCTGACTCTGTTGTGTCTCTCTCAGCTCTTGCAGTCCACCAACAACTTGCCGTCGAATTCCAAACCTCCTCAAATCAAAATGCAGTCGACAAAGAAGGGCCATATACGGAAAGAAGAGTCCCAGGGCACAGGGGCCGCCGAGGAGCCCACGATAGCACAGGTCCCGGGCCCCAGCACAATACCACCGGTGAGGAAGCCATACCTATTATTCATTACTGACTTTATAGATAGATACTTTACTGATCCTTGTTGGAGAATTGCAGCAGAAACACATCCACACAAACAAACAAATAAATAAATCAGTCTTAAAAGAGCTAACAATAGTATTAATAACAACAGTCTCAGGTCCCAGCAGCAGAGGTGGGGCTTGGTTTGGACCATTTTCTCTGCTCTGGTCTGGACCAGTGTAAAACCATGAATCCTCTCTGCTCTGGTCTGGACCAGTGTAAAACCATGAATCCTCTCTGCTCTGGTCTGGACCAGTGTAAAACCATGAATCCTCTCTGCTCTGGTCTGGACCAGTGTAAAACCATGAATCCTCTCTGCTCTGGTCTGGACCAGTGTAAAACCATGAATCCTCTCTGCTCTGGTCTGGACCAGTGTAAAACCATGAATCCTCTCTGCTCTGGTCTGGACCAGTGTAAAACCATGAATCCTCTCTGCTCTGGTCTGGACCAGTGTAAAACCATGAATCCTCTCTGCTCTGGTCTGGACCAGTGTAAAACCATGAATCCTCTCTGCTCTGGTCTGGACCAGTGTAAAACCATGAATCCTCTCTGCTCTGGTCTGGACCAGTGTAAAACCATGAATCCTCTCTGCTCTGGTCTGGACCAGTGTAAAACCATGAATCCTCTCTGCTCTGGTCTGGACCAGTGTAAAACCATGAATCCTCTCTGCTCTGGTCTGGACCAGTGTAAAACCATGAATCCTCTCTGCTCTGGTCTGGACCAGTGTAAAACCATGAATCCTCTCTCTGCTCTGGTCTGGACCAGTGTAAAACCATGAATCCTCTCTGCTCTGGTCTGGACCAGTGTAAAACCATGAATCCTCTCTGCTCTGGTCTGGACCAGTGTAAAACCATGAATCCTCTCTGCTCTGGTCTGGACCAGTGTAAAACCATGAATCCTCTCTGCTCTGGTCTGGACCAGTGTAAAACCATGAATCCTCTCTGCTCTGGTCTGGACCAGTGTAAAACCATGAATCCTCTCTGCTCTGGTCTGGACCGTGTAAAACCATGAATCCTCTCTGCTCTGGTCTGGACCAGTGTAAAACCATGAATCCTCTCTGCTCTGGTCTGGACCAGTGTAAAACCATGAATCCTCTCTGCTCTGGTCTGGACCAGTGTAAAACCATGAATCCTCTCTGTTCTGGTCTGGACCAGTGTAAAAATCTCAGGTAGAAAAAAATCAGGAAAATAACAGTTTCCAGCACATTCCAAAGTAAACCATCAACCAAGACCAGTAAACTGTTAGATCCAAGGACCCTCGGTGGAAACAACAGTGTCTTAGTTGCACATTACCGCAGAATAAAGGGAGGAATCAGAAGCTCTGGTTATGCACACATCAAACAGGATCTACTGTGTTGTTTAAGATCATAGATGATACAATCATACAACTCTGGAGCTTGCACTTGGCTCACAGAGAAACACTGCTGAGTTTACTGCCTCATACTGCTGACTAAAGTGTATTTACAGCAGCAGTAACAGCAGCAGTGACAGCAGCAGTAACAGCAGCAGTGACAGCAGCAGTGACAGCAGCAGTGACAGCAGCAGTGACAGCAGCAGCAGCAGTAACAGCAGCAGTGACAGCAGCAGCAGCAGCAGTGACAGCAGCAGTAACAGCAGCAGTGACAGCAGCAGCAGCAGCAGTAACAGCAGCAGTGACAGCAGCAGCAGCAGCAGTGACAGCAGCAGTAACAGCAGCAGTGACAGCAGCAGCAGCAGCAGTGACAGCAGCAGTGACAGCAGCAGCAGTAACAGCAGCAGTGACAGCAGCAGTAACAGCAGCAGTGACAGCAGCAGCAGTGACAGCAGCAGTGACAGCAGCAGTAACAGCAGCAGTGACAGCAGCAGCAGCAGCAGTGACAGCAGCAGTGACAGCAGCAGTGACAGCAGCAGTGACAGCAGCAGCAGTAACAGCAGCAGTGACAGCAGCAGTAACAGCAGCAGTGACAGCAGCAGCAGCAGCAGTGACAGCAGCAGTGACAGCAGCAGCAGTAACAGCAGCAGTGACAGCAGCAGTGACAGCAGCAGCAGTGACAGCAGCAGTGACAGCAGCAGTAACAGCAGCAGTGACAGCAGCAGCAGCAGCAGTGACAGCAGCAGTGACAGCAGCAGTGACAGCAGCAGTAACAGCAGCAGTGACAGCAGCAGTGACAGCAGCAGCAGTAACAGCAGCAGTGACAGCAGCAGTAACAGCAGCAGTGACAGCAGCAGCAGCAGTAACAGCAGCAGTGACAGCAGCAGTGACAGCAGCAGTGACAGCAGCAGTAACAGCAGCAGCAGCGACAGCAGCAGTGACAGCAACAGCAGCAGTAACAGCAGCAGTGACGGCAGCAGTGACAGCAGCAGTAACAGCAGCAGTGACAGCAGCAGCAGCAGTAACAGCATCAGTGACAGCAGCAGTGACAGCAGCAGTAACAGCAGCAGCAGTGACAGCAGCAGTGACAGCAGCAGCAGCAGTAACAGCAGCAGCAGTGACAGCAGCAGTGACAGCAGCAGTGACAGCAGCGGTAACAGCAGCAGTGACAGCAGCAGTGACAGCAGCAGTAACAGCAGCAGTAACAGCAGCAGCAGTGACAGCAGCAGGGACAGCAGCAGTGACAGCAGCAGTAACAGCAGCAGTAACAGCAGCAGTGACAGCAGCAGTAACAGCAGCAGTGACAGCAGCAGTAACAGCAGCAGCAGTGACAGCAGCAGGGACAGCAGCAGTGACAGCAGCAGTGACAGCAGCAGTAACAGCAGCAGTAACAGCAGCAGTGACAGCAGCAGTGACAGCAGCAGTGACAGCAGCAGTAACAGCAGCAGCAGCAGCAGCAGTGACAGCAGCAGTAACAGCAGCAGTGACAGCAGCAGTAACAGCAGCAGTGACAGCAGCAGTGACAGCAGCAGTGACAGCAGCAGTGACAGCAGCAGCAGCAGTGACAGCAGCAGTGACAGCAGCAGTAACAGGAGCAGTAACAGCAGCAGTGACAGCAGCAGTGACAGCAGCAGTGACAGCAGCAGTGACAGCAGCAGCAGCAGTAACAGGAGCAGTGACAGCAGCAGTGACAGCAGCAGTAACAGCAGCAGCAGCAGTAACAGCAGCAGTGACAGCAGCAGTAACAGCAGCAGTAACAGCAGCAGCAGCAGCAGCAGTAACAGCAGCAGTGACAGCAGCAGCAGCAGTAACAGCAGCAGTGACAGCAGCAGTAACAGCAGCAGTGACAGCAGCAGTAACAGCAGCAGTAACAGCAGCAGTGACAGCAGAGCAGTAACAGCAGCAGTAACAGCAGCAGTGACAGCAGCAGTGACAGCAGCAGTAACAGCAGCAGCAGCAGTAACAGCAGTAACAGCAGCAGTGACAGCAGCAGTAACAGCAGCAGTAACAGCAGCAGTGACAGCAGCAGTAACAGCAGCAGTAACAGCAGCAGTAACAGCAGCAGTGACAGCAGCAGTAACAGCAGCAGTGACAGCAGCAGTAACAGCAGCAGCAGCAGCAGCGACAGCAGCAGTGACAGCAGCAGCAGCAGTAACAGCAGCAGTAACAGCAGCAGTGACGGCAGCAGTGACAGCAGCAGTAACAGCAGCAGTGACAGCAGCAGCAGCAGTAACAGCAGCAGTGACAGCAGCAGTGACAGCAGCAGTAACAGCAGCAGCAGCAGCAGCAGTGACAGCAGCAGTGACAGCAGCAGCAGCAGTAACAGCAGCAGTGACAGCAGCAGTGACAGCAGCAGTGACAGCAGCAGTAACAGCAGCAGTGACAGCAGCAGTGACAGCAGCAGTAACAGCAGCAGTAACAGCAGCAGCAGTGACAGCAGCAGGGACAGCAGCAGTGACAGCAGCAGTGACAGCAGCAGTAACAGCAGCAGTGACAGCAGCAGTAACAGCAGCAGCAGGGACAGCAGCAGGGACAGCAGCAGTGACAGCAGCAGTGACAGCAGCAGTAACAGCAGCAGTAACAGCAGCAGTAACAGCAGCAGTGACAGCAGCAGTGACAGCAGCAGTAACAGCAGCAGCAGCAGCACCAGTGACAGCAGCAGTAACAGCAGCAGTGACAGCAGCAGTAACAGCAGCAGTGACAGCAGCAGTGACAGCAGCAGTGACAGCAGCAGTAACAGCAGCAGCAGTGACAGCAGCAGTGACAGCAGCAGTAACAGCAGCAGTGACAGCAGCAGTAACAGCAGCAGTAACAGGAGCAGTAACAGCAGCAGTGACAGCAGCAGTAACAGGAGCAGTAACAGCAGCAGTGACAGCAGCAGTGACAGCAGCAGTGACAGCAGCAGCAGCAGCAGCAGTAACAGCAGCAGTGACAGCAGCAGTGACAGCAGCAGTAACAGCAGCAGTAACAGCAGCAGTGACAGCAGCAGTAACAGGAGCAGTAACAGCAGCAGTGACAGCAGCAGTGACAGCAGCAGTAACAGCAGCAGCAGCAGCAGCAGTAACAGCAGCAGTGACAGCAGCAGTGACAGCAGCAGTAACAGCAGCAGCAGCAGCAGTAACAGCAGCAGTGACAGCAGCAGTAACAGCAGCAGTGACAGCAGCAGTAACAGCAGCAGTAACAGCAGCAGTGACAGCAGCAGTAACAGCAGCAGTAACAGCAGCAGTGACAGCAGCAGTGACAGCAGCAGTAACAGCAGCAGCAGCAGTAACAGCAGCAGTAACAGCAGCAGTGACAACAGCAGTAACAGCAGCAGTAACAGCAGCAGTGACAGCAGCAGTAACAGCAGCAGTAACAGCAGCAGTAACAGCAGCAGTGACAGCAGCAGTAACAGCAGCAGTAACAGCAGCAGTGACAGCAGCAGTGACAGCAGCAGTGACAGCAGCAGTAACAGCAGCAGTGACAGCAGCAGTGACAGCAGCAGTGACAGCAGCAGTGACAGCAGCAGCAGTGACAGCAGCAGGGACAGCAGCAGTGACAGCAGCAGTAACAGCAGCAGTAACAGCAGCAGTGACAGCAGCAGTAACAGCAGCAGTAACAGCAGCAGTGGCAGCAGCAGTAACAGCAGCAGTAACAGCAGCAGTGACAGCAGCAGTGACAGCAGCAGTGACAGCAGCAGTGACAGCAGCAGTGACAGCAGCAGTGACAGCAGCAGTGACAGCAGCAGCAGTGACAGCAGCAGGGACAGCAGCAGTGACAGCAGCAGTAACAGCAGCAGTGACAGCAGCAGTGACAGCAGCAGTAACAGCAGCAGTGACAGCAGCAGTAACAGCAGCAGTAACAGCAGCAGTAACAGCAGCAGCAGTAACAGCAGCAGTGACAGCAGCAGTAACAGCAGCAGTAACAGCAGCAGTGACAGCAGCAGTGACAGCAGCAGTAACCGCAGCAGTGACAGCAGCAGTGACAGCAGCAGTGACAGCAGCAGCAGTGACAGCAGCAGTAACAGCAGCAGTGACAGCAGCAGTGACAGCAGCAGTAACAGCAGCAGTAACAGCAGCAGGGACAGCAGCAGTGACAGCAGCAGTAACAGCAGCAGTGACAGCAGCAGTAACAGCAGCAGTGACAGCAGCAGTAACAGCAGCAGCAGTGACAGCAGCAGGGACAGCAGCAGTGACAGCAGCAGTAACAGCAGCAGTAACAGCAGCAGTGACAGCAGCAGTGACAGCAGCAGTGACAGCAGCAGTAACAGCAGCAGTGACAGCAGCAGTGACAGCAGCAGTAACAGCAGCAGTGACAGCAGCAGTAACAGCAGCAGGGACAGCAGCAGTGACAGCAGCAGTAACAGCAGCAGTGACAGCAGCAGCAGCAGTAACAGCAACAGTGACAGCAGCAGCAACAGCAGCAGTAACAGCAGCAGTGACAGCAGCAGCAGCAGCAGCAGTAACAGCAGCAGTAACAGCAGCAGTAACAGCAGCAGCAGCAGTAACAGCAGCAGTGACAGCAGCAGGTCCAGGCTCAGCACTTCCATATTTTACATAATCAACTTTTTGAGCGTCACAAACTGACCCGGGGTTGTTTTTAGCTCCTTCTATGCTGATGTTTTGTCGTAATCATCAGATTTTACGACTGTAAAATGGAGTAGCTCTCTGCCTCCTCTTTTAGTAGCTCTCTGATTGAAAACGTTTGGAGACCCCTGATATAGAGAGTCTTGAGCTGATATTTTTCTTAAGCAACAATAACAAGTCAAAATGAATAAATAATCTCATTAAAATAATAACGTACATTTCCAGATGGAGCTAACTTTGTGTTCTAATGCGTCTTCCATCCTCTGCTCCGTTCTGGTCGCTCTTCCTCATTCCCACGTCCCTCTCATTACGATCACACATATTCTGTCTGTAATGTTTGCCCTGCTTGACCGCGCCCTCCCCCCTGTGCCCACGCTGCACCCACGCTGCGCCCACGCTGCGCCCACGCTGCACCCACAGGCGGAGGGCGACGAGGACCCTCAGGCTAAAGAGGGGAACAAAGAGAACAAGGTACAACCACAGTTTATGGGTAAAACTGGGCCAAAAACAACAGACTTCAGACTGCATTCAAGTCTGGCTTTGGTTCATGTGTTGTTTTGTGGCGTTTGCATGTTCTCCCCGTACTTTTTGATAGCATTGCCCGTGGTTTCTTTACTTGTGTGTGCAATTTTTGTTCCAATATTTTGTTTTTTATTATTTGCGTACTTGTAAGTAGGGTTAGCCTCTCTTTGGGCTCAAAGCTGATTGGCTGAGTGAGAGTGGTCCTTTCTTTCCTCTCTTTTTCGCTTTTCAGTCTGAAATCTGAAACGTGAAAAATAGTGATTGATCCGAGCTGTTTTTTGAAAGTTATGTACCCCAGCTTTAAGTTATAAGGAATCCCCTGGGGCTAAATGCTTTCATGTAGTAGAATTGTACTGCAGTATTTTGAGCAGGAACCAAAACAACTCAATGGGAAAGAAATGTTGTAAAAGTCTAAATGTTTTCCCAGATTATTATTTGATAGATTTGAAAGCTCTATATTATTCTTCTTTTCCGTGAGTCCTTTCTGCTGGCCAACATCATGCATATGTAATGAATACTGTCACCGTTACTTGACACGTTTATGAGAAAGTAATTAGTCTATAGTTGATGCAGACAAAGAAGATGGGAGACTTTGTGACAGCTTTTGGGTGACATTGGTCGGTAAAATGCTCGATATCAATAAAGATGACTTACTTTGGTTTCATGCTGATTGGCCGAGGACTTAGAGAAATTGGCGAAAGAATTCTGACAGTTACCATAGTTACCAGGAGAGATTTTTAGTCCTCTGCACTCAGCCACGATGTGAAACTATGATCTCGTTGGAACGCTGTGATGTGGGGCAAACTGCATTTCAGATTCATGCGGCTAGAGTCTGGAACCGTCTTCCTGAGAATGTGAGACAGGCGTCTACTCTGGCATCTTTTAAATCTAGGCTCAAAACAATTCTGTTTAGCTGCGCATATACAACTGAATGATTTTATCTTTTCATCTTTGTTTTTATCTTTAATCTTTTTAATGCACTGTGACTATTTATGATTTTAGTCCCATCTGTGATTTTAATGTTTAAAGGTTTTTAATTTTTGTGATTTTATTTTTAATGTTTTTAATATATCTTGTGCTCTTAATGTGTTTGATTTATGCATGATGTGATAGGGGATGTGAAGCGCTTTGCGTTGCCTTGTGTAGGAAAGGCGCTCTACAAATAAACGTTGATTGATTGATTGATTGATGTCACATGAACACGTATCGTTGCACTCCTGGTCGTTCCTGTTCTGGATCGTCTCCTTCTCACACTTTCCTCTTCTTCATCTGTTCCACAGCCAAAGTCTGGAGGAGGCAGTAGGAGACGAGGAGGACAGAGGCACAAAGGGAAAGGCCAGAGCAGCTCCAACCCCCCCACAGCCGCCCAGTCCAGCACAGCCACCGGGGCCTGTTAGAGCCAGTGTGACAATAAAGCAGATTACCCAGAAGCCCACCTGCCCCTGCTCCCGCCGAAGCCCCACCTGCCCCCGCCCCGCCCCTTTTGAAGCCCCACCTGCCCCCGCCCCAGCTCCCGCCCCTGCCCCTTTCTGAAGCCCCACCCGCCCCTGCCCCCACCCTTGCCCCCGCACCCACCCTTGCCCCTGCCCCCACCCTTGCCCCCGCACCCACCCTTGCCCCCGCCCCCACCCTTGCCCCCGCCCCTGCTGAAGCCCCACCCGCCCCTGCCCCCATTCCTGCCCCCGCCCCTGCTTAAGCCCCACCTGCCCCTGCCCCCGCCCCTGCTCCTGCCCCCACCCCTGCTGTCACCCACTCAAGTGTCTTCATCATGTTTCAAACGTTCAATAATCTGATACTAAATACTTTTCCATCTGTGTGATATAGAGGCTGGCTACATGTACAGGGGCATTAGCATTAGCATTAGCGTTAGCATTCTACCAACTGCATAACAACACATACATAAATAATACATCATGCTAGAGACAGACTTTCTTTGAAATATCATGTATGTAAGCATTCTTAATAATTCATGATGTTTTCTTGCAGCGATTTATACCAACTTTAGAGTAGATTTTACAGTACGGTCAATTTTAGGCAAATTATTTATATATATTGGTACTAAACTGAGCACATATCGGAAAATATCTGTTGTTAATTTGACTTTTAGTTGTTTTTATGACACCAACTACACCATAACTACTATAACAAAGATTAATATTAATAATTCCATCTTCACTGGTCAAAGTATCTTGAAAGTTCTGATGTGTCCGTCACACAGAGAGAGATTGAAAATGACTGAATAACTAGTTTTCAGACACAAAGCCCTGTACATGTCCAGTCGGTCCTTTTGAAGATTCACTCTGAAAGTCAAATGTTATATATATTTAAATTCTAGACCATCACTGTCCAGATTTGTACATAGTTTGCGAAGTATTCATGCACATTTTCTATTCCAGTTGTTGCTGTTTCTGAACCGTTTGAAGTTCTCATTAGGTCTAACTATCGACTGTTTTTTTCTTTCTTATAATTTATTTAGAAATTCTCGAACTTGGTTTTGAAGCATAGAATGACAGTGCACTATGCAGGGTCTAAACATGTTCCACAGTTTGTTAATATCTTCATTTACCAGTGTTTTTTTGCCTGTTGGCGTTTGAAGGCATTTGTGGAGCTTCCTGTTTAAACGGCGAGTTACTCACTGTTACTTCTGTTGGTGCTTCCTGTGTTGAGCTAAGTTGCTCGAAAAATGTGTAAATATTTTAAGGTTTCACAGCAAAAAACTATGACTAAATACAAAAGGCAAAAGTGGTAAAAAGGTTTTAAACAAGGTGAAAACCAAAGGCAGATTCTTTGCTGATACGGGGCCTTCGTTTTAATCTGTACATTGTGAATAATGTGGGCCCCAGTATTGACCCTTGGGGAACGCCACAAGTGGATTTGTGTTGTTCAATCTGTTCTGTCTGTTCGTCTCACACAAATAGCTTCCAACTGTTGTCATTTAAAGAATATTAAATTAGATGAAGCCAAATTCAACGTCTTACATGTTTTATTTGACAAGAGAATCTTTGCAGCTGGAAACATTTTGTTTAAGAAATCAATAGAAAATAATTGAAAGATCAAGGCTATGCTCACACTCAGAGAGCAGCCGTCCTCCTGTGGACTCACCACCTGCAGAGGGTCAGTGAGGGGCTGGTGCTATGAGACTTGGGTGGCATCTCTGACTGCCACCCCCCTGACCCAGAAATGGATTAAAGGGTAGAAGATGGATGGATGGATGGATAGAAAATAATTTTTATACAGTCAGAAAACCTGGAGAATTGAAAATAGGAATATGGTTCACTTTCCAGGGCCTGAGGGAATGTAGATTAATAATGAAAAACATGTATAAAACAATTAAGAAGACTGTAATATTGTCGTTAAATGTAATCCATGTGGAATTCTCCTTAAACAGCATGACAACAAATCTTATTGTACGTAGTTAAACCTGGAGCTAGATAGGCTAGCTACCGGCTACCCGCTAACTACTATTTACAGTGCAGGTTTTCATATTTTAATGTTAATAATAAACATTTTAAATGAATATAGCTCTTGTTGTAATTACTCAAACAGTTTGAAGTTTTCAATCCTTTACAACAATTATGTTTTGAGGAAATTTTACTTCCAGTCATCTCTCAAAGCTAATGCTAACTTTGAAGCATAATAAAGTAATAATATGCATTCATAAACAACGGTGCAGTCTCCACTTTATCCTCCAACTAAGACATTTTATACAGATTGATATATTGTATTATATTTGGTGTTTTAATACAGAAAACAGGAAGTACTGATGCTAACAGTGAGCTAGCTCTCTAGGTCACCTTCGAACAGGGCAGCTAAACCCAGCTTCTGTCATTCCCTTTGTGAACAGTTCTTTTATAGCACCGCATTACGTTCAACGCCTGAGCCCAAATTGGGAAAAAACGTAGTCCTATTGTACAAAATGTTTGCTAACTGCTCTTGGATGTAGCAAACCTATTCTTATTCTTTTCTCTGAGTTCTAGCTTTACCGGAAATAAATATAAGCTGTAACGTGGATCTTTGTTTTTACTTTGCAATTTTGCCAGAGATTTAGATTTTGGGGCATGGAAGCTGTCAGCGCCGTTCAAATGAGGTAAAGCATTGGCGTGACGTCGAAAACTGAAACTATAGCACAGGTGTCCCAGCGTCAGGGCAGTTTCTGTGCCCTGCAGTGCTTTGGAATGGCTGCTTGTGAATTATTGTGATAAAACTCAATATGCCGCTGATGACAGAATAAACTGGCTTCAATTGGATCCATGTGCTTTGCCTTTTTCTTTTGGAAGACTTTTTACTGCAGCTATTTTCAATTTTAGTTTTCAGTAGAAGTATAAAACTGTACATTTATAACGTCGAGGTTCAAACTCCAGTTCATTCAGGTTATGAAACTTCTTTCTTCGAGAGGTGGAAGACCCAATGGATTCTCAGGAAGAAGGTCCTTGGTTCTACCTCTGGGCTGGTGGTGGAGTTTGCATGTTCTCTGTGTGTCTGCGTAGATTTGCTGTGAGTGCTCTGCTTTCTCCAACCACTAAAAACATGCACAAGAGTGAACTCTGAAATCTCACTGGGACTTTCCGGTTAAATAAGGGTCGAAAAATGAGGTCGTTGTATTGGACCGTTGTGCTGAACAGGGAGCAGCGTCTGCAGTCAAAGCTCTGGATAAACAGCTTAGTTTACCTTCCCACCCTCGGCTCTGGCACCCAAAGGACTCCATCAGAGAAAGGCACAGAGCTCAGAATAGATCACTACAGAGGGTTCCTCTCAAGACCAGACCCAGGACTCTCAGCTGCTGTAGGTGTGAGCCCGCATCCTGCATTTGCAATTGATCAAAGAAGAATGTGCATGAAATAAACAGAACATCTATTATTAAGAAATGAAAGAAAAGATATGGAGGAAATAAAAAATGCAGAAAGAAAATGATTTTTTTTCCTTTGGGAAAGCTGCAGTTTAAAATTCTAAGACAATAGAGTTTTTAAAATCTCAATTTGTCACAATCTGCCAATAATTATTAAGATAACATGTAATGCATTCATTTGTTCATTAATAGGTTTGTGTGAAGAGGGAAGTCTGGCCTCAGTCTCCAGATCAACCTGTAAGTTATATCAGATATGACTGTTCTTACTAGACGCCTTTAGAGGCTTGAAGTGCAGCCTTATGTCCAGCAGGGGGCAGTCTCCAACACTGGTTCCAACAATTCCTCCATTGAGTAACTTTGCTCAGTTACTTCTGAATACTCACCTTTTCCTGTTCTACTCTAACAGAACACATGTAATCGTGTATTTGCTGAGTGACAATCCTCAAACCCAGTCTCAGATCTAAGGAAAAAGGATTAACACAAAACATTATGACACCAAAGGAATAAAAACGCTGGAGTCATCAAACTCCAGCGTTCGCGTGATGTCAGGGTGATCATGACTGCGGCAAAGCGACAAGGGGCCATACAACACGATGGATCCAGCCTGAGGATCGTGCCAGATGTTCCACCAAGCGTCAGGATGGCCAGGAGAGCGTTTAATGCGGTGTGCTCGGACCTTATTAAGAAAAACATACGCTTTCTGATGGCATACCCTGCGGTTCTGTCCTTCACCACCGACGGCATCAAAAAGACATTTAGAGATCCAAATGAGGCTGCAGCTTTTTTGAACATAAACATTGGATCATAATATGTTTACTATTTCTTCGGGAAATGGTGTCCGGTGAGTGACTATTATTCTCTGTGCCAATAATAATATAATTTGTTTGCTTAAGCTGGTGGCACATGATGAATCTGAGACTCGGGGGTGGGCTTTCAATCACTGTGGGAATAAAGTAGAGACATTTTTTTTCTGACAAACCTAAATTGAGTCTATGGCTACTTTATCTTCATTTCCATTATTATTACTGTTATTATGTATTATTATTCCTGCATGTGTGTGTGTATGTGTGTGTGAGCGCTTGGGTGTGTGTGTGTGTGTGTGTATGTATGTGTGTGTGCGTGCGTTGTATATGTTCGCAGAGATCAGTGGAAACAAAATTACTATTGTACACACATGGTGTCACCATGACCTCAGATCACTTTGGGTATGATTGACATGCATCGTACTAATGAAGGTGACGAGCAAGAGCACCAATACACAGAAGTACAAAATTGTGAATATTACAAACCAGAAGATCTATTAAATATCAAAAGTGACTTCACATTCTCATTGATGCATCTTAATATTAGAAGCATTAAAAAACATCATGATGACCTCGTTTCACTGCTTGCAAGCATAGGTCACAAATTTGATGTAATAGGTTGTAGTGAAACTTGGTTAAATGAACTCTCATATGTAGACATTTTCAACTTAGATGGATATACTATGTTTTACAAAAATAGAACCGGAAAAAGCGGTGGAGGGGTGTGCTTTTATGTAAGCTCCCGATACTCTGTTAATGAACTCACATATCTAAACCTGCATGATGGTTTCTCAGATTCACTTTTCTTAGAAATTACACCCAAAAATGCCAAAAGTATCATTATTGGTGTAATCTATCGCCCACCCGACTCAAATTATAACACGTTCAGAGACCAATTTGAAAATATCCTAAGTACTATCAGCCAAAGGAACAAAAACTGTATTATAATGGGGGACTTTAATGTTGATACATCTGAAGAAGGGAAACACGGAACTGAATTTTTAAATACAATAATTTCCACATCATTTTTCCCCAAATCAATAAACATACTAGAGTCACAGAACTCAGCAAGTCAATTTTAGACAATATAATAACAAATATACAAAACGTTGAAAGTAAAGCAGGAGTTGTATGCTCTGATATCACAGATCATTATCCTGTTACTTATTATATGAAACTGAATAAAGGTGCACCATATCCATGTACAAGGAGAAAAGTAAAAGTCATAAACAATCAAACCCTTGCTGCTTTGATGCAACATCTCCAAACGAAAAACTGGGATTCAGTGTTTAACACCACTGATCCTGACGATGCATATAATTTGTTCATATCTGAAGTTACTAATTCCATCAACGTAACTATCCCTGAAAAAAATATTAAACAGAATAGTATACAACCTAAGCCTTGGATAACAAAGGGGATTTTAAAGTCAATACAGAAGAAAAATAAATTGTATGATCGGTATGCAAAAAATCGGAACACACAAAATAAATGTATGTATACAAAATATAACAATATTTTAACAAAAGTAAAGAGAGCAAGTAGGCGGAACTACTTCACTGGGAAATTTTATCATGCTCTTGGTGATCAAAGGAAATCCTGGAAGGTGCTAAATGAGATCCTTGGTCGCGATAATAAAACATTAGTCATCCCTGACACTGTGCAGAACCCACAAAATACAAAATCCTTACCAAATGTCTTTAATGATCACTTTACTTC
This sequence comes from Knipowitschia caucasica, assembly GCA_964034765.1. Classification (NCBI taxonomy): domain Eukaryota; kingdom Metazoa; phylum Chordata; class Actinopteri; order Gobiiformes; family Gobiidae; genus Knipowitschia; species Knipowitschia caucasica. The sequence continues at coordinate 37,305,176 of OZ035840.1, forward strand.
AGTTGGAAAAACACTATCCGACAATATCAACCCACCAGGGGGCGCCAATTACAAACATTACTTACATGGAAATTATCCAAATTCTTTATATCTCAAACCCACCTGTGGAGAGGAAGTGTTAACCATCATAAACAAACTAAAATTGTCCAACACAGCTGGTGCTGACGGTATATGTAGCAAAATTATTAAAGCTATAGCAACTGAGATCGCCGAGCCTCTTGCTTACATTATTAATCTTTCCCTAGAAAAAGGTGTAGTCCCAAAAACGTCTAAAATTGCAAAAGTAATACCCATATATAAGTCTGGGGATAAAAATGATACTCAAAACTATAGACCAATAGCTATACTACCAACTATCTCAAAAGTATTTGAAAGAGTTGTGTATTCCAGACTTAGCAATTATTTAGAAAAATACAAAATATTAGTACCCTCGCAATATGGCTTTAGAAAAAACAGCACCACTTGTATGGCGATATTAGATTTAATCGAAAAAATCAATGATGCGTTTGAAAAAGGAGAGTATGGTATAGGTGTCTTTCTTGACCTGTCGAAGGCTTTCGACACCATTGACCACGAGATTCTGCTCAGCAAGTTACTGCACTACGGTATCAGGGGAGTCGCTCTTCAGTGGTTCAGAAGTTATATCTGTGGAAGACAGCAGTATGTTCATGTGGACGGGCTGAACTCTGATACTAAAATCTTAGAAACTGGCGTCGCCCAAGGATCTATTATGGGACCACTTCTATTTATAATGTCCATCCATCCATCCATTTTCTTCCCTTTAATCCATTTCTGGGTCAGGGGGGTGGCAGTCAGAGATGCCACCCAAGTCTCATAGCACCAGCCCCTCACTGACCCTCTGCAGGTGGTGAGTCCACAGGAGGACGGCTGCTCTCTGACTGTGAGCATAGCCTTGATCTTTCAGCGGGGGATTTGGGCAAAGTGGGGTTAAGTGTCTTGCCCAAGGACACAACGACAGCAGTCATCAGTGGGAGTCGGTGGAGAAGGTGAGGAGGTGGGAATTGAACCCACGACCTTCAGGCCTGAAGGCCAATGCTCTACCAACTGAGCTACTGTCGCCCGTCAATGTATTTATAATGTATATAAATGATTTTGTATTCTGCACTAACGACTTGCACAAAGTACTCTTTGCTGACAATACAAACCTCTTTACAGCTCATAAAAATATGAAAGAATTAGAAAAACAACTAAATTACCAATTAGGAAAAGTAGCTTTATGGTTCAAATTAAATAAACCGTCCTTAAATGTCAGTAAAACCTTTTTTATAAACTTCCACCCAATCAAACATAGATATAAAGATGGTAATGTAAACATCAAAATGGACGGAAAGGCTGTCCAAAGAGTTGATTCAACCAAATTCTTAGGAATTTATATAGATGAATCCCTAAAATTTACAAAACACATTGAAGAACTGGAGAAAAAAATATCCAAATACGTAGGTTTATTTTATAAATTAAGACATCAACTTCCTTTAGAGGCAATGTTAACACTGTACAGATCTCTATTTGAACCACATTTAAATTATTGTAATGTGATCTGGAACAACACCTATCCTACTTACACCGCAACACTCCAGATATTACAAAAGAAAGCTATACGAGCTATTACATGGTCCACATTTTATGCTCCTTCAGACCCTCTCTTCCACAGATATGGCCTCTTAAAACTTGCTGAAATTAACTTGTATCAAAACGCTTGTCTAATATTTAGTGTTGTCCACAAATTAAATCCCAGACTCTGTGAGCTCATCCCTCTGACCACAGCCTCACACCAACACGACACAAGAGAGAAATACAAACTAAAAGGGAAAAACAGAAGACTAAAATCTACCAACTTTAGTATCTGCTGCAAGGGCCCTCGTATCTGGCATGAGCTCGACGAGGACATCAAGCAGTCTCTGTCATTAGCCATGTTTAAAAGAAATATCAGACGGTGGCTCTTAGGACGCTACTGTTCTGACTAAAACGGTAGTCTCTCCTGGGCTCCACTGATCTCCTTGTACTAAGGGAAGGGAAAGCACACATAAACGGTAAATAGAAAACAATAGTGGTGATAACACCTTATAAAATAAAAATAAATTTACAAAACAGTATTAACTATGAATATACCATTGAATTTCATAGAAACAACGATACCATGTATGACACAAACACGATCTCTGAAGGTGGGCGTGGGTGTGTATATATGTATTTTTTTCATTTCTCTTCTAATTTTCCTATCTCAAATTTAACAAATCTCTGTTTCATGCCATCTGTTTTTGTTTGACTTTGTATTTTTGGACCCCGTACATAAGCTTGTGTAGCTTCCTAGGGTGTCCATTTCTTTTTCCCAGTGTCACAAAATTAGTTACAAACTCAATGTATGAACAAATGTGTGATATTGTGAAGAAGAATAAACTGAAACTAAACTAAAAAGCACTGTGTGTAAATCTCTGAATAAATACTTTCTTTGGAGCTAAATCCTGCAGCTGTGAGAAAAGACAAGACGACTGTAGCTGAAATACAACATTTATTTACTCCAACAACATTATCTCCTTTTTCATATATTTATAACTTTATTTACAGACCATGGTAACATGCTACCATGGTAACATGCTACCATGGTAACATGCTACCATGGTAACATGCTACCCATAGTGTCTTTGTGACGATTCAGAAGGCAACACGATTATAAAGTTTTTAAGTGTTTTCTGAGGTATGCAGGACGAGTTTTCAAACATTTATTTCAAGATTTTGTAACAGATTTCTTTTGGAATGTTTAATTTCTTGCTCGAGCAGGAGACAGGTCCATTTGATGTCGTTGCGATTTCATGTGAAAATATTTAGGCCTTGTTTTGATGTCACGTGACATTTTGGAAAGTGAAATATGGGAAAAACATCTGTGCAAGTTTCAAAGATGTAGAATTGAAGCCTGTGGAAAACACAGTGCATTATGGGAAGAGAAATAAGTGACGTTGGTAACATGGGTCAAAGAAAGCAGACTTCTGATTATCGATGGCTTTGGACCGGATTATTCAACTGCATCTTATTTGAGACTTATTCCCTCAAAATGGAGACAAAATGACAGAAACAAGATAAACCAGTCTTAAAGTTAGTCAGGGGTGTCCAAACTATTTTACACAGCCAAAAATAAATTGTCGTCTAAAAAGTTTTAGTATTTGATCAGGGTTTCACTTTTTTATAGGATTTGTACCAAAAATATCCAAAATGTTTAGTGAAAAGTGGAAAGGTCCTGTTTTTGTATATGTGGATAAAAAATATCATGATCATAAGTTATTTATTTAATACAGGATTCCATTATGGAGGTATTTAACCAAAGGATAACTTTTACTTAACATGAGTTTGGATATTTTTTTCTGGTAGATTTTCCTTAAATTCTGTTCTGTTTGGATTGAATCAAATCTCAACTGAACGTAAAAAAGTATAAAAAGTATTGTTAGACCGGTGCATTTTGGGTTCAGTGTTTAAAACACAGACAATAATATGGCTTTTTGAGAGAATTAAGTTGAAAGTTGTCTGCTGGGTCCTGACTTTGGGCAGTTATTCTCTTTTTTTTCTCTTTTTATTCTCGTGACGGTCATGTCACGGACGGTCAGTCAGTCATGGACGGTCAGTCAGTCATGGACGGTCAGTCATGGACGGTCAGTCATGGACGGTCAGTCATGTCATGGACGGTCAGTCATGGTCGGTTATGTCATGGACGGTCAGTCAGTCATGGACGGTCAGTCATGGACGGTCAGTCATGGACGGTCAGTCATGTCATGGACGGTCAGTCAGTCATGGACGGTCAGTCATGGACGGTCAGTCATGGACGGTCAGTCATGTCATGGACGGTCAGTCATGGTCGGTCATGTCATGGACGGTCAGTCATGGACGGTCAGTCAGTCATGGACGGTCATGTCAGTCATGGACGGTCATGTCATGGACGGTCAGTCATGGACGGTCAGTCATGTCATGGACGGTCAGTCAGTCATGGACGGTCAGTCATGGACGGTCAGTCATGTCATGGACGGTCAGTCAGTCATGGACGGTCAGTCATGGTCGGGTCATGTCATGGACGGTCAGTCATGGACGGTCATGTCATGGACGGTCAGTCATGGACGGTCATGTCATGGACGGTCAGTCATGGACGGTCAGTCAGTCATGGACGGTCATGTCAGTCATGGACGGTCATGTCATGGACGGTCAGTCATGTCATGGACGGTCAGTCATGGTCGGTCATGTCATGGACGGTCAGTCATGGACGGTCAGTCAGTCATGGACGGTCATGTCAGTCATGGTCGGTCATGTCATGGACGGTCAGTCATGGACGGTCAGTCAGTCATGGACGGTCATGTCAGTCATGGACGGTCATGTCATGGACGGTCAGTCATGGACGGTCAGTCATGTCATGGACGGTCAGTCAGTCATGGACGGTCAGTCATGGACGGTCAGTCATGTCATGGACGGTCAGTCAGTCATGGACGGTCAGTCATGGACGGTCAGTCATGTCATGGACGGTCAGTCATGGTCGGTCATGTCATGGACGGTCAGTCATGGACGGTCAGTCAGTCATGGACGGTCAGTCATGGTCGGTCATGTCATGGACGGTCAGTCATGGACGGTCAGTCAGTCATGGACGGTCATGTCATGGACGGTCAGTCATGGACGGTCAGTCATGGACGGTCAGTCATGGACGGTCAGTCAGTCATGGACGGTCAGTCATGGACGGTCAGTCATGGACGGTCAGTCATGGACGGTCAGTCAGTCATGGACGGTCATGTCATGGACGGTCAGTCATGGACGGTCAGTCATGGACGGTCAGTCAGTCATGGACGGTCAGTCATGGACGGTCAGTCACGGTCAGTCAGTCATGGACGGTCAGTCATGGACGGTCAGTCATGGACGGTCAGTCATGGTCGGTCATGTCATGGACGGTCAGTCATGGACGGTCATGTCATGGACGGTCAGTCATGGACGGTCAGTCATGTCATGGTCGGTCATGTCATGGACGGTCAGTCATGGACGGTCAGTCAGTCATGGACGGTCAGTCAGTCATGTCATGGACGGTCAGTCATGGTCGGTCATGTCATGGACGGTCAGTCATGGACGGTCAGTCATGGACGGTCAGTCATGGACGGTCATGTCATGGACGGTCAGTCATGGACGGTCAGTCATGTCATGGTCGGTCATGTCATGGACGGTCAGTCATGGACGGTCAGTCAGTCATGGACGGTCAGTCAGTCATGTCATGGACGGTCAGTCATGGTCGGTCATGTCATGGACGGTCAGTCATGGACGGTCATGTCATGGACGGTCAGTCATGGACGGTCATGTCACGGACGGTCAGTCATGGACGGTCAGTCAGTCATGGACGGTCAGTCATGTCACGGACGGTCAGTCATGGACGGTCAGTCATGTCACGGACGGTCAGTCATGGACGGTCAGTCATGGACGGTCAGTCATGTCACGGACGGTCAGTCAGTCATGGACGGTCAGTCAGTCATGGACGGTCAGTCATGGACGGTCAGTCATGGACGGTCAGTCAGTCATGGACGGTCAGTCAGTCATGGACGGTCAGTCATGGACGGTCAGTCATGGTCGGTCATGTCATGGACGGTCAGTCATGGACGGTCAGTCATGGTCGGTCATGTCATGGACGGTCAGTCATGGACGGTCAGTCATGGTCGGTCATGTCATGGACGGTCAGTCATGGACGGTCAGTCATGGACGGTCATGTCACGGACGGTCAGTCATGTCATGGACGGTCAGTCATGGACGGTCAGTCATGGACGGTCAGTCAGTCATGGACGGTCAGTCATGGACGGTCAGTCACGGTCAGTCAGTCATGGTCAGTCAGTCATGGACGGTCAGTCATGGTCGGTCATGTCATGGACGGTCAGTCATGGACGGTCAGTCATGGTCGGTCATGTCATGGACGGTCAGTCATGGACGGTCATGTCATGGACGGTCAGTCATGGACGGTCATGTCATGGACGGTCAGTCATGTCATGGTCGGTCATGTCATGGACGGTCAGTCATGGACGGTCAGTCAGTCATGGACGGTCAGTCAGTCATGTCATGGACGGTCAGTCATGGTCGGTCATGTCATGGACGGTCAGTCATGGACGGTCATGTCATGGACGGTCAGTCATGGACGGTCATGTCACGGACGGTCAGTCATGGACGGTCAGTCAGTCATGGACGGTCAGTCATGTCACGGACGGTCAGTCATGGACGGTCAGTCATGTCACGGACGGTCAGTCATGGACGGTCAGTCATGGACGGTCAGTCATGTCACGGACGGTCAGTCAGTCATGGACGGTCAGTCAGTCATGGACGGTCAGTCATGGACGGTCAGTCATGGACGGTCAGTCAGTCATGGACGGTCAGTCAGTCATGGACGGTCAGTCATGGACGGTCAGTCATGGACGGTCAGTCATGGACGGGGTCTTGCTTTGATCCGGTTCTGGGAGTCGGGTGTGAAAGGCCGAGGCGGAGGTCGTGGGTTAACCGTCGATGTCCCAACTGAACAGATGGTGCTTGACCAACATGTCCTGCACTCCTTCTTTCAGAGGCCTCTGCTCCTTCTCCTGACGAACACACACAGGACAGGACCGTTACTACATCTGAGGACGACGACAAGTATCTCCACCAGAAAAGTACTAAATACACCGTTAAAACACCAGCGTGTCCCACAGAGCCGAACAGGAAGGACACCATGTGGAGCTCACACCATCAGCTACACTAGTGTCTGAACCAGGGGACTCGACCTCAATGCATCTGCTGGAGTCTGGGTGAAGCTGGGCCGCATTAAGGGCGATGTTTATCATGAGTTTGTGTGTGTGTAAAATATATAAATATCGGAGCAAACGGATCTATGCTCACGCAGAGACAGGATCAAACACTAACTTTGCACACACACTTTATCTCCTGGATAAATATAATAAACTGCTACATTTCAAACGCTTTCACTTTAACAGCAGAGAAGGACGTTGGGGCGACAGTGGCTCAGTTGGTAGAGCATTGGCCTTTGAGCCTGCAGAGGATCAGTGAGGGGTGGTGTCTCTGGCCATCCCCCCGACCCAGAAATGGATTAAGGGGAAGAAAATGGATGGATGGAGCAGAGAAAGTAAAGGTTTGTAGTTGTAGAACTGAGACAAAAACAGGAAAACCAAGAATGAAGCGTTTGTGGAAAGTTTTATAGATCATTTTATGCATCTGACTTTTTAAAATCATGAAGGTATTTTGATTGAAAATAAGTTTTTTTAGATATATTTCCATGAACAAAAAGAGTCCAGCTGCTGCTGAGGCTTTGTTTTGTAGACTGGCTTTAATAAGGTTTACTTTGAACCCTGGATGGAATAAGCAAGAAATCAATGTTGTGGTTGTTTTCTTGATACAATTATCTTTAAAACCATGTATAAAAAGTGCCCATTCTCTCAGTGGGGGCCGCACTGACATTAAAGTTTGATGTCCACTGTGGGGCCAATAATCTAAAAGGACGTCTGTGTTTTACTCAAATTGCTGCGATACAACATTAAACACGACACATCTGTCTCTGAGATTCTGGAGCGTTCCAGGTTCACTGACCCAGTCCAGTCCAGTCCAAGTCCAAACCAGACTGAGCCTGAAGACTCAGTGAGGACTCCACAGAGCGCTCTGGACTTTGCTCAATACTCATGATTAAATGTGCTCGACACGGGACAAGAGTGAGATGAAAGCAGGTGCCAGAGCAGAGCCCAGAGCTCCACAGTTACCTAGAGGTCCCAACTAAAGAGGTGGTGCTGGACCAGCACGTCCACTACGTCGGCTCTGAGACCTCTGGTCTGGAACAGGCACATAATTACACACACACACACACACACACACACGCACACACACACACACACACAGATCACTCTGGACTCACCTCTCCCTTGTCGGGGAGCTCACAGTCCTGGGACAGACTGAAGGCAAACTTTGATAAGACCCTGAAAACAAAACAACAAATGTTTTTCCCGCCTCAGCAGCTGTGTGTGTCACATGACCACACAGGACACACCTCAGCAGCTGTGTGTGTCACATGACCACACAGGACACACCTCAGCAGCTGTGTGTGTCACATGACCACACAGGACACTAACCTGAGCTCACACTTGATCTGGACCCAGCCTGGACTCCGCAGGAAGGACCAGGGCTGGTACCACTTCTCCACCACAGCCATACTGGAGCACAGCACCTCCAGCCACAGGTGCAGCACCTGCTCACTGACACACAACATCCCATCACTACACACACACACTTACATTCTGACATCACATCAGTACCAGTGGGGGCGGGTTTCGGCTCAAAAGTGAAAAAAAACAAAATGACGTGCGCTGACATGCTGCAATACCACCCCGGGCCTGTGGGGGTGGACCCAGAATAAGAATTAGCCAATGCTAACATATAGCATCTTCTTACCTCTGGAAAACGTCTTTACAGGATGGTCCAAAAGTGGCTCTTGGCCCAAAGCTCCGTTCCACATGTGTGTCAATGCTGAGTGTTCTGGACCAGTCTAGTTTAGTCGCTGTGGACTTTTTAGTCTCTCGTTCAAATGAATGGAGCTGCTCCGGCTGACACATGCACAGATGCGTTTTTTCACAATTTTCTTGTGGGCGGGACCACTCACGGCCATTTTGGATAGCTCCAGTAGAGCAAATGTTTTGGCCCATTAGTTAGAACGGCAGAGATAGGCGTGACTCTGTCCGTTAATATATACAGTCTATGATCAGTACACACACTTACATTCTGACATCACATCAGTACAGTGTGTGTGTGTGTGTGTGTGCGCGCATGTAAGAGATAGAGAGTCTTACTTGAGGCCGACGCAGATCAGGGACCTGAACTTGACGTCCATCTGAGCGTGTGCAGAGTCGTGGCTCATGTTCACACACTGCACGGCCTGAGGAGCACATCATCATCATCATCATCATCCTCTGAAAGCAGTGTTTGAGTGAAACCATGATGAAGAGGCTTTCAGGTCAGTGTCTGTTGTTTGAGCTCACATCATTATTAAAGATCTAAAATCCAGTGATAAGTTTGTTTTTAACCACTGCACAGCGGTGAACTTTGAGCTGCAGCAGACGACACGACTGAATGTGAACTGAAATGTGAACATTGGCCACACGTCTTCATGGCTTTCAAGCTTCGGTCACAAATAAAGACACTGTTCAGTCTCGCAATATTTTTCCATTCAGTCACTATGGCAACAGTCACTCCGGCAAGCGTTGCCGTGGTAACATTTGTTAAAGCGATGGCAATTTGCACTAAAACAAAATAAATCACTGTTTGTCGTCATGTTACAGCTGCAATGCCAATTGTTCCCATAGTGACGGTTTCCTGGGATAACAGTAGTCATAGTGATTGCCATAGCAACTGTTAACATGGCGACCATTGCCATGGTGACTGCTGCAATGTCAGTTGCAATGGTGATTGTTCCCAGGGACAACAGTTGCCATGGTGACCAATGCCATGGCAATTACTCTAGCAACACTTTCCATGGCAACTACACTAGCAACGGTTACCATGGCAACTACACTAGCAACGGTTACCATGGCAACTACCCTAGCAACGGTTACCATGGCAACTACCATAGCAACCATTACCCTGGCAACCGTTGCCATGGCAAAATACCTCGTCAACAGTTGCCACGGGAAATACCTGGTCAACCGTTGCCATGGAAAATACCTCAGCAACCGTTGCTGTGGTAACTACCTAAGCAACCGTTGCCATCACCATAGCATCTGGAAACAAAGGCTCCGTCCCTAGCAGTGGTTGCCATGGGAACTGTCACTATAACAAACATTACCATGGCAACCATCACTATGACAACCGTTACATGGCAACAACCATGGCAACTATCACCATGGCAACGAACTGCTGTACAATTAAACTTCCCCTGCCTTTTGAGGCGTCAACAGGACAGAACAACATACTCACTCGATACAACAGCTCCTCTGGGGTTAGAACTTTTCCATCTTCATCCAACCTAGTTTTATCAAGTAATGAAACTGATTTAGTAAACTTCTCAGTCAGACACATGCAGTCGGTGCAGACGGTGCAGATGTTCACCTGTAGGTCTTACACAGCACCAGTCTGGAGTACACAGAGTTGAAGTCCCTCTCCACTTCTCTGCTCGCGGCCTGGACAAAGTACAAAGCACATTATAGTCCACTACAGAACACACATCACACACACAGGGGCGTACGGCTCGTGCTGCAGCCCACCTCCTCGATGAACAGCCAGGGGTGGCACGGTCCTCCCAGGATGGACGGCTTCTTCAGGCCGTGGTGGAAGATGGCCTTGAGCGCTGGACACAAAGTCCCCCGCACCAGGTCTGTGACGGCCTCAGTGACCGAGTCGTCCCCCGCGAGACAGTACTGCAGCAGATACAGTCAAGTTCATATCAAGAGAATGTCAGTGTTGCATCACCAATTACAGGACAGTGGTAATGAGGAGCACACAGCACAAGTGAACAATAACTCTATACTATTATAAAATATAAAATATAATCTCTAACTTTAGCATAATAAAGAAGAGATCATAATATCCTGTATATTCTAGTGCAAGAAATATATAGTTGTATGTATAGAGTATCAGTATTCTTACCTCTTTGCTTCTCTCATCCAGGATTTCCACAAACTTAGCAGGAAACCACCCTGAAAGTGTGTTTCAAAACAAATATTATAACCATTTTGACACATAAAAATATGATCATACTATACTAATTATTTCAAGGTCTTTATGAACTTCCATTGTGCATGTGTGTGTTCCATTTACACTAATGTCTGAAACAATGGCCTGTTTTACAATGTAAGTGCTTCATAATATAAAGTTATGAAGTAGATTAGCGTTTCCTTGATGTAGACCAGTGGAGGACAAACTGTGGCCCGTGGACCAGATACTGCCCATTGTTTCTATCAGGCTCCTGAGCCCTCAGTTTAAGTTGAAAAAAGAAAAGCCCCCACCTCGGAGTCCGTTGAGCTCTCCCACCCAACAGTGCTCATCCTTCTGAGACACGATCTACAGAAGAAACAGAGGTTTTAGAACAGACATTTTGGCCCCACCTCTGGACACTGACTTACAGTCAGAGTTCTGACTGTTTCAGAGATTATTCAAGATTTTAGGGGACATAGGATAAAAACTGTGTGTGTGTGTTTCACACACACACACAGACAGGTTTTAGGGAAAGTGCCTCCAAAGGTCTCCCAGACTATTTTTGTGCTTGTTTTATTATCTATATAACAAACTTTGATAAGAATTACTTTGTTATTTTTTAATAAAAGCTGAAGAGTTTCATGTTTGGATCAAAAGGTTGGGGAACCCAGTTTTAAAGTATTGGCTCTTTTGGAACAAAAGCAACCTATATGAGCACCATTCTACATGTGAAGGGTTTACTAAAGAGCCTTTTTGAGCAGATTCTTGTGTTGTGTTGAGTGTGTCGTGGGCGGCGTACGGTGATGATGTCGTTCTTCCTGAATCCCAGCTCGTCGTCGTCATGGCGCTCAAAGTCCAGCAGCGCTTTAGCCCGCCTCCTCCGGTTCCTGGACACCATCAGGAAGTTCTCGTGGTCTCGCTGGTGGCTCTCCATGGAGTAGTCTGGAGTCAGGTCCTGCGGCGGAGGAAACAACTGCTGTTCACATTCATAAGTCTTTAACGGGTCTTACTCCGGTTACTTGGTGATTACTTGGAACACATTAAGCACTGTGTGACTCTGGTCTGTGAAAGGTCTGCTCTGGTTTATAAATAAAACTCACTGATACTTTCTTACAAGCACTGACTTATTTGGTAACAAAGCTTTAGTCAGGCAACTAATTGTTTTGGGAATTTGTTCGTAGTTCACATGTGCTTCATGGGCGTCTGCGGTCCTCACTGTGCTATTCTCCCAGTACATGTGTGTGTGTGGGCCCTCACCATGCTGCTGTGTGTGTGTGTGGGGCCCTCACCGTGCTGCTGCGTGTGTGTGTGTGGGGCCCTCACCGTGCTGCTGCGTGTGTGTGTGTGGGGCCCTCACCGTGCTGCTGTGTTGTGTGTGTGTGTGTGTGTGTGTGTGTGTGTGTGTGTGTGTGTGTGTGTGTGTGTGTGTGTGTGTGTGTGTGTGTGTGGGCCCTCACCGTGCTGCTGTGTGTGTGTGGGGGGCCCTCACCGTGCTGCTGTGTGTGTGTGTGTGTGGGGCCCTCACCATGGTGCTGTGTGTGTGTGTGTGTGTGTGTGGGGCCCTCACCGTGCTGCTGTGTGTGTGTGGGGCCCTCACCGTGCTGCTGTGTGTGTGTGTGTGTGTGTGGGGCCCTCACCGTGCTGCTGTGTGTGTGTGTGGGGCCCTCACCGTGCTGCTGTGGCGGGGGTCCAGGCAGTGGAAGTGCCGTGCCGTGCGGGTGATGGCGTCCCGGAGCGCGGCCACCAGCTCGGTCTGTTTGATGTTCTTGGACTTGAGAGCGTCCGCCTCGTCGTCTCCGAACAGCAGCGAGCTCAGAGTGGACTTCCTGCGCAGCGACTGCCTCCTGACCACCTGCACCAGCAACACACACTCAGTATGGAGAAACAGTGACCACCTGCACCAGCAACACACACTCAGTATGGGGAAACAGTGACCACCTGCAACACACACTCAGTATGGGGAAACAGTGACCACCTGCAACACACACTCAGTATGGGGAAACAGTGACCACCTGCAACACACACTCAGTATGGGGAAACAGTGACCACCTGCAACACACACTCAGTATGGGGAAACAGTGACCACCTGCACCACACACTCAGTATGGGGAAACAGTGACCACCTGCACCACACACTCAGTATGGGGAAACAGTGACCACCTGCACCACACACTCAGTATGGGGAAACAGTGACCACCTGCACCACACACTCAGTATGGGGAAACAGTGCGTCGACAATTAAATACACTTTACAGTAGAGCAAGAATTGTGATAATTAATAAAATACTATTTGTGTTTTCTCTGAGTTTACATCTGAGGTTTATAAGACTCTTGAATAACGATAATTGAAAGTATTGTGTTGGGAGCTCGCCTTCATGTGAGCGGCCGTCTGAATAATAATGTCTTGTTTGTTTATAAGGTCCTGTTTTGCACTACCCTCCCTGAAGAGCAAAGTGTTTGCTCTTCAGTGAATCTGCAGACCATAAAAAATGTAAATGATATTTGATGTCTTAGTTTTCTCTTTTTTGTACTGCTTTAGAACAATGTAATATATCACAGAATCAAATCGCAAAACTAACGAATTGAATTGTGGCCCAAACAATGCGATACTAGTGAATTGTCACATGTTTGCCAAGTCCCGCCCCTTCCCCTGTAAATGTCCTCGCCATACAAGGTACAGCTGTGGTATGGTATGAGTTTATTTTTACAGGGACAGTGAACAATAAACATGACCTAAAGCAGGTTGTAGCAGGAGAGACGAATACACCTGTAGTCCCAGAGCAAGTGGTTATGAAACAGCCAAATAAAAGTACCGTAGATTAAATAATAATTTAATTTCCTACAAGTTAAACTAAAACTACCCAGCCTACATTCTCCTTCTCTCTACATCTCACCTTGTTGATGCCGCTGCTGAGGCCCGTGTTGCCGTTGCTGAGCTGGTTCTGTTCGTTCAGGATGTAGGCCAGGTGTTTGTGCCTGTGAGCCTCCAGCGTGTCCTGGGACAGCCCCCCCGCCAGCCTCATGGACTCCCCCAGCAGAGCGGCCGCCTCACGCAGCTGCAGGGGCAGGTCTGACAGCGTGTTGAAGATGGACGCAGAGTTCTCCGACGCCACCAGCTCGGCCTCCTGCAAACACAACGCCGAGGTGCTACAGGTTTACCCATGGATGTGTTATAATTTGGTTTAACCGCACGCTCTGACTCGCAGATAATATGCAAGGAAATAAGAAAACACCAGAACTTCAAGAGCAGTCAATATGACGGCTTTTAAAATGTTTTGTTAGAGTCAATGACTGGGCGTACGTACATTTGGTCTACATAACTTTGTGACTTTTTCTGTTTCCATATGTAGTTAATTATTATGTCATTGTAATTTTCAAAAATGGTCATTTATTTTCTACATGTGAGAAGTTCCTTTTAGCTCCCAGAACAGTTATTTTCCATCAGGGAAGAGCCACTGCTAGTTACCATAGCAACACACAGTTTACTGTCAGCAGTTAGCATTTAGCAAACTGTTTTATCAGTTCACCAACTTAAAGTGGTTCTCACCCCCGCTCCTCGGAGCTTACGTCACTCACATTTCCTGTTCAAATCTTCCTCTAAATGGGCGTGGCCTGGAGGACTAAAGGGGGCGTGAACGAGACTGGGCCGTTTACATTGCTCTGGGCGGGGGGCTGCTGACGTCAGGTCTTGCTTCAGACGTCAGGTCTTGCTTCAGACGTCAGGTCTTGCTTCAGACGTCAGGTCTTGCTTCAGACGTCGGGTCTTGCTTCAGACGTCGGGTCTTGCTTCAGACGTCGGGTCTTGCTTCAGACGTCGGGTCTTGCTTCAGACGTCGGGTCTTGCTTCAGACGTCGGGTCTTGCTTCAGACGTCGGGTCTTGCTTCAGACGTCGGGTCTTGCTTCAGACGTCGGGTCTTGCTTCAGACGTCGGGTCTTGCTTCAGACGTCGGGTCTTGCTTCAGACGTCGGGTCTTGCTTCAGACGTCGGGTCTTGCTTCAGACGTCGGGTCTTGCTTCAGACGTCGGGTCTTGCTTCAGACGTCGGGTCTTGCTTCAGACGTCGGGTCTTGCTTCAGACGTCGGGTCTTGCTTCAGACGTCGGGTCTTGCTTCAGACGTCGGGTCTTGCTTCAGACGTCGGTCTGCTTCAGGTCTTGCTTCAGACGTCGGGTCTTGCTTCAGACGTCGGGTCTTGCTTCAGACGTCGGGTCTTGCTTCAGACGTCGGGTCTTGCTTCAGACGTCGGGTCTTGCTTCAGACGTCGGGTCTTGCTTCAGACGTCGGGTCTTGCTTCAGACGTCGGGTCTTGCTTCAGACGTCGGGTCTTGCTTCAGACGTCGGGTCTTGCTTCAGACGTCGGGTCTTGCTTCAGACGTCAGGTCTTGCTTCAGACGTCAGGTCTTGCTTCAGACGTCAGGTCTTGCTTCAGACGTCAGGTCTTGCTTCAGACGTCAGGTCTTGCTTCAGACGTCAGGTCTTGCTTCAGACGTCAGGTCTTGCTTCAGACGTCAGGTCTTGCTTCAGACGTCAGGTCTTGCTTCAGACGTCAGGTCTTGCTTCAGACGTCAGGTCTTGCTTCAGACGTCAGGTCTTGCTTCAGACGTCAGGTCTTGCTTCAGACGTCAGGTCTTGCTTCAGACGTCAGGTCTTGCTTCAGACGTCAGGTCTTGCTTCAGACGTCAGGTCTTGCTTCAGACGTCAGGTCTTGCTTCAGACGTCAGGTCTTGCTTCAGACGTCAGGTCTTGCTTCAGACGTCAGGTCTTGCTGCAGACGTCAGGTCTTGCTGCAGACGTCAGGTCTTGCTTCAGACGTCAGGTCTTGCTGCAGACGTCAGGTCTTGCTGCAGACGTCAGGTCTTGCTGCAGACGTCAGGTCTTGCTGCAGACGTCAGGTCTTGCTGCAGACGTCAGGTCTTGCTGCAGACGTCAGGTCTTGCTGCCGCGCCAGTGTTGGCGCCAGATTCAAAATTCAAATGTAGTAATACAGGTCGCCAGCAGATGGCGCCTCACAGACGGTTTTAGGCAGAAAGTTTAACTTTCAACTAATTTGCACCAAAGTGACAAAAATATGACCAGGATATGTAGACAACACTATTGGACACTCATTTATACCGTTTATCAGCAAAAAAAAGATTGAGGGTGAGTTGTCCTTTAAGTCCAAATCATCAATACTAAAGTTGAAAACCTTAAAGATTACTTGAACATTTTTTGGGTTCTTGTAGTTTCATAATTGCGGGAGTCTTAGGCTATATCCACACGAAGACAAAACGCTTATAATTTCAGAAACTTTTTCTGTAAACACGGAGTTAGCTCAGTAAATGTGTGCGTCCATATGAATGTAGTCAATACGCCTGAAAACGCTGTGAAACTATGCCAGACCTGTTGGTGGCGCTGTGACGCAATGACGGGATCAAGCCCAAACTTCCGTGACGGGAACTGGGCATGCGCAGAATTTTGTAAACAGACAACATGGCGAGTGGGCGAGCTGGTACTACATTAGTATGGACGGACGATGAGGTTGAACTGTTGCTTCGGGTCGCACTGGATTACAAAACCAACAAGCTACATTGTTGTTGTCATTATTTTCTGAGTGCGGCGCATGCGTGCTTTAACAAGAGGCGGGGCGATGACGCAAGCGTCTCAGATACATTGCGGAGAGGCAGTAACCACGGAGCGGCATATACGGAGTTTTGAAATCTTTCCACTCTGGGACCTACTTTCAAAAATGTTCGTTTACACCCCCCCAAAACGCCGGCCTCGTATGGACGATACACTGGATTGATAAAGTATTTTTGCGTTTAGGCCTGAGCTTGACTTCGTGTGGACAGGGCCTTAGTTAGGATCAGTTTAACGTGCACCCACCACCAATTATTTAAAGTAATTTGTGGCGTGCACTCGGGCACCAGAGGACACCAGACGACACCAGAGGACACCAGAGGGCACCAGAGGGCACCAGAGGGCACCAGAGGGCACCAGAGGACACCAGAGGGCACCAGAGGGCACCAGAGGGCACCAGAGGGCACCAGAGGGCACCAGAGGGCACCAGAGGGCACCAGAGGGCACCAGAGGGCACCAGAGGACACTGTGACAAACCCTTTCCTTTTGTCTCACTCTGTACAGATGTGTGCAGTGGCAGGAGACAGTTTGCTGTACCTTGATCTTGAGCATGCCCAGAGTGATCTGGAACAGAACCAGAGAGCCCTGGTAGAAGAGCAGGTCCCAGATCCTGAGCAGCATCCGGATGTCCACCACGCTGGCGAAGGAGGTGAGGAACCAGTGCAGCGTGATCAGAGACAGCTCTGTGAGGACAGCGACACAGCAACACAACAAGATCAGGTCAGGAGGAGAAGGGAAAAATGTGCGATTCAGTCGGTATTGCAATTTGATTCTGCCATATTTTGCGATTCATGTCCCTCATATTATTCAAAGGCATGGAGGAAGAGAAGAACGGACAATAAAATGCCACATTTATTATGGTCTGCACATTGACCCTGAAATAATACATTTTATAGAAACAAGTAATGGGAAAAAACATGCATTCCATCTGTAACTCTGCCATCAGCAGTCGGAGGGGTTGAAATGGTTTCGCAAATTTGAAAAGGACCTGCTGCAAACAATGACATAGAACTTCATATTCACAAAAAACTATAGGGACAATACTAAAAAATACTTTAAAAAAAAGTAGAAAACACGCGCAGTGTCGTAGTAGTACAATGACATCATTGGACTGAGACTTTAACAGGTTTGTGCCAGATGTTCCTGATGTTAGCAAAAACAAACCAGGTGTGTTTACGACGAGGGAACCATGTGACATGGATAACAGAACAGTGGGTGGTGCATGATGTGTGCAGCTGCAGAGAAGCTCGCACCGATGTCGTGGTCCTGCAGCAGGCGGTCCAGCGCCGGCAGGTACTGCACCAGGAGCTGGCGGAGCACCCTCTGGTCCGTCTGCACCCCCAGCAGAGAGGAGGAGAAGTACGCAGGAGGGAGGAGGTCCTCTATCAGCGCACACATCATCCACATCACGTCCTCCTCCTCCACGAACAGCAGCAGACACGACACCACCTGAGGACCAGAGGGAGGCAGTCTGAAGGTCTGGGCAGCTGTAAAACATGTGTTTCCCACTGCAAACGCTGGAGTCATCTTTTAACCACATTCATGACATTGGTCTCTGCCCTTTATGGACCAATGGCTCTATACCTTTTTATCATTGCATTTCTTGTGTTTGAACGGTTTGATTCTCAGATCTGTGTCGACGAATTCGACATTTTTATAAAGTCCTCCGAGATAACTACTGCTGTGAAATTGAGATTGAATATATTATAATCTTTTGAATGCGATGGAAACAGCAGCAAGCCCAAAGTAGCTCTGAAACTGTTGTTTTGTGTTTTACAATTGTTATATTTCTTGCTTTTCTAACTGTATAACTGGGAACTCCAACCTGTGACTCGGGAGCTACCTGTAGCTCGCCACCCCCTTACAGGTGGCTCCCCAAAGGATTCAAGAATTTAACACATGATCCTTAATTCACTTATAAGTCTTTACAAATCTATTTTAATGATACATATTTTCATTTACTGCACGCTATGACGACATCATGCTTGTGTTCTCCATGATCCTCTGCAGTTATCACATAGACTTAACTGCATTACGACTGCTAAAAGGAGGAGCTCTCTGCCATTTGGGTTTCATAAAAGTACAGTAGCTCTCCAATTGGAAAAGGTTGGAGAACGCATTGTTGATGGTTTTACACTGATCCAGAGCAGATCCAGAGCAGATCCAGAGCAGATCCAGAGCAGATCCAGAGCAGATCCAGAGCAGATCCAGAGCAGATCCAGAGCAGATCCAGAGCAGAGCAGAGCTGAGAGGATTCAGAGTCTGAACCGAGAGGATCCAGCAGAGATCCACTGGAGAAGGCTCTCTTTGTGCTGATGCCTCTGCAGACATCAACCACAGGAAGCAGCTCGTCACAGCCCGTCTATCTTTCCCACCAGAACGAATCAGAAACCAGCAACATGACTTTCACACATTTTAAAAGATTAGATACGATAGAGATGTTTTATTTAGTAATACTTTTTTTTTTTTTTTTTTTATTGTAAAGCTGGGGCTCATAACTTCATAACATGAATAATATATTTGATTTGTCTCAACAGAAAGAGTACAACATGCCCTCTTAGTCTTAACACAAAACATTCCATCTTCTGCAGACTTGGAAGAGCCCTCAGAGTCACTTTTGGACACTTTGGGCAGAGAGCTGATTGGCTGAGAGGGTGGTCCTCTCGGTCACGTCTTTAGATCAGCTTTTTCAGACACAAAATGTGTGTGTGAAAAATAGAGATTGAACCAAACTGTTCTGAGGGTGAGCCACATGTCATAGAAGGATTTTAATACATAGTTCCATCTTCTTTATTATGCTAAAGTTAGAGATTGGATTTTATTTGATCAGTTATTGTCGTGTTCGTACCGTTCTGTAACTGGTGAAGCAACACTGACATTTCTCCACTACGGGACAAATACAATCTCTAAATCTAAATCTTAACCTTAGAGAGAGCAGAGTTGAGATATGAAAAGAGAGCAGAGTTGTGGAATCTTCTCACCATGCCCGTGCCCTGGCAGTAGCCGATATCAGGGTAGAGCCAGGCGAGGCCCCTGAGAACCCGCCTCAGCCTGGGGACCCCCACGCTGCTCATGTTGTTAAAGCAGGCGTTCGACGGCATGGTCCGCAGCAGGTCCTTCTCGATCTGAGGGAACGGAGCAGTGGGAATGTGTAAACTGGTGTAAACTGGTGTGAACTGGTCTGAACTGGGGTAAACTGGGGTAAACTGGGGTAAACTGGGGTAAACTGGGGTAAACTGGGGTAAACTGGGGTAAACTGGTCTGAACTGGTCTGAACTGGTCTGAACTGGTCTGAACTGGTGTGAACTGGTCTGAACTGGTGTGAACTGGTGTGAACTGGTCTGAACTGGTCTGAACTGGTGTGAACTGGTCTGAACTGGTCTGAACTGGTCTGAACTGGTCTGAACTGGTCTGAACTGGTCTGAACTGGTGTGAACTGGTCTGAACTGGTCTGAACTGGTCTGAACTGGTGTGAACTGGTGTGAACTGGTCTGAACTGGTCTGAACTGGTGTGAACTGGTGTGAACTGGTGTGAACTGGTGTGAACTGGTGTGAACTGGTCTGAACTGGTCTGAACTGGTGTGAACTGGGACCTGTTTGGAGGTGGAGCAGTCGTCGTTGGAGCTGTTCTTTGTGATTTCTCTGTAGGAAATCTCTGAGGTTCTCTTCTTCTGCAGCGCTCCCGACAGACGCATCCACAGCTGACCAGGACATTCAAATTGTCATTGAGAGTAACAGGAAGTCACAAACTAGAGCAGCCATTCCCAAAGTCAGTATCATCGCGGCCCCCCGAAATACTAACCAAAAAGACAGCGTTAAAAAATAGGCTCTTCGTGTTATTGTATTTGGGGGAAATAGCTTCTGCTACAAACATGTAAAGGACACACCCCATCTTGTTATACAAAAATGATTACAATTTGATTATTCAAGTCAAATAATGAACACAAATATTTTAATATTACAAACAAAATATTATCAATTTAACAATTGATAGGCCGCGGACCCCACTGGGAGACACTGAACTAGGGAATTACAACAAACAGGCAAACAAGTTATAAAAGTAAACATAGAATTGGGCATGGATAAAAAATGTTATTAAAAATCTACGTAAATAACATTTTATAATCATAATCATAATCATCACCCCTCAGATACCTGTGGCCTCATGCTGTGAGGAATCCCCCCCAGCACCAGTGTGCGCAGCCTGTCGGAGCGGGGCAGGCTGGGGGAGATCAGGTCCCAGGTCAGGTCTCCCACTGTGTGGTTGTGGGTGAACTCCAGGTGGGCCTGCCACCGCAGCCTCTGCTGGGGGTCCTCCCGCTGCGGAGAGCCCTCACTGCTCATGAAGCTCTGGGCCTCTACGCCTTCTGCAACACACAGAGATGTCAAAGACTAAAGGCCTATACGCACTGTAGACCTGGATATTTGTGTTACAATGCAGTGGTAAAGGTTGGCGTTTTGTCGGTTTTTCACCACTAAGACAGGAAAATGTCCATTACAGAGTCAAAACAACTTTACTTACAATGCTTTAGATTTGTTCTAAAAAGTCCTTTTATGACTTACCATTGCACTCTTTATGACCATTTGGACTCACTGCAGGCTACATTTTTATCTTTAAATGTGTCAATGATTGTAGTCAATGCGCCCCCCATCTCCAAGAACATCTGGTGGGATCTACCTCCTGCATTATTCCACCTTCATTACTCCCAGAATAAATAAAGAGATTGGGAGATAGGCTTTTTGCTAAAGAGCCCCTGAAGACTGGAACAATCAGCCAGCTTCAATAAAATCTATTTCCTCACTTCTCTTTAGTTACTCACCTTAAGACAGCATGTGATGGCTTTAAGAAGCTTTAAGAAAAGTCAAAGTAATAACTGTAGCCAAAGTTACTGTAGGATCAGATAGGGACATGGGTTTGAGATGGGCTCGGTGGGAACGAGCAAACAATGTCCACATGGAGCGATATAAAACTTTTCCAAATATTTATCAAGGTTAAATGGCGAATCGTTTTAACACGTTTTATTTCATTTGCAAAGAAACAGGAAATGTGTTTTAAAGTGTATTCTACCTGAGATTAATTATACAGTCTGACCCAAGGACAGAGCTCAGTATGGCTCTGTGCAGCGAGGCCGACAGACTCTGGTTCTGTTTCAATGACATAGAACTGCATGTTCCAGGTCCTGACTGTTTCTTTACCAGTGTATCTGAGTTTAGAAGCATAAAGTACAGCCTCGAGCTACTTGCCATCAATGAGGACCTGATTTCATTAATATCTGAAGTAGTTATTCTTTGTTTACTCCATTTAATGTCTCGTAAAACAGACATGAGGAGCGGCAGATGCAGGGCAGATGGCGTCAGAGCGCTGCCAGCTGGGGTGGCTGACGTGGCCCTTTTCTCTGTATATGTCACTTTTACTAAAGAATGAACTCACACTGTGACTGTATTACAGCTCTGGGCTGTATTTTGTGTTTTAACTGTTTTTAAAATGCACTTTACTTGTATGTAAGGCGACCTTGAGTGTCAAGAAAGGTGCCTAAGAAATAAAATGTATTATTATTAGTATTACCTTCTTTTAAATGTCAATGCTCTTGGTCTGTACAAAAATTCCGCAACAAAGTTTTTGCAATTATTGAAAAAAAGACCGAAATTTTACTGAATAGGAGTGAGGAATGGAATACCTTCAATGTCCACTCTGAAGCCAAACTCGTCATACTGGACCTCAGGCTGCTCTGAACGCTCTTTCTGCAAACACAAACACGTGATTCATTTAGAAACAAAAACAGCATTTCATTCACTTTAATCATCAATCATCTGATCATGTGCCATAAGAATAACCCGTTACCGACCTGGTGGTACTTGGCTAAAATGTCCTGGGGCCACATGCTGGGCGTCAGTGCGGAGAAGGGCCCTCCGGGGGCTGGGGTGTATGTGCCTGACAACACACACACATTACATAAGTACATAAACATACAGTACTGTCAGACTGTACAATGAGAACAGCTGAGCCTGCCTCTGACATAACTACAGTTTGAACACTAGAACACACAGTACTTTATACTTGCCTCTTGTTATGTTTTCTTATGTTCATATCCAGGTTAAAAACAGACGACTGTAGGATCACCCTTTATACTGTACAGTGAATATTTGTGATTTTAATGCTTTGTGTGATCCTGTTGTGTTCAGGACTTGGAGTTGCCCTGGCTATGAACTGTGCTACACAAATAAACTTGCCTTGTCCTGAGTATTCAGATTCAGATTCAATTTCTCAATTTGTTTTATTTATTAGAATGTTCTTCTTTCTGCAAAAATAGATTTTGAGGACAGTAAATTAAATAAAGTCAGTTTGAAACTACCATTGGTCTCCTAAATCCTGACTTCTAATCCATTTTCTAAACCCATGATTTCTAAAGAAGAAAATGAGCCCCTCCCCTGATCCCCTCACTCCTGTCGGGAGCGAGAATACAAATAAAAAAATACTAATACTAATAATGATAATAAAAATAATAAAAAATTCAATTTCTTTGCCTTTTGCAGTATAACCCCATTGGAATAAACGCACAAACGTCCCCAGTGTGCACCAGACAAGTCCATAACTCGCTTCCTTTCCCTCTGGCTCACCATGACCCCCTCAGCAGCAGACAGAGCACAGAACTGACCTGCCATGGCGCTGGCTCCGGTGGGTCCGCGGCGTTGACCAGTGTTGGCGGAGCGTCAGCAGATCGTCCGGACTCTGATCACAAACAAACAGAGCGAGAGAAGCTTTAGTCACGCCACAGATCATCCCGAACGTGTGCCCTGTGACTGGGGTCTGCGTGACTGGGCCTCGGGCTGGAGGAGCTGGAGGAGCTGAGGCTTCATGAACAAGACAAGAGAGAGACTGTTGGTGATGAAAACAGAACATATGTCCAGGAGCGAGACTCAGAGGAGACGGGAATCAGATGTTCTTTGGAGAGAGTTGAGTCTCCAGAGGGCACCAGACAAGTATAAATAACTAAAAGTACAGGAAACAGATTGTTCAGCTTGTTTGTCGGGCGAAGAGAACTGAGGAATGTGACTAGAACCAGTAACGAAGATGCTGCTACTTTACACTACTAGATTAGGACGATTAGAATATTTCACAAGTATTTGGAACGTTTTCTATACATTTTATTCCAGCAGTTCAGGGCTAGTATCCATGTTAAGAATAGAGAACTGAAGCTTAATCAGGTATTTTCATAAGTGCTCGCTGAAAAATCTGTAACAGTCTTCCTGAAAATGTGGAGAGAGGCTTGTACTTGAACAGATGTGTTGTTTTATAGCTTGTATTATGGAACGAGCCCTCCATAAATGACCATGTGTTTGAGTTGTAATTAAAGTACTACGAAGAATAAAGCATTTTTCATGTATGTGACCACAAGAAGTAAATACTGCCACCTGCTGGACATTTACCACTAATGCACTCAAGAATACAATTAACAGCCTGATCTGTGAACAATATAAAAGTGCTTCATATGTGACTGTAAGGAGAGGCTGTAAAAGAGTAAGGAGAGAGAGTACAGAGGCCAAAACAACTCCACATCCCAAATGTGAAGCTATGAATCTCTTATCGACTGCATGCATTATTCATTACTTTCCCAGTATCTATTTTTACCACACAAGCAAATGTCATTTTCTTCTGTTATATAGTTTTTTTAGACACTCAAAGACGCTTCACATGGCAATATTCATTCACTCCGTACAGTGCTGATAATCTACTACTGTAACCACAGCTGCCCTGGGGCACACTGGCAGAAGCGAGGCAACCAGTCTGTGTCATAAATGAACTAAAAAGTATTTGCATTAAAATGGCTAAGACTTGGATTTGCTGATCGCGAGTCATTACGGCCACAAAAATAGCTTTTTCAATTTGATTTAATGTTCCGGGCACGTCCCACCGGGAAGAGGCCCCGGGGAAGACCCAGGACACGCTGGAGGGACTATGTCTCTGCTTAGACTGCTGCCCCCGTGACCCGGCAACGGATGAAGCGGAAGAAAATGGATGGATGGATGGAATTTGATTTAATCAGGGAGCCCTAGTTTTCAGCTCTGCGCTCTTAATCCTCGGGCACAATCTGATCCAGCAAAAACCCTTTATTTTTGTATATCTCTGAGGGACTTTACACAACTGTCGATTCACCAACACAGATCAGAGAATGCAATTATCAAAACACACAGAGCCATTGGTCCATAAGGGGCTGATGACCAATGTTAATAAATGTTAATAATTGTTGTTGAATGTCGAGTGTCTTGGATGATCACCTGTTATTTGTCACACAACCAAACTAAGAACCACAGTTTGAACTGAAGCAGGTTTGAATCGACGTCTGCAAAACAACAAACTGTAACCTCTTCAAAAAAACGACTTTCTCATAATCCTGTTGAAATGAGTCCTCCCAGGCAGAGGCAGCAGCAGCAGCTACTGCTGTGAATCTCCCAGAGGATTAGGGTGTTTAGAAAAGATGAGAAATCAATTTGCGGCTGTGAGAAAGGCCAAACGCTGCGAGGCGGTGGCGGCGATGGCGGCGGCAGACGGCGGTGTGGGATTAGGGACAGACTTACAAATGTAGCAAACATCTTTAACTGGTGGAATAAAAAAGTGGCTGGCAGTGGATTAGAAGAGGCTGTTTTACAAATAGCTGAGAGAAAAAAGAACGATTTACAAGATGTTTAATGATACACTTACTTTACCAAGTAATTCATGATCTTTTTGTTGAGAGAGTTCTATGCTTAAATCTGTGGAACTAAGTAAGTAACTTCATACTATGGATTATTATAGCAACATTTCAATGGAGGTAGGGCTGTAACAAGTTAAAGGAGCTATACCCGTTTCTGCAGGTTTGAGTGTTTAGCCCCGCCCCCAACTCGCTCACAGGCTTCTCATTTCCCCTATGCTCTCCTCCACACAATATATAACTGAAAGATTACAGCTAGTTTCACGTCCAAAATAATCGGGTATAGCTTCTTTAAAGCCTAGCGTACATCGACAGAGAAACTGGAGACAACTAGTTTCAAGGCGGCTTTTGGCGACTGAGAGGAGATGATGGAGATGATCAGTTGGTCGATGTGAGCGCTCTTACAACTGGAGATGATCAGTCGGTCTCCGGATTCAGTCTGTTGCCCGTGTTCTACTTTTCGGCAACTAGTTGTCCTCAGATCCAGAGATATCACCCGATGTGCTCCAACAACATGTGTGTGTCGCGTGTGTTGCGCCCTCTACAGTTCATGTCAGAAAACACACTGTAGTTGAGGCCAGTCGCTGTCGATGTACGCGCTGTTATTCCCCAGACTGGCCTGATACAGGAGTGTGCGGGGCAGCGACTCATAGGCCACGGATATAATCAGTGGCCAGTCCGATGTACGCTAGGCATTAGAGATCATTTTACAGATGAATACTATTTGATTTTTGAAATTGGGGGCAAGTAATTTAGTAATTGATTGTTTTTGGACCTTAAACATTCTGAGAAGATTTTATCTCCTCTTTAATTCTACAAAGACTGCAGAATGAAATAAAAATGTGTTAAGTAACAGATTTTTCAGATTAAAAATCGCTCCGGAGTATAAATCGCAGCAGCCAATAATGCCTATTAAAGAAGGGAGAAAACATGTTTATGTCACATTTTTGAAAGCTTAATTGCACAACTTAATAGCCCAGGCTATTATTTGACATTCTTTACAGTAAATAACCTTCATTAAACAACTACTGTAATTACTATAAGCCACTACTTTTTCTAGTTCTTTGATCCCTGCGGCTTATATAGCGATGCAGCTAATATGTGTATTTCTATTATGATAGAGTCGTCCTGTTGTCAGAGCAGAGTTTATGGACTTGTTATTTTGACTCCATGTTTTAGTAGCTACAGGACGCTAGTTTATTGTCAAACAGATGAAGGTGAATGAGTGATGGAAGCTAACGGTGAAACTGTAAAACACCTCGTCATTAAATCATGGTGAGGCCAGTCGTCTCTGCTACAACATGAACCTGCGGCTTGTATTCAGGTGCGGCCTTTATCTGGACAACATTGATTTTATTTCAAAATGTAAGCGGTGTGGAATATACACAGGTGCACCTTCTAGTCCAGCAAGTACGGTAATGGATTAATGGAAAGAATAATTGGCAAACTAATGGATTATCAAAATAACCTCTCCCACTCTCCCTGACTCAGGTTGCCAGATATGCAGACGAATCCAGCTGGGACCATAACAGCTGAATAGACAAGAGTTTTGTCAACAACAAATCTATAACCAACACCTTTTTCACAAAGATAGAAATCCTGGTTTTATTCCTTGTTTTGTCGTTAATGATTTGAGAATCATAACGAGACCTTTTTTAGTTCTGCGCCACATGGTACTTTACCAGTGAGATTAGCTCCACACGGTGAGTTCTGGCGCCCGGACTTTCTGATTTTGAAATTCAATTAACTCTGAGCTACTGTTATCAGTTAAAAGAAGTATTGGAAAAGAGCATGATGTATTAATGCCTTTTTGACAGATTAGGGCACTTTAATGATGACTTGACATGAAAATCTTACATATTGCTACTTTCATAAAAGTAATGTAAATAACCATTACATATGAAGATGGATCATGAACCACAAACTTAGAAAGTTAAAACCATACTTCTTCATAGGGATAAACAAGTTTACCATAATGGAGGAAGATTACAGCACCATTTCACTGGAAGCAAGCAGCAGCAGGCCCTTGTATTAAAAAAAAATCACACTTTGGGGGCATTTTTGTGGCATACTTTCTTCAATGTTGTCCATGTAGTTGGCCTAAAATGACTCCACACTTAAACTGGAAGGAGCCTCATCTGCGTACTGTTCAAACAAGGATCTTTCCCTGTGTTTGCCTACAGTCGCCCACACCCACAGAGACAATCACAAGACGACAGACTTCCTGCTGCCGCCAGAACGGGTCATTTCAGTCGTCAGGTCAGTCGCCAGATAAAAGTCACACAAAGCAAGAAAAATGTTCAGTTTTTCCGTCTGCCCACAACAAAGGAGCAGGAGGTGGTGACTCAAACAGGGGCATAATGACTACAGAGATTTTAGAGAACGGATGAAGCAACAGTAGAGGCACAACACTTATATAATGTTGTAATTGTAACAGGTGGCAGGTTTACCGCTTCAAAGTGGTGTGTTACTGTTTTCTACAGTGAATTATTCTCAACAAATGCACCCAAGAATGAGATCTGCGCTGTGCAACGGAACATAAAGTGCATTGAATAAACATCTTAAGCAGAGCGTGAGATATCGCTACAACGTCTACAAAGAATGGGATGTACTTTTACTAAACACCTCCAGGGTTATTGTTAAAACAGCCTAGTCACTCCCAAAACGTCTGCTAAACCATCTCATGCTGTCTCCTTTCTGATAATAAATGAAATGTGATGAGTCCATTCATGAAAAAATAGACATGAACAAAGACACCATTAATAGAGTGTAAAAAGAAGCGCAGATGCAGCTGCTGGAGTCATATGTGCAGTAAAACCCCCTGAATATTATGACGAGTCTAGTTTGATAATAACGATCATTTGATTGATTGATTTTATTCATGAGAGCAGAAAGTATTTACAATATTTACATTCCTTAGTTTATGGAACTACATTGTTCTGTTGTCTACTGCGCTTACAGTATATACTGTACATACACATGCAAATATATGAAAAATATACAATTGGCCATAGTTTCACCATGTGTTAGTATATTCACAAATTCAATATGTTTTTAAACATTTATTTCTATTTACAATTTGTCAGCTCGAAATGGAGTGGGAAAGAAGTAAAGATAGTGGACTCAGTATTTTTGTTTACTTCTGCACTAATACAAACTGTTTTAAGAAAACATTTGAGCTCAAATGTTGACTGAAGATCAAGTTTATGATTGCTATTGTTAATTTAGAAAATAGGTAAAGGTGAAGACTACGAGCCAACTACTTTTTTTAAACAATATATGGCATTAAGGCAAATACATTTTTCATTTAATTCTAGCAAGTTTGTAATAAATAAGATCAAGATTATTAGGCCCATATAACAAAAGTGACTTTTATTAACTGGGAAGTAACACAATGTGATTTGTTCAATATATGAACATAACAAAATATGAACCACGTAGTAAAATTAATTGATAAAATCCAATTGATTACAATTGATTGATTAGGCGTGACGTCATGACGTCACCACAGTAAACAATGTACGTAACAACAGCTTAATTGAATTACTACTTCAGGCTAATACCGTTACGTTCCACTTGACACGTCATCATGTCTCGACACACATTCACCAAACACGAGTCTTAACAATAATAACACAAAACCACTAATCAATAAAACGCACACTCCATCCATGGTGTAGCTGTCAGCTGTTAGCTGTTAGCTGTTAGCCGTCGTTAGCATTAGCCACATGCTAGCTCTATTCCCGTTACAGATCTACGGGCAGCGCAGAACAAACTCACCGCGGAGACATGCTAGCACCAACAGCGGCTGTAGTCTTCACTTGTCCTGGATCCACGTCCACAGCAAACGGGGGTCGTCAGCCCCTTATTGGCCTTTTAATTTATTTCATAATTAGCAGCTAGTGGCTTTTAGAGTGCACCTGCTACTCGCACTCATGAGATAGGAGAGTGGTATCCTTGCGCCGCTATGTTTTCCATGTATGTCCCAAGAAATAGATCCTCAACCTGGAGTATAGGGACGCGTCACTTGCTACAGTGGTATTACTCCGCGATGGATGAAGTGACGTGGGTTTAACGCACTGCTGTCCTCCTTCGTCCCATTCATTCATCCATCCATCCATTCATTCATTCATAATTCTGCCCCCACTGCTTCATTCATTTGGATGGGAGACTACACATTTGCATCTGTTTTTCATTGTTGTGGTTTTTACCCCACAATCAAATGAGCTGCAGTTTACACGTCTAAAGGGAGTGCACGCGTTTTTACTTTTCTCCCACTCCATGCTGAAATAAAGTCATGTCATTTTCATCCCCTTTATTATTCCATAAAGTGAAAATAGAAATACACGTGTAAATTGATTCTGAAATTGTAAATAGGCCAACACATGGTGAAATTATGGCAAATACTGTGCCTTGATTGTGTATTTATGAAGATATATTAGCATCTGTTTGTATATACTGTAAGCGCAGTAGGAACATGCACAAAAGTACCTCTATAAACAAAGGAATGTAAATATTTGACATGCTTCTGAATGGATAATTTCTGCTCGATGGAATAAAAAGCTAGAGAAGCTTTTGTAGTAATTAATGAGTGCATTGGTTTTCATTACTTCTGTTGTCCAGTAAGTGTTAAAGTAGCCTTGAGAAGCTGATACCACAAAAAGACTTTGGTGTTAGAAAAGGACCTTGGTGATATTAACAGCATGATTATCCCAGATTAAATCATCATAGGACTGGGAAACAAGGAAAAATATCATTATAAAAGTTGTTCTATAATTCCATATTTATGAATTATCTTCCAACGTTTTACCTAAGTTAATCAGTTTTAATCATCTTTACAACATTCTTTTACGTTTATTCAATAAGTGACAGGACGACATGTTAAAATAAGATAAGATAAACTTTATTGATCTCACAGAAATGTACATGTCACATTTGGCACAGACAGAATCACTCAGATTGTGCAAAAAGACAGAAATGTTCATATTAAGGTTACAAATATAGTCTGTGCGGGACATAATTATGTACATTATTATGTATATTGTATTTCACATCTTTATTAAGAATCTATTGACTCACTCTTTGATAAACTGCATCATAAAAGCAGTGTAAATATTGAGGATTATTTGCACCTTGAGTTTAGAGCTACGTTACGCCACAAGATGTCACTGTTGTTTAATGCAAATGCAAGGACCATGTCATATGTTTCTCTTGGTCTTTACTTTTTGTTAAAATAATGCACTTCCCTGAGGAGTCCTTTTCAGCTCTCAAGGTTGTCTGTTTTATGGTTTTATGTAAATATCTATATTTTTGTGCAGCCTGTGACGCAGGCATTGTTAATCAGGTTAAACTGAATATTCACTCGAGGGTCGACGTGGCGTGACTCATCTCATGCATTGAATCATCCTCGTTTCCATCATCCGCTGCATTCTGCACCACCGCAACATATGACACGTTGAACCAGTGCTGGCGAGATGGAGACATACGTGTGTTTACTTTGGGTCAACAAGTCCAAGCAATATACGTCCAAACTCCACACAGAAGTGGCAGTGACTGCAGCACCTTTACCCAAGTACTTTCCACCTTAGTAACTGTACTTTTGTACTAAAATCTTTGAGACCAGTACATTTGCCATCTTTGGTAAACTAGTTTAGGGGGAAAAATGCTCAAATGATGATTAATTATACACAAAAACCAAAGTGTATGAGGTCACTTAAAGCCTCGGCATTAAAAACAGTCACTAAATATTTATTAGTTATAAAATACAGTATGTTTGGCAAAAGTAGAAGCATGAGTGATTTTTCTATTTAACCTTTTATTGTAAATTAATGGTAAAAACGGCTCATTATTCTCATGATTGGAAACACTACTTCAACATTGTGCTGCAGTGATGCCCTTCCTTTTGCCGACAGAAGATGGCGCTGCTGCATTATGTTGTAAAAAATCATTATTACTTAAACATAAGCGTATATTGACGTGTGTGATCGGCCTGCGGGCACATACCGTATGCATTTGACCGTTAATGCCATCGTACCATACATAATGTACAGATGACACATTCATGTGGTTTTTCTATATCATTCTCAGGATTTATGGGTAATGTAGTGTGGCGTATGAGTCATCGACTGAATGTTGTTTTTTCCTGAAGAGAAGATGAATATTTGGTTTGTGTGCCGTGTCCCAGAGGCCCCAGGGACACTGCAAGTTAAAGTTATAAATGTTTTGATGTATTTTCATTTAAAATGATCAGCAAGAAGGTCCTGGGTTCGAATCCTGGCCGGACCAGGGCCTTTCTGAGTGGAGTTTGCATGTTCTCCCCGTGTCTGCGTAGGTTTCCTCCGGGTACTCTGGTTTCCCCTACCACTAAAAACATGTACAATAGTTCTGGCATGCGCCTCCTGTACTGGCCCCGCTCCCATCTCTGTGTGGAGTGAGTGGACCCATACCCAAAAATAATAACAATTGTAAACCGCTTTGTGACTCTGGTCTGTGAAAGGCAGTATATAAATAAAGATTACTTACTAGTTTAAAGTCGAAGTGAAAAAAATGTCCCAATAGAATGAGCAGGCAGAACATGTGGCTTCTCACAAAGGTTTCCCTAAAAGGTCCATCCATTTTCTCATTTTCTGCCGCTTTATCCCTTGCCGGGCCGTGGGGCCAGCTGAGATACCTAGTTCCTACAGTGTAACCTGGGCCTCCTCTTGGTGGGACATTCCTGCAACTCCTCTCTGGGGAGGCATGGAGGCCTCACGGGCCACACTTCACTCACTCCGGAACCAGACCCTGAGATCCTGGTCCCCGGTCTTGGTTGGAACAGGGCCTTTCTGAGTGGAGTTTACATGTTCTCCCCGTGCCTGCGTAGGTTCCCTCCAGGTGCTCCGGTTTCCCCTACCACAGAAAACATGCACAATAGGTCTGAAGGTAATGAATGAGTTGAATGGGGGCTTTGATGCATCAGTGTGTTACACGTCTCGCTTCCGTCAATGGAAAATGTGAATGGAAAAATATCTGGTTTTTGAACATTTTAAAGCACATTGGGTGGCCTTGGTCTGTAGAAATGCTCTATATAAAAAAACATTACTTACTTGATGAGGAGGTCCACCACCCTGGTCTCCAACTACAAAGGCACTGTCCCCAATCTCCGCAACATGTTACAGAGACCACCTTCGATCATTTTCCTCTATTTCTTATAAAGTTTCACGGCTCATAACCTTTTGTCTGCAACATACACTTTCTGGCAAGTGTCTAGTCTAAGTGTATAAATAATCGCGTTTTGTGTTACACCAACATTGTGTAGTGTGTAAAACCGTTTGAGACCCTCCAGAAACCTTGTACTGATGTGTAAACACAGCCCAGTCCTGCTCCAGTCTCGGCACAGCTCTTCTTTATCACTGTTCCACTGTTTTTCCCACAGTCCTGCTGTGAGAGCTCCATTCCCCTTTGCATAAGAAGCTAAATCCGACCCCAGCGTTAGAGCACACCGAGCATGGTGCGTGGTGGTGGTGGGGGGGGGGGGGGGGGGGGGGGCTCACAGCTGCTGCCTCTCTCCAGACTGTCCCACAGAGAGGAGGAGGAGGAGGAGGAGGATGAAGGTAAAGGGCAAGAAGTGCATCCTGCAAAGTTTACACACACACGGCCTTCTGCAGGCCATATGGACGACAGCTCGTTAGCATTTGTGGATTTCAAGACAATTCATAGGTTAAAAATGACTTAGAACACAAGCATTCTTATGAGCTTGAGAATATTAGCTAGATAGGTAGATAAATAGATAGATAGATAGATGGAGTAGCCTCTGGGTGGAGCAGGACGGGTCACAGCAGCAGAGGTGGAGTAGCCTCTGGGTGGAGCAGGACAGGTCTCAGCAGCAGAGGTGGAGTAGCCTCTGGGTGGAGCAGGACGGGTCACAGCAGCAGAGGTGGAGTAGCCTCTGGGTGGAGCAGGACAGGTCACAGCAGCAGAGGTGGAGTAGTCTCTGGGTGGAGCAGGGGGGTCACAGCAGCAGAGGTGGAGTAGCCTCTGGGTGGAGCAGGACGGGTCACAGCAGCAGAGGTGGAGTAGCCTCTGGGTGGAGCTCGACATGTCACAGCAGCAGAGGTGGAGAAGTCTCTGGGTGGAGCAGGGGGGTCACAGCAGCAGAGGTGGAGTAGCCTCTGGGTGGAGCAGGACGGGTCACAGCAGCAGAGGTGGAGTAGCCTCTGGGTGGAGCAGGACGGGTCACAGCAGCAGAGGTGGAGTAGCCTCTGGGTGGAGCAGGACAGGTCACAGCAGCAGAGGTGGAGTAGCCTCTGGGTGGAGCAGGACGGGTCACAGCAGCAGAGGTGGAGTAGCCTCTGGGTGGAGCAGGACAGGTCATACAGTATTGACTTTGGCATTTACTGTGTAGTTTAGTGTAGGAACATGACAAACGGAGTAAGTAATGTGCAACACCCCCATCTAGTGGTAGGATTAAAAATAAACTTCAACTTTAAAAATAAGTTCAAAAGTATTTGACATGAAATTGGAAAGTTGGGGAAACCAATCAGAGAGCAGCAAAGTGGTCACAGGGACACAAACCAGGACTAAAGGACTGAACCAGGACTAAACCAGGACTAAACCAGGACTAAATCAGGACTGAACCAGGACTAAAGGACTGACCCAGGACTAAACCAGGACTAAACCAGGACTAAACCAGGACTGAACCAGGACTAAACCAGGACTGAACCAGGAATAAACCAGGACTAAACCAGGACTAAACCAGGACTGAACCAGGACTGAACCAGAACTAAACCAGGACTAAACCAGGACTAAACCAGGACTAAACCAGGACTAAACCAGGAATAAACCAGGACTGAACCAGAACTAAACCAGGACTAAACCAGGACTGAACCAGGACTAAACCAGGACTAAACCAGGACTAAACCAGGACTAAACCAGAACGGAACCAGGACTGAACCAGGACTGAACCAGAACTAAACCAGGACTAAACCAGGACTGAACCAGGACTAAACCAGGACTGAACCAGGAATAAACCAGGACTAAACCAGGACTAAACCAGGACTGAACCAGGACTGAACCAGAACTAAACCAGGACTAAACCAGGACTAAACCAGGACTAAACCAGGAATAAACCAGGACTGAACCAGATCTAAACCAGGACTAAACCAAGACTGAACCAGGACTAAACCAGGACTAAACCAGGACTAAACCAGGACTAAACCAGGACTAAACCAGGACTAACAGAGTTCTTGTGGACTTACACCCTGAGTTCTTACTGAGCCTGGACACAGGAGCTGCTGAGGTGATCGCAGACGAGGAAGTACTGGAATAAAACAAAACATATTTATGTCATATTATGGTGTGACCTGGAAGCTGTTCCTCTCGCAGGTGAGAGAAAACCATAAAAACACACTTATTATTATTCCTGGTTTTCGATCCAAACCCATTGTTGTGCGACACACTTCTTGCCGTGTTCTCTCACAGCGACTAAAGGCGGTGAGATCAGTGCAGATCTGTTCCTGAAGCATTCGCAGCAGACTCGCTTCACAAACACAATGTATAATTCATCCGAGTGTGCGTCATGTGATGGAACTGTGGGATTATTTACGACTGTCTGCACACGGACGAGTCATATCTGCCATGTGTGCGTCAGATTGATTACAGCAGATGTATTATGGCTGTACGTTCTTGACCCCTGGCCCCTGTTAGTGTGGCTCTCTCCCCAATCAGACAGTATGGGTTAGGGTACGGCCGGACCATCGTCAGCTTGTGAATGTATACAGTGGCTCTAAAGTTTGGACACCCCTAAACATTTTTGGGATATTCTTTTATAAATCATTGGATGTTTGGGCTGTGTGTCCTGTGCAGGCACTGGGAATCCTGTTAATCTTGGTGCTCAGAGTTGGGACTAGACCATCCATCTACTTCCCCTTAATCCATTTCTGGGTCGGGGGTGGCAGTCAGAGCTGCACCCAGTCCACAGAGCACCAGCCCCTCACTGATCCTCCTGTAGGTGCTGAGTCCACAGGAGCTGAGATCTTTCAGCGGGGGCTTCAGGCAAAGTGGGGTTAAGTGTCTTGCACAAGGAGTTGGTGGAGTAGGTCTCGTGGTGGGCTCGAACCCACGACCTTCAGGCTCAAAGGCCAATGCTCTACCAACTGAGAAATCTGGAGCCATTTTCCTGAAGGTTCCTGAAGGTTATATCAAGTCCAGGCTGAAAACGGTTCTTTAGTCCATGACTGATGATCGTCAGGCAGCGGATCACCATTTTACCGTTATTTTTTAAATTTCCATTTGTATGTCTTTTTACAGTATGTTTTTTATTGATTTTAAATGTTGTCAATGTGAAGCACTTTGGGTTGCGGCTCCCGTGGGAAACATGTTTGTGCTGATGCTCTTTAGCTCAGCTCCACACACAGCACTTTTCCACATCAGAGTCTCCCTCTGACAGTGATTCTGGACATTGTTTTTCTCTTTCATAAAGTCTGGCGTCTGACCACACCAGTCACAGAGACCATGAGGACAAACACACACATGTGGATATTGTTGCTCCACATCAGTCCTTTGGCCCGTACTGTCCTCTACACCTCTCCACAGAATACACAGGGACAGCATCAGCAGCTGCGTCTCTCACACTCTGCCAGAATCTTACTGGTTTGGCTTGTTCCAAGGGGACTGACTTTTTAAATATTATTATTATTGAA
This sequence comes from Knipowitschia caucasica, assembly GCA_964034765.1. Taxonomy (NCBI): domain Eukaryota; kingdom Metazoa; phylum Chordata; class Actinopteri; order Gobiiformes; family Gobiidae; genus Knipowitschia; species Knipowitschia caucasica. Next base: position 37,340,841 of record OZ035840.1, read on the forward strand.
AATAGTTAATAAAGATGACACAACATGGTCAGAAATTCTCATTATTTTCTATACTTTAAGTACTATAATTAAAGGCACACCGCGGACTTTGTGACCTAAAGAGTTGACACATATGAGTTATTTTATATGAATACTTGGGCCAATATACAGCGCTTGACACTTGCAATGCTCCGAGCGGGGCTGCCCTCTTGAAATACCGCCCATGTAAGTTTCGAGCAGACGGACCGTCTGCCACCAGGTCACGTGACTTGGAAGAAAGACTTGCTTTACGGCTACAGGCGCTGATATACTCATGGAGCTAAGGCTTTTGCTACTCATTTTTCACCTGCTCGACTCCTGGTCATGGCTGAGGCAAGGAAAAATTTTAAACCTTCGGAGGAGGCTAAAAAGAGGAAACGCGAAAGGGATCGTGCTGTAAGCTGCATGTCTGTATGAGCGCTGCTGTTCACCTGGTTCCTGGATGTCATCGACTGCAAAGATGTCATTCCACGCAGCACGAGCTAGACGCAGAACTCCCTCATCCAGGATATAGAAGTCCATGTGTGGTAGATTACTAATGCAGCGGTCTGGAGGCTGACCACAGCAGAGTCTCTCAATATCTGTAGGCATGTCTCTACAGTTTGAACACACACACCAGTGCATGCTGTCTGAATACACACTCAAAAGACACCGGCTGACTGTTTGTTGACTTTTGCGACAGTGCTGAGTTGCTTGTGGCCACTAGGGGCGCTAAACGTGAAAGTTGCAGGTCTAGCGCCCCTAGTGGCCAAGAGTTACACGGTGTGCCTTTAAGTATTTTTACAGGTATCAGTTCTTTACTTATTTTTCAACTTTCTTTCACTTACTCTCACTTTCACAAATATCTGTTCTTTCAACTGCTTACAGTTAAAAAAAAAACTAGTATCTTTGAAAATTACATAAAATCACCTGTGAAGAGGTTATCCACGAAGAAAACCATTCTGCAAAAGTGTTGTTTTCTTTGTCATTATGAAACATTGTTTCAAAGACTATGCTTAAAATGTCTTCATTACATGAAAAAGCTGTACTTTTATACTTTTAACAGACTGTTCAGATATTATCTACACTTCTTACTTACTTCTGTTACATTTGTTGAACTTCAGCCAAACTCACTCTGTAATTAAATTTACAATCTGTGAATGTCAAATGTTTTCTTACTGCTGATGGCCGAAGAATGAGAGAAAGAATGAAATCCTTATAATAACGATCACACTTTAGTTGCTGGAATCTCTGAGAGACTTGTGGCTCCCACGCACTGATCACTGATGCAATCCACCTGCTGGAGTTCAGGTAGAACTGGTACAAACTCCATGTAAAACCTGCGGGTAACTTTTCTGTGTTTCTCTGTTTGAACAAATGTTTGGCGTCATCTTTGTTTGTGAAATGTGTTCAATAAAAAAGATTCCACCAAACAAATACAATCCTGATTCTGCTGTTTTCAGAAAGATTGAAGAATCTATTTTAAAACCTTAAACCATAAACACATGTATTTTTAGTTAAGAATAACTCTTTAAATGTGTTCAGGAAAGGTCAAATGTTGTCGCACTTCAGAGCAAATATAGTTCATTGGCAGTTTGTTGAAAAACAGGAACATTTTGTGGAAAATTCTAAACGACTAATGACTAGTATATAATGACTTAGTGAATTGGTCTGGTAGAATGTGATCTTTAGATTTAGTAAATGAAATATAAAGGACAAAATTAAGTCACCATGGCAACCAACTCATCAAATGGAATGGAATGTCTTTCTCTCTGGTTGCCATGGAGACCTCTGTATGACATAACAATCTAGAATGTGTTGAAACATGTGTGGTTTGGTCGCGGCCCATGGGTCTGTCCTTTTAACAGTTACCTCGCAGCAGCGTTAGAGGGATCATGTCTCGCAGAAGTGTTCGACTGGAAAACGCCGGTTACTACGATAGCGACGGCAGCCCCCGCACATCGTACACCTCTGTGACCCGGCGTCACACCTGGCCTCAGGAGAAGGCGAGGCCTGCCCGTGTTTCACAACCAGCCCAGAGGAGGGCGCCATTGTGGAGGGCGGAGCTAGTGCCCAGGACGGAGCCAGCGCCGAGGTCGGGCCGCTGGTTCAGCTGGAGCTGGAACAAGGTCCTGGCCTTTCTGGTTTCTCTCTTAGGGTTTGGTTTGACGATCTACAGTGAGGCCAAAGTGTATCGCCTGAGGACGGAGGTGCAGAGTCTGCATCTGGAGCTCGCTCGCCTCCAGACCAGGATGAGCCCTAAAGCCATCTTCAAGGGGAACTTTGCGTTGGACGCTCATGGGGCCCAGATCCTCACTGCCCTCAGCTCCAAGACACATCAACAGAAAGACCCGCCCCCAGGACTGAAGCAGTTCACTGCTAGAGACGTGATCAAGGGCAGTAATTACCCTCTGACCCCTGGGCACTGCTGGGCCGTCTCTGGACAGACTGGAGTCCTCTTTGTGGCCCTCTCTCAGAAGATCCATCTGTCACACGTCACTTTGGGACACATCTCCAAAGGGCAATCTGTGACAGGTGAGATTCTGTCAGCCCCCAAGACCTTTTCCATTTATGGACGGGAGGAATTGGACGGACCAGCTGTCAGACTTGGGACCTTCCAGTACCAGGCTGATGGAGAGTCCTTCCAGACCTTCGAGATCCCGGAGTACCCCAAGGTAGTGAGGTTTGTGGCACTGGAGGTCCAGAGCAACCATGGACATGAGGAGTACACCTGCCTGTACAACTTCAGGGTCCATGGGAAAGTCCCGGAGGCTGCCAGCCCCACCAACGAGTAAGCACCACACTATGGAAAGGACTAATTCATAAAATCTAAATGTTTCTACGGTCGGCATCATGGGGTTGATCAGACCTAATGAGGGCGAGCGTCGGACAGTAGACATCACATGTTCAGGTCCCATGTCGGGTCTGGGAGAGAACAAGGACCGGGTCTGGTTTAGTCTCATGGTTAGAACCTTCTTCATGGACACGTCTTCATTCTGTTCATTTCATTTCCTTGTTGACACCTCGCTTCAGCAGCTGTAGGTCCCACAGAGGAGGAGGAGGAGGGCATTTCCGATGAACTTCCCCTTCTCAAGTGTGATTGACAGCTGTTTAAAAGGTGAAAATGAGAAATGAAAGGACCAGAGGTAGAATGTTCCCCATGATTTTGGTTTTGACCATGAAACACTAGATCTGACCGTAAAGTTGTTCTGTTCAAGACGGACCTAAGAAAGACTAGAACATGTGAAGTCAGACCGCTACAGGCGAGAAAGCAGCAATACAAGAAAACAGCAAGGAAAGCAAGCAAGGACGGTTTTATGATGTTCTTCAATAAAAATAAAAAATAAAATTGTTCATCAATGACCTTTTCTTTTACCAAATACATGTATGAATGATCCCAATCAAGAGGAACATGCTTTTTTCTACATTGATTTCCTGCGAATCACAACACATTGAGGAACAAACAAAAGGGAAACCATTGTTGACTTGGTTTTACGACCATTTTAAAACAAAGTGTGCATGAGGTGTCCACAATGGTCTATCTCTGGTCTCTCTCTGGTCTCTCTCTCTGGTCTCTCTCTGGTCTCTCTCTGGTCTCTCTCTGGTCTATCTCTGGCCTCTCTCTCTGGTCTCTCTCTGGTCTCTCTCTGGTCTCTCTCTGGTCTTTCTCTGGTCTATCTCTGGTCTATCTCTGGTCTCTCTCTCTGGTCTCTCTCTGGTCTCTCTCTGCTCTCTCTCTAATCTTTTTCTGGTCTCTCTCTGGTCTTTCTCTGGTCTCATGGTCTCTCTCTGCTCTCCCTCTGCTCTCCCTATGGTCTCTCTCTAGTCTCCCTCTGGTCTCTCTCTCTGGTCTCTCTCTGGTCTCTCTCTGGTCTCTCTCTGGTTCTCTCTCTGGTCTCCCTCTGGTCTCTCTCTGGTCTCTCTCTGGTCTCTCTCTGGTCTCTCTCTGGTCTCTCTCTGGTCTCTCTCTGGTCTCTCTCTAGTCTCTCTCTGGTCTTTCTCTGGTCTCTCTCTAGTCTCTCTCTGGTCTCTCTCTAGTCTCCCTCTGGTCTCTCTCTAGTCTCTCTCTGGTCTTTCTCTGGTCTCTCTCTAGTCTCTCTCTGGTCTCTCTCTAGTCTCCCTCTGGTCTCTCTCTAGTCTCTCTCTGGTCTCTCTCTGGTCTCTCTCTGGTCTCTCTCTGGTCTCTCTCTGGTCTCTCTCTGGTCTCTCTCTAGTCTCTCTCTGGTCTTTCTCTGGTCTCTCTCTAGTCTCTCTCTGGTCTCTCTCTAGTCTCCCTCTGGTCTCTCTCTAGTCTCTCTCTGGTCTCTCTCTGGTCTCTCTCTGGTCTCTCTCTGGTCTCTCTCTGGTCTCTCTCTGGTCTCTCTCTGGTCTCTCTCTGGTCTCTCTCTAGTCTCTCTCTGGTCTTTCTCTGGTCTCTCTCTGGTCTCTCTCTGGTCTCTCTCTGGTCTCTCTCTGGTCTCTCTCTGGTCTCTCTCTGGTCTCTCTCTGGTCTCTCTCTAGTCTCTCTCTGGTCTTTCTCTGGTCTCTCTCTGGTCTCTCTCTCTGGTCTCTCTCTGGTCTCTCTCTGGTCTCTCTCTAGTCTCTCTCTGGTCTTTCTCTGGTCTCTCTCTAGTCTCTCTCTGGTCTCTCTCTAGTCTCCCTCTGGTCTCTCTCTCTAGTCTCTCTCTGGTCTTTCTCTGGTCTCTCTCTAGTCTCTCTCTGGTCTCTCTCTAGTCTCCCTCTGGTCTCTCTCTAGTCTCTGGTCTCTCTCTGGTCTCTCTCTGGTCTCTCTCTGGTCTCTCTCTGGTCTCTCTCTGGTCTCTCTCTAGTCTCTCTCTGGTCTTTCTCTGGTCTCTCTCTAGTCTCTCTCTGGTCTCTCTCTAGTCTCCCTCTGGTCTCTCTCTAGTCTCTCTCTGGTCTCTCTCTGGTCTCTCTCTGGTCTCTCTCTGGTCTCTCTCTGGTCTCTCTCTAGTCTCTCTCTGGTCTTTCTCTGGTCTCTCTCTAGTCTCTCTCTGGTCTCTCTCTAGTCTCCCTCTGGTCTCTCTCTAGTCTCTCTCTGGTCTCTCTCTGGTCTCTCTCTGGTCTCTCTCTGGTCTCTCTCTAGTCTCTCTCTGGTCTCTCTCTCTGGTCTCTCTCTAGTCTCTCTCTGGTCTCTCTCTAGTCTCCCTCTGGTCTCTCTCTAGTCTCTCTCTAGTCTTTCTCTGGTCTCTCTCTAGTCTCCCTCTGGTCTTCCTGCAGCCCTCAGTCCTGCTCCTGCCCCTCAGCACGGTGTCCTGTATTTTACGGTGTATGCACGGCAGAGTTTCGTTCGGGCCTGAAAAATGAAGCCCGACCCGGCCCGAGCCCGCTAATGTTAAGCCCGAGCCCGTATAAGCCCGACCAATGAACGCTGTATAACAGGCCCGAGCCCGACAGAACCCGACACATCTGATTTCCCGTTGTACGCACTCACATTCCAATTGCAAGTTTAGTCTCCACTTTTGAATTTGTTTTGTCTCCACTTGATCCATTTCTACTATTGTTCCTGTTCGCTGTTGACCACAGCAGCAGGAGACACGGGGATGATGCGTTCACGGCTCGCTGCTGCTGTAGGACACGCTGGTTACGGTGTCATTATTATATTAACTATTTTTAATAACTTGTTGTCAATCAATGGACATTGTTATTAATATATATATATATATGCAAATCATTATGTATAAAAATCATTTAAAAATAATTATAAAAATAATAAAAAATAAACATATATTTAAAAAAAGAAGCCCGAGCCTGGCACGAACCCGACAGCTGAGCGCCAAATGAGGCCCGAGCCCGGCCCAAACTCAGGTCGGGCCTCGGGCCTGCTCGGGCTTGGGCTGAAAAGCGAAACTCTAATGCACGGCTTTTGACAGCTGCAGCAGCGCTCAGGTGCCTCTCTGTGATCGCACTTCAGCAGTCATGATTTCAGGAGGTTAGAAAAGTGTAAAAAGTGTGTCTGAGGGGTTTTACAACATACAGCTGCGACTGAGAGGATTTTTTATTATCACTGGTTATTTTTTAGAACAGAAATCCTGCGATAAAAAAGGGACCACTAAACATTATATTTAATTTTAGGTTGAAACGCCAGAACTTTTTTTTTTGCTTTAACCTATCACTGCTGTTTGGTTGCAATGTATGTAGCAAGCACGGCAATAGAGCTTTACTTTCTACTCTGTACTCTCAGGATTTTGGACTCAAAGGATTCTAAAAGGTTCCATTCTTCTTCATGTTTCACAGTCCATCCTAAGCACATGTAAGTAGGTAAGTACACATGTGTGAGAATCATTTGGCAAAACAGCAGTCAACCCTTCAAACTTGTGAAAAGTTTGTAGTGAAGTAGCCAAAAGCTGGGTTGGAGGTAAATAAATGAGCGTAGAAGCTAACAGTAAACACTCTGAAAGGTGTTACACTTTTCCGAGGAAAAGTAAAGTAACGTGTGAACTCGACAATTCAGTAAAGTAACGCCGTACCGACCGCCGCAACGGTTTTATCTTTAACCTTTTTATTTCCCAGGGGCATATACTCGAGTACCTCAGAGTCTGCGTTAAAGCGCGGACGTAGCGCTCCTAACTTATCTGCGCACTAACTTCTCTCCGGAGACTTCTCTCTCGCTGCTACTGTGTGTACTACAAGTCACGCTGCTTCTATTGACGGAAGTGAGCGAGAGAGAAGTCTCCGGAGAGAAGTTAGTGCGCGGACGCAGCGCTACTCAGATTACTACGCCTCACAATATAGTACCCGTTTTATCCGCTGAAAAAATCGACTGTTACATTTCTGTGTTACTATACTTTGCAGTGTAACACGTCACGTAACTATATACATTTAATAGGGAACACTTGGAAGAGTTTGGTAGCTTCTAGCGGGAGCTACCTTTTGGTCCTACACAGTATACAGAGGAGGCTCCGTTTGCATGACAGAGCACACGGACTAAGACCAGACAGGTACATATTAACTTAGTCTAAGGTAAGGTAAGAACATTAACAGGAGAAAAAAACTAATAAACAGGCGCAAGGTGACGTGAGGAAAAAGCTTACCTTTGCCCGCAGCAGTAGTGAAGGAAGATCAACCAAACAAGGGCGCGCCTTGTGGGACGTGCCAGGATTCACACAGATGCGACCGGTCAACATGGTGAGTGTTCAACCATTCCAAGGAATATTGTGACTTAATAGGGCAGATTAAACATCTAAAAACAACAGTAAACTTGGCAATTGTGTTAAGAAAGGGCAGTTATATGTGCTGTGGTTACTGTGTTGACCTATATTTGATGTAGGCAAAGTAATAATAGCGATAGCATCGTTAGCCCCAAGCTAGCGGCACACACAAGGCTGAGTGGTCATCTTCTACGACTAAATCTAGTGTGATTAGAAGCATGCATGTGTATATGATAACGTGGGTGTTAAATAATGCAAATCGTATGTATTATTATCTTTGTCACTGACTTTGTTATAATGGATATAATTTAAGGAAACAAAAGGCAGCTTTAGCTAAACTACAATTTTATGTTGGTTAAATCTTAAAATACTTTTCACACTTGTTCGAAGGCCACTCTAAATCTTTAAAACTTGAAATTATGAGTTGAGTTTTGCCACAAAATGCTTCATTAAACCCTCGTTGCTCGTCTCTTAATTTATGACAGTCCTTCCTCAGATGCTCATAATGGCCCGAGCCAGCGCCACCTACGCAGGTGTACCGCCCTCGCGGATTCCTCCACCGTTTGTAATCTGTCTAACAATAAACATTCTGCCACAAGCTATTACAAAGTATTATTATAATGCTCGTTGCTTTCCTCAGCAGAATACACTGGAGGCCTCCTTTCAGTTTCTCCTAATTCCTGGCTTTATTGATCTTTTTAGAATGGGACCACCGGGAATGCCCACTCACTTCCCCTCCACTGGGTATAGCTTCCAATGGGACAGGGGCTCCTAGTATGACCCCTATGCCTCCAGAATCATCCCTCCTGGATCATTCCCCTATGGGACCCCACCCATGGGGCCAGGTGATAAGATACTAATCATTTGCGTGAAATTTAATTTGAGTGATACACCATACAACACCTAAAACTAATACAAATTATAGCCATTTCCTCCTAGAAAAGATATCACCTCAATTAACATGGCTGGATAGTGCACCTTTCCCTTGGACCCGCATCCCCCCACCCATGCAGACCAGCCTCACAGTCTCATCCCACGTTTGTGACTTAGCCCACGCCGTTGGGTTGGAGTGAACTTTTTTCCACACCGAACCGTCACAATGAACCCTATGTCTTAATCTATAATCAGACTCTAATTTATTTAGTAACAGTGTATACAGCAAATTATAATAACTATTTTGGGCATGTATGAAGACCAAAAGCAAAGGCGAAAAGCAAATATAGTACCTTTTAAAATATATAATATTATAATATGCTATAATATATTACTGTTTGTATGGTTATTAATGTTGATTCGAGAGCTACATCTACTGCTTTCTTTTATACATAAATTATTTTTGTTTTAATAGTTAGTTCGTTCATCTTAAAAGCGACCCTTCAGCCTATACAAGTATGTATTTATGTTGTGAGGCGACGTAGCTCAGTTGTAGAGAATTGGCCTTTGAGGCTAAGGTTAGTGGGTTCAAGCCCAACCTGAACCTTCTCCACCGACTCCACTGAATATCGTCTGTCGGTTTTCCTTGGGCAAGACACTTAACCCCACATGGCCTGAATGCCCCGCTTGAAAATCAAGGCTGTATTGTCTCTGACAGCACCATCCCCTGATTACTTACCACCTGCAGCAGGATCAGTGAGGGGCTTGGTGCTTTGTGAATTGATGCAGCTTTGCCTGCACCCCCCCAACCCAGAAATGGACGTAGGGAAGAAGATGTGATGGAAGATTTAGGCTTTTTGAGAATTTATAGAGTGGATTTTTAGTAACGCATATTTATGGTCAAAATAGATTGTGTAAATTAGTCATGAAAGTTTACAGTCAAGGTTAAGCATGCTAACTTTGAACAGTTTGGTTAATACAACCTCATCATAGACCATTTTGTGACCACTACCACAGTGCTTTAATCAGCTTTTTGTTTTGCTCCATCAGCTGTCAAATCTCTGTTACTTACAACCTGAAAACCTGTGGCCTTATATTCTATTGCCTGATGTGGACAATGCAGCCTCTCAAGAATGTGGGAGAACTATTGCACTTTAACTAAAGCTTGGAGGGAATAAGAAGATCCCTTTATTCCCCTCAATCGATGATAAACTACTTTGGCATGTTATAAAGGCCAAATAAGCATCTAAATGTGTAAAATGTACAGTGTATAGCGCTTATTAGTCCACAAGTACGACCTAATCTTACAAAATGCAAACACCGTTCTAAGAATTGATCAAAATTGATATTAAACAAATAAAAAAACTATACACCTTTGTGCATGGATCTGCTCTGTGCATCTTAATATTTGCACACATTATGAAGTTCTTCAATTTAAGAAACTATAAATGAACCTGGAACACAGTAATGCAATTTTCTGTAAACCTGTACCGTGAATTACAATAAATTCAATACAGTGAATACACCAAAATGGAAAATGTTAAATATTTATGCATTGTGAATTGTAGTGGTCTTGGCTGTTCCATCGCTGAGGTGTGGAAGAGCAAACTAGAACTCTAAATCAACTTAAAGGTATTTTAAGGAGATGTTTGTACAATTAAAAAATATGAGTGCGCCAATAATTGGTGTCTCTCCTAACCTCTTTCCAGTCGTGTGCTCAATACCAGTCACGCATCCCGTTTTCCCATGCTAGTGCATGTCTGTTTTTTCTAGCCTTTTATGCTATTTTTTTCGTGGAAATTGAGAGTGGATAGTTGGTCCCTCAGGTAGCTAAGATGATGTAGAAGACGGTATACCAAAATAAAACTACAGCGCCCTGTGTAAAACACATTTTGTGCAATGATAAGTTGAGACCAAGGTTCGATCCAAAAGTCCCTTAAAGGCTTTAACTTTGGTATTATGCTTTAGCGATAGCATCCCACAGTGAATAATTATGAACCTCTTTTTGCTCCTGGGCTAGAGCTTCTCACACGTCAGCCTCATGCTGTGCTTATGTGCCTCTGCAAACACCACAACTACTCTGAGCTAAAGCATGAACTCCTGACATGGTATGTAAACAAACAAACTGCTGAAGAGTGGCACAAATAATGGTGATAAGTGATGAGTCGACTCATCACTCCATTAGACGAGGCAAACAGGGGAAACAGGGAGCGGAGATGAGCCGGACTGTGACATTTCTTGTGTTTTTGTGTGTGTTTTTATGCCTTATGTGCTGCTGTTGGGATAAATAAAGTAGTCTGAATCTGAATCTGAATCTGAAATGCATAGCAAATACTAAATATAACTTACTTAACATAAATGTAGCCATACAAAGCCAGATCCCTTCAGGCTTCTGAAGCTGTGCAGGGCAGGGCCTGGTTAGTACTGTGATGGGAGACCTCTGGGAACACCAGGTGCCACAGTGGGGCAGCTGTTAAGTACTGAACTGTTGTTGTGTCCTTAGACGAGACATTTCACCCACATTGCCTAAAATGAGTCTGATGTGTGTCTGAATGGCTGGTGGTGGTCGGAGGGGCCGTTTTTCCCAGGGCAGCTGTGGCTATAGTAGTAGTTTGGCATGACCGTGTGTGAAGTGAAAGAATAATGACATGTGTAACCCAGGTGTAAAACCAAATTCCTAATTTAAATGTAAACCACAAAGGAATGGCTAACATATTTAAGTACTAAATGAAAATGTGTACTTTGTTTATTTATTTATTTGTATATGTGCCAACACAATGCACTGTAGTGCAGCATATAAGTTGCGTAGCAACAGCCAAAACGTTACGTTCAGATCCACGGTGCACGCGACCCCGCTTCCCCTCTCTGACCGGAGTCAAGCAACGAGACACACGCAGCGAGACACACGCAAAGCTCAGCTCCATAATTTCAACAATTCAAAAGCGCAAATCAGAGGAAAAATGACATCAATCCAAGCCAAAAGAAGAGTCCTGTTGCTGGCCTGGAGGTAAAGTTGACTGATCGGTAAGAGTTACTTTGTAGTGACCACCGCAACTTTAACGTCCGCAAATGACCAACGGCCGCTACACTAACAGACCTCCTCACTGTTTTAGAGCAGAAAAAATAGAGAAAGACAAGCTGAGCGCAAATTCCGACACCGATCCGCAAAGGAACAAGAGAAGATTGGTAAAGAATTGCTTGATTGATGATGTGTTGGCTGTTTGTCTCAATGTTCTAACCGGTCCATATTGATGACAGAGGCAGTTATCTGCGCGAGCGCTCACATCCAGAGCCGTGACGTCACTGTGTCCCGGCTCATACGCACGTGAATCGGTCAGGTCTTTTTAATGAGATTTGGAAACATCTTTGAAGAAGACCACTAGATGGCGAGCCACCCCACCTGAGCCAAAACTGGATGATCCCATTGCAGACCGCATGAGCTATCGGCTGCGTAGGACCCTGTCAGCTGACCACCTTCATGGACGTCGGAACTATTTTCTGAGAGGGGGGGCGGGTTTTTGTTGGGAGAGTCGAGGGAGAGACTCATACTTGGATTACACTGGATAATAACATACCATCTTAATTGTTAAGAAAAACAAAATAAACAATATATATCAAGCAAGTCACTTATCAAACTGAACTTTTTTTTTTCAATACGCATTCATGCGTCAGTCTCTCCGGCGGCTTCAGTGTACTGTGTAGCCCAGTGAGGTCAGGTGAGGCAGGTCAGGCCCAGCCTCACCTAAGATCATAGAGAGAAAAATAATAAAATTGATACAATAATGCTTGGTCACTATATCAGGTGATTTGTGCTGTGTGTTATTTCAATGTAACTTTGCCTTATTTAATTTATTTATACCTTGAAATGGCAGATTTGACAGAGCGGCGCTGTGAGGCGAGCCTCTCTTGGGAGACGTAAAAGCAACAGCTCACAGGGAGAGGCCTGTGAGGTGCTATCAAACTGTTTTCTCTGTTTATTGCAGTTTAAAAAGTTCAAAAATATTTAATTCACAATCAACATGTTTACTGTTAAGAGGATGGCTCATAAATTGTGTTTTTGAAGCAAATATGGATCTTAATTGCGCTCAAATACAGCTTGTAAGTGAAGAAAGCCTCAAGGGGGCGCTTGTGAGCCCAAACTTTGGCTGCATCCAATTCCATCAGAAAGCTCATTTTTTGTTCTTCATCTGCTAAGGGCAGCTACAGGTTTGGCAACATACACATAATACATTTTAAAATAATTTGAAATGCATTTAGGGTTGTGTTTTGCTTCCAATGATGATATGAATCATAAGAAAAAGAGATAAAGGGTAAGCTTGAGTTTAGAAATTGGATTCCCCCGAGAGTCGGCTGCAGCAAAACTCGAGAGGAGTTTACGGAGGAGACACCTGTTTGTTTTACTTTTTAAAACTCATTAAACTTATTTCCAAATGGAGGATTACATATCTGTGCTCAAACTATTATCTGGACTTAAACAGGAAACTGGTCTGAACTGAACTGGTCTGTGCTGTTCATTAATAACTAAGGTATAGGTATAATCATATGAACACATGATTGATCCACCACTGCACGTCACAGGTGTAGCCAGGTCTCTAATCTGAGGCTGAGAAAGAGCGCTCAGAGGCTGAGAAAGAGCGCTCAGAGGCCGCGACAGATATGGGCCAAACAGAGCTTCATAAGCTTCTCCGACAGCATGGAACGGGTTTGGGGCTGCAAGTAGCGCAGGATAGACGCAACATCTTGTATCGTGATAACTTCTCGCTCCCGGCACACGCACCCCTAGTTCTGACGTCTATGCACTGACCTTGCGCTCGTTAATATATAATAGTATGTTTATGTATGCATTGTAATTAAAAGCACGTGTCCTGAATAAGACCAGGGGGAGGAGCCACATTACACCGGTTTTACAAATGCTGGATTGGCTCCGTGTGTTTCAGGATTGATCATAAAAGCTTCTTCTACTGGTTTTTAAATGTCTTGAGCCTTCTTATCACTCCGTACCAACCAATCAGAAACTCAGACTCACTACAGAACTTTAAATGTCTTCTAAAAACGCACCTGTTTCAGCCTTTCCTTCATTTTTGTTTTCCAATGTTTATTTCTATGTCTTTTGTAAAGCGTCTTTGAGTGTCCAAAAATATATAAGTTATATATATAAGTTTGATTTATTATTATCTTTCAGAAACGTGTGTGTGCAGAAGCAGAAACACATCCAAAACTAAACACAATGGTGATGACCCGGCAATGGATAAAGCGGAAGGGAATACATGGATGGATGGCTTAGGTTCATATTGACAGACACCGTGTTTGTGTGGGATAAAAGCACAAAATATGTCGCGGACCACAGCCCACTTGGGTTTCACCTGGATCCCCAGATTTCCATAAATGTGAAGCATTTCTAAAAGTACTGCTGCTCCGACAGAATCACGCCAATTCCGCTCAAAAACAGCCAATTACAGCGAACGCCACTTCAGCAGCAGCGCCCGGCCCTGATCCTAAACCTCCTGATTAACGAACACATCATAATTTATGCAAAATCATCTTTTTACTTTTATTTTAGCAACATTGTCCCTCATCAAACACAGCCCTGGAGGTATTTGGCTCCATCCAGGCTAATAGGAACTTTCCACACCATATGAACATTAGAAAGCTACAATAAAATACATGATATAAAATACAACATAAGTAGTCTCCAACATTAGTGGCGTTCAATATCTTTAAAGAGAGAAATTATTAAAAAGTGCCATCGTCAGCCATTTAAAAAGTATATGTACTTTTTGTTCATTAAGACATTAGCATGAAGGATGAAGCTATTGTTCTTAATCTGTTGCTTTTAAATTCTAGGACTGAAAATCTGTTGAGCTCTGTGTTGAGTCCAGGGGGTCCAAAATAAAAACTATGTCCAAACTACGGTAATTATGCAGCCAGTCGACAACCATTTGACCTGTGAGAAAGTCAAGACAGATTCAATAAAAGCCTGGTCAAAGATTGTCAGTATGATTTTGTCAACATGGAAGGAGGATATTTTTACTAGAGCCCTTTAATGCACAGCTGCAAAATGTTGATCAAAGTTAAATTTAGAGTGAATTATTGTTTCGAGGCATTTGTTGAATTCCACACACTCACCTGTTTGTCCCTTTTCTCTGTGTCACCGTATCTGGAAGTGCTTTTCCACATTCAATAATCAACTCTTAATAATACTGACTCTTTGTACCATTTACCAAAGTCAGAAGCAATGTAACTGTTCATTTTAATTTTTCTGAACAAAACAATAACAAAAATCATTGGTATGTTAGACTCATCCTGCTCTGTAGGCGCTCTGTAACCAGTGTATCAAATATGCAGCAATGGTGAAAGAACACAAGCTTCGGGAAAAGACCCCAATGACCAACACACTTTGTTCCTCTGAGAACCCGTCTGACAATATTGTAATTCAGATTAAAATGTTCCAACGGCTGAAAAGTGTTGAAAGGTGCAGCAGAGTTCCAGATGCATCTTCCACTCTGTCCTTCTGAAGGAACACTGCAGGGCGTCACGTGCACGCTCACTTTGGCTCAGTTTGGCTCACTTTGGCTCACTTTGGCTCAGTCAGACCCGATACATTTTACAAAAACAATTCTAAATATGGTTTGTAGTCATTTGGGTTAAAGCTGTCAAACACATCCATCCCCGGCCCTTCTGCCCAAATACTTCTATCTCAAACTCATTGTGCCATGATGAAGATAGTCCAGGTTCCTAGTCAAGCATCTTCAGGGGCCCCTGACAGCAGCCACAGTCCCCTCTGAAGGAGGACTAATGCAGGACACATATCTCTACAGGGACAGAGAAGTGGAATTCAATCCAGTTGAAGTGGTTGAGTTTGTGTCAAAAGTGTGTGTTACGGGCAACGACCTATTGTGCCAGTTGTCCACCAGATGGCGCTCTCGTTGCCCTTTGTGTTTGAGTGCGCCTTGCTCTGTACAGGATCTGCAGCTGATCTATTGGAGGAGCTGCGAGAGTGGGCGTGGCCAATCTGACACCTGAGTGGCTGTAGCGGGAGAAGCGTGAGGACGTCCTCCAACCCCAGGATCCATCAGCGAGGACGTCCCCATAAAACCTCCCATGCTTCGCCAGCTCGGGGCAGATGGACCGGTCCAGCTCGGGGCAGATGGACCGGTCCGTCTGCCCCAGTCTGCCTTCACCCCTGTGCTGTTGTGTTTATGCTGCCTTTGTCACTTTGTTATTTTTGAGCTCAAGTTTTGTATAGTGACATTATTTCATTATTATTTCTGAATTCCTCTTTCGTTTCACAAATTCTTTTTATTTTACTATCATTATCATATCATATCTTATAATGGACTAATACCATTTCCACCTGGTTTTTGTTGCGTTCGTTACTCTCGCTGAGCTGGACGTAACAGTGGGGAACTGGCTTTGTTTTTACTCTGCTGAAAAGAATCCTACAACACACCGACCTGCTGCGGTAACACAATGGTTCAACATGGTCAAAAAACTTGGATCTGCAAAAACCTGCCAACTCAAAATAAAATGGAGTAAGTGCTGTAAACAGGGATACAGTCACATCTTGTATATGCTAGTATTTTATTGTTTTTATTAAATTTGTATTGTTTTTACTTTGTGCATATTTAAATGTGTTGATTTTATCTCTGTGCAGCACTTTGGAAACTTGTTTTATAAAATGTGCTATATAAATAAAGTGGATTGGATTGGATTAATAATTTTTTTGAGATTTTATACTTTTATTGATGCTAGAGTTAGACGTTTTGTTTTATTTTGTTTTATTTTTATTAGTGTAGCTACTGTTCACTTAACTTAACGTGTTCTCCTCTTTCCTACTGTTCTATAACTTGTGATGCAACACTGAAATTTCCCCGCTGTGGGACAAATAAAGGATCTCTTAATCTTAAACTCTCTTAAATGAGTAAATACATTTATATTTCAGGTTTTTTCCCTTTTTAAAAATCATAAAGTGTCCAGTCGTGTGTGAAACAAGCGTCACATTGGGACAGTTGTGAAATATCCATTTGGCTCCTGGGGTTTTCATTTCAAATTTAATATATGTAATTTATGTTTGTGTAGCCCAAAAAAAATACATCACAGGATTGTCAATTCAACAACAGCAGATTAGAAACTCATACAAGAAATTCAACAATAGGAGCTGGCAATAGAAAAATGAGGTAACCAATGTTTATCCTCTGTCCCTCCTGCTTTGGTTTTTATTCAGACTGTGGGAAAACTCGCTGCTTTGAACATGTCCAGATCAACGATTGGGAACCAACAGACAAGACCCCGGACAAGATGTAAACAATGTATTATTAATTAGTCCCTACCTTCTTCTTAGACTTGAAGACGTTGCAGCGGAAAACGTTACTCTGTCCATCTCGGGCAATGTAGCTGAAGATCTTCAAGTCCTGGGAGTCGTGTGAAACGTAGAAAATCCTGGAAGAGTGGGAAAAAGAGGGCTGTGAAGCAGTCATCAAACACAAGAAAGCAATGAACCTGTCAAATGTCCTGCGTGAAAGAAACATGTAATCTTTGATGTAATCTTTCCAACATCCCTCTCTCACATTGGAACATACTAACGGCTTATTAAACAAGCACAAGGTCTGTACAGAGAAATATCAGACCTTGATCTTTTTGTACAGACTGAGCCGTGGCCACAGGGCGAGTAGCTTCAACCTTGAGATAATCAAAACAATGGAAAAGTACTGGCTTCTGCATATGTTAGAATGATGAGTTAGAACTTTAACCACAGTTGCTTCAAAGAGTCATGAAATATCTAAAGCATCAAATAGATAGATAGATGGATGGATACTTTATTGATCCCCCGTAGGAGAAATCCAGGTGTCCAGCAGCAGAAGACTATTTTTTGTTGTTATACAGTCTAACAGCCAAAGGAACAAAGTATCTCTAAACGTTCCGTTCGGCAGCGTAGTGAGAGGAGCCTGTTGCTTCGATGACTCCTCTGAGCGGCCATAGTGTCCTGCAGTGTCTGGAGTTACCCAGCATGCCCTGCTTTAGAGCCCTCATCAGAAGAAGAATAGATACAAGAACAGGGACGAGATGTCCAGAGGCACCTAGTTTAACTTAAGAGCCTAAAGTTTATAGTGAACTGACCATACGCAACATAGTTTGGTAAGATTTCACATTTTTGCTCTTTTCTCAATATTAGAAATACATGATGATGTTTGATTCCACAAGTATCATCTTAGTCTTGAATAAAAGTTCCCTCCAAATTCATTCTCGGAATTTCTCCAGTCAACTAACTTCAACTTGATGATGACAAAATGACTTTACATTTTAAACATAATTTCAGGTCTGGTCTTGACGACGGAACATTCATGAAAAGTGTTGATTATAATGACACAGAAACATGTGAATGAAAGTCAGTTTTCATTGTGCAGAATGGACTTAAGGTGACATACTTTGCAGAACATGTCCCTTTCCCGTTAGACTCTTTCCCAGAAGCAGTTTTTATCTGTGAATAACGAATACTAAACGTGAGCTTCAGCGAGAGGAGCCACAGAGGAAGTTTTGTGGAAAGTGCTGGTGTAAGGATGGCCTGCGGAGGGAGGTGCACGGTGCCGACTCCCATAATAGCACTGTTTTTTTCTAAATGAGGAGGACTTCTTTCACGCACGTTAACTCGACTACAGCGTGCAGAAAATTAACAACTTCCAAACAAGACAAACTCCTGTAGAAAAGTCAAAAAACCATAGCATGAAAGTCTAATGGATTTTGTAGTTAATTCATGTATTTTCCAAACAAACAGAAACATATTTTTAAAAGATACATAATCCAGATTACTGACTCCCTTTTTTTCCCTGTCATCAAGAACAAACCTGAAGATGTTTATAGCCCTCCCATTATTGGGCAGTACAACAGAGCTGCAAAAACCAATAATGTATTTTTTTCAGCCTCACATGCCCACATTAAAACTAATAACTTTAGTTGTCTCTTTAAAAATACATGTCCCCACAGAAATAGTCTCCTAAAAGTAAAAAAAACAGGTTATGGGAAAGATCACAACATGCAGTCTTCATTCTGTTAGAAAACATTTTATCTTTTGCATACTTAGAAAAGAGCCCAGTGTGACTAGAATCTTGTTGCCGAGAGCTGATTGGCTCGAGTAGGGGTGGTCCTCTCTCACTTTTCTGTCAGATAAATAGTTGCTCTAAATATGTATAATGTATGTATAATATTTTCTGCGCCCCAACTTTATGAAAATAATGCTTTATATCGCGTTTTCCTGGACACCTTTCTGCACACATGCTTTTTTTCACTCCATACACAATGGTAAACTACGACAGAATCCTCAGCTGCCCTGGGACAGACTGACAGATCAGGGCTACTAATCTGTACCATCGGCCAATTCAACCACCATAAAAAATGCACACTCACAAACCCTTGGCTCATACTCGGCAACGTGGATGTGGACACAATGACAGCTGCAGACACCTCAACGTTGCACCTGGTGTTTCCAAAGGTCTCCCATCACAGTACAAGCCAGGCACTGTCCTGCTTAGCTTCTGAGATCTGATTAGATAAGAATGTCACCTGCCGCTAACAACACACAACATTAACTTTCCATACTATTGAATTAATGATGGCAGGAAACAGTCAGCATGGGTCAGGTTGGTGGAGACCCAAGCATGCTTTAAATCCCGCGAGACCATTTCCAGTGGCCCTAGAGATGATTTTAGATTATTAAATAACAGCATTAATAGTAATCGGCGACAATGGCATTTTATCCATTACTAAGAAAATAACCATCCATCCATCCATCCATTTTCTTCCCTTTAATCCATTTCTGGGTCAGGGGGGTGGCAGTCAGAGATGCCACCCAAGTCTCATAGCACCAGCCCCTCACTGACCCTCTGCAGGTGGTGAGTCCACAGGAGGCTGCTCTCTGACTGTGAGCATAGCCTTGATCTTTCAGTGGGGGCTTTGGGCAAAGTGGGGTTAAGTGTCTTGCCCAAGGACACAACGACAGCAGTCATCAGTGGGAGTCGGTGGAGAAGGTGTAGAGGTGGGAATTGAACCCACGACCTTCTGGCCTTAAGGCCAATGCTCTACCAACTGAGCTACTGTCGCCCTGAAAATAAAGAAAATAACCATTAAATTTTATTCCAGTCCTCAATCACGTTTCTTAAAGACATTAAGGAGGAATTCCCCAATTTTCTCAGGAAAGAACCGCCCTCTCCACTTTTTGGACAAAACTCTCTGGTCTTATTGGACGAGCACGAATCACCAGAATGATTGACAGATGAGAGGCCCTATCGTCTTGATGATCCACCCGGAAGTAGAAAATCTTCCTTATATACCTTCAATATTTGATCCAGTTTTGGTTCAGTTTGGTTCAGTCCACAGAAACTGAACTAAGTCTAATCAGAAAATAATATCCAATCAAACTAATGTGAAACCAGTCATTTATTTAGATACCTTCATATTCCAAAAAAATGTTGAAAATGAAACCCACTTTTTTCTTCGGCCCCTGACCAGCCTTTTCTTTTTCAACCAAAATAAGTTTGACACCGCTGCTTTAAACGAATGAACGAATGAACTAGTGTTTGGAGAGAACTTCTGCTAATTGCAGCAGTTCAGAAAGGGATTTTCATGAAGATCTAACGCACTAGAGGACAGTGCCACGGTGCTGAGGCTGAGGTCTGAGAGTCTTAACTGCACTAAATGAGCCGTTAGCCGCTGGCACGCTGAATGACCCACTTAGAGGAGCCGAGGAGCAAAGACTATCAAGCACTATTCAGCTTCAGAACTGCCTTTAGAAAAACCTGCATGTGTATGGAGATGCATTTAATCTTAAAATTATGAATCATTTATTTTGCTCCATGTCAGTTATTATTCACGTGATGATTTATTCTTGTACAACCTAATTACATTCAAGATCTAATTTCATCAGTGGGAGTGAAAAACAATAAGTTGTTTTTGATTTTTAGCCGACTCAGGTATAACATTAGCAAAGAAATTATTAAAACCTATTGCAGTTTCCTAAAACAATTACAGTATATAATTCTCCACAAAGTACTCTGTTAGACCCACAGTGTCCAGTTTCTTTGTATTGATTAATAAACTGGTGTAGTATCCCTTTCTACTCTAGCCTAGTCTTATCATACCATAGAACTAATTTCATTTCGTACTAAGGTCTGGAGGTGCTCCATTGACTCCGTTAACAGGTGGGAGGGGTTAACTCCTTTTGCAGACTGAAAAGATTGGACCTGAGTTTACTGTGACGTATGTAATGAGCCCGAGTGAGTGAGGCATACCAATTATTATTAGTATACTATTTATAAGTATTTTTATTTTTATGAAGTATATTGTATGATTAATACTTTTTACCTCACTACATTCTATAGCCTCTACTACTGCATTTTTAAATTGGGTTATGAGTATTTTATTTTCAAAATGGCTTCTCTGCAACAACCTGATTTAGTCCTGGTTTAGCTTTAGATGTGGCGCACGTCCAACAGGTCAGGGGTTAGAATCCCGGCTCCTGCCTGTGCACATTGTTGTTGTCTTAGGGCAAGACACTTCATTCACCTTGCCTGTGTGAATGTCGTGGTGATCGAAAGGGCAGAAGCAGTGGAGGTGGGTCCGGGGTCAAAAGTGGCCAAAATGTACTTCTCTTCTGTGATTGTTTTATCATCATATGACCAATTCTTTTTCCAAAGCGTATTTATCTGGGTGAATGAATGAAATAAGAAAGAACCTCAAACAACAAGTATTTCCATTCCTAATCTGGTAATACAAAAAAATTATTGTACACATAGCCACATCGTTAAAAGAAGAAAAGAAAATAGCCATGAGAGACTGAATTCCTGCAGTGCTGTGCTGCTCTGTAGGCAGAGGGAGCGGGCAGTGGGCAGTCCCAGTCTGGGTACACACATTCCTGAGCAGCTGCCAGGCGACATACAGCATGTGACAGTGGAGACCTAGCTTTTAATGATGACCCCGCACAAAGCACTAACACAACTACTGCTCTGGAAAAAAAAACAATATACACACAATCTGATAGCACCAAGTAATCAGGATAGGTCTGAGTTGATCCTGGACTCATAATCCTAATCCTATCCCAAGTCCTAATTCTAACCCTTACCTATAGTGACCATAACATTGATCCTGAGCGAACCACCTTGGACATCCTGATCTCTTAATTACATTATTTTAATAAGGGAAACTTGAGCCAGGAATTACCCAAATACAGACAGTTTATCACATGCCTGACCAGAGAGAACACTCAGGATCACTGCTACACCACTGTGGGCGGAGCCTATCGCGCTGTGCCCCGCTCAGCTCTAGGCCTCTCTGAGCACTCTATGATCCATCTGATTCCTGCTTACAGACAGAGACTGAAGCTCTCGAAACGTAGTGGTGTGGTCTGATGAGGCTGTGGAGGAGCTGCACATGTGCTTGGAATTCCTTTATAAGTCACCTTACTGCCCTTTATAAGTCACCTTACTGCCCTTTATAAGGTCACTCTACTGCTGTCGCCTTATCACACTGCTTACTGCATATTGTGTGCGCCATGTGCACTTGTATATTGTATATTAGTAAGTAAGTAAGCCAGCATTTGGTCTTTAGCATTAGCCTTTCAAAAAACATGTTTGCTGTTATATTAACCAGAGTCAGCAATTAGTAAAATTGAGTATGGGTTAAAAAAAAATAATAAAAATCCTAAAAAAAAAAGTTACCTAGCTAGAATTCATTTTTGGATTGGGAGCAGTCAAAATTACGGATCTGGGAGTTCTAGTAAATTCATAATTCTGGGAGCATGGGACAGACTGTGAAGGACATGAACAGTGATGGACACACTGTAGTTCATAAGAATCAAGGAAACAAGTAACACATGAGTTTCTTTGTAGATGAACCATGTTGTGAAACCTATGACTGCTGCAGTAAACTTATTTAAACGTATTGCCCTATTATGGCACGTTCAGACGCCGACGCTGGAACGCAGCTTCCGCACGCACCAGACACACTTTTTCTAAATTTCAGACGCAGGGGTGTTCAGACCAGAAGTCCTGCTGCGGTGGCGCCCGTCGGAAGAGGCGGAAGTAGCCGACGGACTTTGATGCTAACGGAGTTAAGCTAGCGGCTTTTTGTGTAAAGTTCTTCTCCAATAATGCAGCATCTCTGTGTCTGAGACCTTCACAGACTTTATATAACAGCAGTATGTGTTCACGGAGGTGACTTTATATAACAGCAGTATGTGTTCACGGAGGTGACTTTATATAACAGCAGTAAGTGTTCACGGAGGTGACTTTATATAACAGCAGTATGTGTTCACGGTGACTTTATATAACAGCAGTATGTGTTCACGGAGGTGACTTTATATAACAGCAGTATGTGTTCACGGAGGTGACTTTATATAACAGCAGTATGTGTTCACGGAGGTGACTTTATATAAAAGCAGTATGTGTTCACGGAGGTGACTTTATATAACAGCAGTATGTGTTCACGGAGGTGACTTTATATAACAGCAGTATGTGTTCACGGAGGTGACTTTATATAAAAGCAGTATGTGTTCACGGAGGTGACTTTATATAACAGCAGTATGTGTTCACGGAGGTGACTTTATATAACAGCAGTATGTGTTCACGGAGGTGACTTTATATAACAGCAGTATGTGTTCACGGAGGTGACTTTATATAACAGCAGTATGTGTTCACGGAGGTGACTTTATATAACAGCAGTATGTGTTCAAGGAGGTGACTTTATATAACAGCACTATGTGTTCACGGAGGTGACTTTATATAACAGCAGTATGTGTTCACGGAGGTGACTTTATATAACAGCAGTATGTGTTCACGGAGGTGACTTTATATAACAGCAGTATGTGTTCACGGAGGTGACTTTATATAACAGCAGTATGTGTTCACGGAGGTGACTTTATATAACAGCAGTATGTGTTCACGGAGGTGACTTTATATAACAGCAGTATGTGTTCACGGAGGTGACTTTATATAACAGCAGTATGTGTTCACAGAGGTGACTTTATATAACAGCAGTATGTGTTCACGGAGGTGACTTTATACTGTATAACAGCAGTATGTGTTCACGGAGGTGAATTTATATAACAGCAGTATGTGTTCACGGAGGTGACTTTATATAACAACAGTATGTGTTCACGGAGGTGACTTTATATAAAGCAGTATGTGTTCACGAGGTGACTTTATATAACAGCAGTATGTGTTCACAGTGACTTTATATAACAGCAGTATGTGTTCACAGTGACTTTATATAACAGCAGTATGTGTTCACGGAGGTGACTTTATATAACAGCAGTATGTGTTCACAGTGACTTTATATAACAGCAGTATGTGTTCACGGAGGTGACTTTATATAACAGCAGTATGTGTTCACGGAGCTGACTTTATATAACAGCAGTATGTGTTCACGGAGGTGACTTTATATAACAGCAGTATGTGTTCACGGAGGTGACTTTATATAACAGCAGTATGTGTTCACGGAGGTGACTTTATATAACAGCAGTATGTGTTCACGGAGGTGACTTTATATAACAGCAGTATGTGTTCACGGAGGTGACTTTATATAACAGCAGTATGTGTTCACGGAGCTGACTTTATATAACAGCAGTATGTGTTCACGGAGGTGACTTTATATAACAGCAGTATGTGTTCACGGAGGTGACTTTATATAACAGCAGTATGTGTTCACGGAGGTGACTTTATATAACAGCAGTATGTGTTCACGGAGGTGACTTTATATAACAGCAGTATGTGTTCACGGAGGTGACTTTATATAACAGCAGTATGTGTTCACGGAGGTGACTTTATATAACAGCAGTATGTGTTCACGGAGGTGACTTTATATAACAGCAGTATGTGTTCACGGAGGTGACTTTATATAACAGCAGTATGTGTTCACGGAGGTGACTTTATATAACAGCAGTATGTGTTCACGGAGGTGACTTTATATAACAGCAGTATGTGTTCACGGAGGTGACTTTATATAACAGCAGTATGTGTTCACAGAGGTGACTTTATATAACAGCAGTATGTGTTCACGGAGGTGACTTTATATAACAGCAGTATGTGTTCACGGAGGTGACTTTATATAACAGCAGTATGTGTTCACGGAGGTGACTTTATATAACAGCAGTATGTGTTCACGGAGGTGACTTTATATAACAGCAGTATGTGTTCACGGAGGTGACTTTATATAACAGCAGTATGTGTTCACGGAGGTGACTTTATATAACAGCAGTATGTGTTCACGGAGGTGACTTTATATAACAGCAGTACGTGTTCACTGAGGTGACTTTATGTATGTTTATGTATGTTTATTTTATTATTAGCCAGTACTTCTGCATCGAGAACGCGTTAGCAGCACAGTCACGGGAGAATGAGAACTCAGGCTGGAGACATATGTTCACAAGCACTGACCCCCATTTTCAATCCTGGTTTAGTCCGGTTTAGCTCCTGTTTTGGCTGTTTATGAGTATTTTCAGTCTTCTCGCTCTGACCGCAAGTGACCCTGTGACCACTTTGCGGCTCTTGGATTGCTTCTCGCACATGTGGCCAGTGGAAAAACTTCAACAATGTTCATCTCCTGCTTTTGCCGAATGCATCGAGTCGCCGTACCCACCGCCTCAGCCACGGAAGACAAACCTGCTCGGCAGACTCACATGTAACTCGAGACTAAAGCTCTCGAAACCTGCAGTG
Source organism: Knipowitschia caucasica (assembly GCA_964034765.1). Classification (NCBI taxonomy): domain Eukaryota; kingdom Metazoa; phylum Chordata; class Actinopteri; order Gobiiformes; family Gobiidae; genus Knipowitschia; species Knipowitschia caucasica. The sequence continues at coordinate 37,365,559 of OZ035840.1, forward strand.
AGGAGCTCCAAAGTGTGGTCTGATGAAGCTGTGGAAGAGCTGCATGCATGGAATCTACAGACTGGGACCTTTTCAGAGCTGCCACAGATAGTTTGGATGAATACACGGACACTGTGACGTCATACATTCACTTCTGTGAGGATAGCATCATTCCAACAAGGACCAGGGTCATCTATAACAACGACAAACCCTGGTTCACTGCTAAACTCCGGCAGCTCAGGAAAGCAAAGGAGTCTGCTTTCAGGGAGGGGGACCGCAGCGGCTACAAAGCAGCTAAATATCAGTTCAGGAAAGAACTGAAAGCAGCCAAGTCCCGGCACAGAGAACGACTACAGGAGCAGTTTGGTAACAACGATACTGCTTCTGTCTGGAGGGGCCTACGGGAGATCACCAACTACAAGCCCAAAGCCCCCCCCTGTGCTGACGACCACAAGCTAGCTGACGAACTGAACTTATTTTTCAGTCGCTTTGATGCTGCCCCTGACACCTCCCCCACCCCCCACTACTCTAACGACCCACCCATCAGCCCTGCCCCCAGCCTAACAATAGCCGCTAAAGACATTAAACAACTCTTCCTGAGGCTGCACCCCCGCAAAGCTCCTGGCCCGGACCACGTGTCTCCGGCCACTCTGAGACACTGCCCCAGTGAGCTTACTCCTGTGTTCACGGACATTTTCAACACCTCTCTGCAGTCCTGCCATGTCCTGCTTCAAATCCTCCATCATTGTCCCCGTCCCGAAGAAGCCCAGGATCACAGGACTCAATGACTACAGACCTGTAGCACTTACGTCTGTCGTCATGAAGTCATTTGAACGCCTGGTTCTCTCCCATCTCAAGTCCTTCACCTCCCCCCTCCTGGACCCCCTGCAGTTCACCTACAGAGCCAACAGATCTGTAGACGACGCCATTAACCTGGCCCTCCACCACATCCTACAGCACCTGGACTCCCCGGGGACCTACGCCAGGGTCCTGTTCGTGGACTTCAGCTCTGCCTTCAACACAATCCTGCCATCCCTGCTCCAGGACAAGCTCTCCCAGCTCAACGTGCCCGATTCCACCTGCAGGTGGATCACTGACTTCCTGACGGACAGGAAGCAGCGAGTGCGTCTGGGGAAGAATGTCTCGGACTCTCGGATTATAAATACAGGAGCCCCACAGGGCTGTGTTCTTTCTCCCCTGCTCTTCTCCCTGTACACCAACCACTGCACCTCCAGCCACGACTCCGTGAAGCTGATGAAGTTCACGGACGACACCACCCTCATTGGACTCATCTCCAACAACGATGAGTCCGCCTACAGGAGGGAGGTGGACCGGCTGGTGTCCTGGTGTCTCCTACAGGAGGGAGGTGGACCGGCTGGTGTCCTGGTGTCTCCTACAGGAGGGAGGTGGACCGGCTGGTGTCCTGGTGTCTCCTACAGGAGGGAGGTGGACCGGCTGGTGTCCTGGTGTCTCCTACAGGAGGGAGGTGTCCTGGTGTCTCCTACAGGAGGGAGGTGGACCGGCTGGTGTCCTGGTGTCTCCTACAGGAGGAGGTGGACCGGCTGGTGTCCTGGTGTCTCCTACAGGAGGAGGTGGACCGGCTGGTGTCTCCTACAGGAGGGAGGTGGACCGGCTGGTGTCCTGGTGTCTCCTACAGGAGGGAGGTGGACCGGCTGGTGTCCTGGTGTCTCCTACAGGAGGGAGGTGTCCTGGTGTCTCCTACAGGAGGGAGGTGGACCGGCTGGTGTCCTGGTGTCTCCTACAGGAGGAGGTGGACCGGCTGGTGTCCTGGTGTCTCCTACAGGAGGGAGGTGTCCTGGTGTCTCCTACAGGAGGGAGGTGGACCGGCTGGTGTCCTGGTGTCTCCTACAGGAGGGAGGTGGACCGGCTGGTGTCCTGGTGTCTCCTACAGGAGGGAGGTGGACCGGCTGGTGTCCTGGTGTCTCCTACAGGAGGGAGGTGGACCGGCTGGTGTCCTGGTGTCTCCTACAGGAGGGAGGTGGACCGGCTGGTGTCCTGGTGTCTCCTACAGGAGGGAGGTGGACCGGCTGGTGTCCTGGTGCAGTGGTAACAACCTGGAGCTGAACGCCCAGAAGACAGTGGAGATGATTGTGGACTTCAGGAAGAGCACTGTCCCCCCGCCCCCACCCTCCGTGATGGACTCCCCCATCACCTCTGTGGAGTCCTTCCGTTTCCTGGACATCACCATCACCCAGGACCTCAAGTGGGAGCCGACCATCAGCTCCCTCATCAAGAAGGCCCAGCAGAGGATGTACTTCCTGCGGCAGCTCAGGAAAGCCAAGCTGCAGTTCTACACGGCCATCATCGAGTCCATCCTCACCTCCTCCATCACCTCCTCCATCACCTCCTCCATCACCTCCTCCATCACCTCCTCCATCACCTCCTCATCACCTCCTCCATCACCTCCTCCATCTCCTCCTCCATCACCTCCTCCATCACCTCCTCCATCACCGTGTGGTTCGCTGGAGCCACAGTCAGGGACAAACAGACTACAGTGCATTGTGCGCTCTGCAGAGGAAGTGATCGGCCGCAGCCTTCCATCGCTGCAGGACCTGTACGTCGCCCGAGCTCGAGGCCGGGCTGGTCGTATCACAGCCGACCCCTCTCACCTGCACATGGACTATTCCAACCACTCCCCTCTCACCTGCACATGGACTATTCCAACCACTCCCCTCTCACCTGCACATGGACTATTCCAACCACTCCCCTCTCACCTGCACATGGACTATTCCAACCACTCCCCTCTCACCTGCACATGGACTATTCCAACCTCTCCCCTCTCACCCTGCACATGGACTATTCCAACCACTCCCCTCTCACCTGCACATGGACTATTCCAACCACTCCCCTCAGGCAGGAGACTGCGGTCCATCAGGACTAGAACCTCCCGCCACAAGAACAGTTTCTTCCCCTCTGCTGTTGGACTCTTGAACACTTCTTAACCTGTCCCCCCGCCCTTTATAAAGTCACTTTACTGCCCATCATACGTCACTTTACTTCACTGTACTGCTGTCACCTTACATTGTGTGCACCATGTGCACTTGGATATTGTAAATAGAAACTGTAACTCTATTTTAAATTTAAATTTATTCTTTAGAAGTGTTTTTTATTCTTATTTTTATTATCTCTTTCTGACTGTTGCACTGAGCCAAATCAATTTCCAAGTCTGTGACCTCCTGTTACTTACGTGGCAATAAAAATGATTCTGATTCTCCTCGCACAAATGGACGTCACCATTGACTTTGTACTAAAACTGGACGCAGCGCATGATCTGGCCTGAACGCCGCAGAAGCTAAGTTTAGCTATAAACGGTACTAATGCTGCATATTACACGTGACTACTTATTTTTGGTTTCATTTAAACACCTTTGTGGTGCTAGTTTTGTTGTGTTTGTGAATTGTGTTATTAATAAAAGCTAAATTTACGAACTGGTGTAAACATTAATTCTGAGGTCCTTTATATTTTTTATTACTAATAACGTAAAATTTGTCCAGAAAAGGCCAAACACTGTGACGTTATCTGGGGACACACAAAAAAGGATGTACAGTAGATGTAATTTAAGATGGACATAATACAGACTGTCCTTCTGAGCAAGACAGTTCCTATAAGATTAAGAAGCTCTAATCTAACGGGAACATTGACAAAACATGAGAGCGAGTCAGGGAAATAGTACTTTTTTTCTACAGTGAGTAAATCAGTTTGTTAATGAGAACCCAAACTCCTCGTCTTATTCTAAAGTAAAATTCTGTGTCATAAGGATCAGTATTTAATTGGCCTGATTCTCTGCACGCTGCCATTAGGCAACGTCATTAGAAAGGATCGGAGTCGTTATTTACCAAGAACTCTTCTTCAAAGAACATTTAAATCAAGCAAGCAACTGAAACAGCATATGTCCTGCCCAAATTTAAATACTGTAATGTAAAATAACTGTGTAGAGGAAGGAGTCTGTGAGATTTCATACGTCAGACAGTTTTTCAGTCTCATAGAAGTCAAGGGAAAATGTGGTTTTGGAAATAAATGTATTAAAGCAGCAGTAAGTAAACATGTGGCCAAAAGTGGTACTGCAGCCTCTGCCACTCTCCCTGACTCAGGTTGCCAGATATGCAGACGAATCCAGCTGGGACCATAACAGCTGAATAGACAAGAGTTTTGTCAACAACAAATCTATAACCAACACCTTTTTCACAAAGATAGAAATTCTGATTTTTTTCCTTGTTTTGTCGTTAATGATTTGAGAATCATAACGAGACTTTTTTTAGTTCTGCGCCACATGGTACTTTACCAGTGAGATTAGCTCCACATGGTACTTTACCAGTGAGATTAGCTCCACATGGTACTTTACCAGTGAGATTAGCTCCACGCGGTGAGTTCTGGCGCCCGGATCACAGACTTTCTGATTGGTGAAACGGTGGAGGGCGGGACATCAAAATGAAAACAATAACAAGATTTAGAGGCTGGAAAAGTAATTTATAAATTCAAATATCTCTGAACTACTGTTATCAGTTAAATAAGTATTGGAAAAGAGCAGTTTATTATTATGACAGATTAGGGCCCTTTAATGATGACAGATTAGGGCCCTTTAATGATGACAGATTAGGGCCCTTTAATGATGACAGAGTAGGGCCCTTTAATGATGACAGATTAGGTCCCTTTAATGATGACGGATTAGGGCCCTTTAATGATGACGGATTAGGGCCCTTTAATGATGACGGATTAGGGCACTTTAATGATGACAGATTAGGGCCCTTTAATTATGACGGATTAGGGCCCTTTAATGCTGACGGATTAGGGCCCTTTAATGATGACGGATTCGGGCCCTTTAATGATGACAGATTAGGGCCCTTTAATGCTGACGGATTAGGGCCCTTTAATGATGACGGATTCGGGCCCTTTAATGATGACAGATTAGGGCCCTTTAATGATCCCTTGACATGAAAATCTTATTATTGCTTCTTTAAAACAAATCAAAGTCAAAATATTAAATTGACAGCTATTTGAGTGTGTTGTTTTGTGTGCATTTGTGTCAATGGAATAAAAGCAGCTTTTTTTCTCTTATGGAATTGAAAAGAAAAGCAGTGAATGGACCTATGAGTAGTCAATAAAGTCTCAAAAGCATTGTATTCACATAAAAGTGTTCGCCACATGGATGTAGTGTAAACAATGCATGGTTCCAATCCATCATGGTTAGCCTGGAAGCATCTGTGTCAACTGCTGTGTGGCTGGAGAATGCTCTGGTGTTCAGACAGAGCCTCTACCAATCCACCGAGTCCAAATATTCTCCTCTTTCTCCCATAACAGGTGTTTAAAAGACTGCAGTAATCATTCATAATGTATGACACAAACCGCCTTGATGGTGCTTTCCCGCAGGTCTACGACAGACTCATGGTGTAAGACTGTTTAATTCTATCTCTATGTATAGAGTATATATATATATTTTTGCTTTATAAAAAAAAAAAAAACAGCTGCCAACTCAGAAGCGAAACCTTTTTCATATCCCTCTACCCTCAGGACCAAATCAATCCAATGTATTTTTGTATAGCACTAAACCACAACAGTAGTTATCTCGGAGGACTTTACAAAATTGTCAATTTGCCAACACAGATCAGAGAATAAAACAGTTCAAACACAGAAAATTCAATGGTTAATTAAAAATACATTAAAGCTGCACTAACTGACTTTATTTTTGTATTCATTATGAAAGTGCTATCCATATCCGTGCAGTGCATTGGGATAAACGTCCTTTTGAAGAAAAAGTAGCGCAGGTTTGTGCTGGTGTGACATTATATTTTAGATCGAGTTATGATGAAACAAGGAAGAGAATGTGTTTCGGGTCGCAGATTGTGACCAATCACAGCGGACCACTAGGAAAGACGATGGGTGGAGCCGGTGGGTCTGTGCTTGTGATATTTGGCTGATCAGTGGTATCAGAGATTGCGAAATCACTCTTGACAGGCAGTGAGACCATGCCGGGAATGTAGCCAAGCAAGGTTTCATCCTCAGATTCTGACTCCTGTTGAGTAGGCACTAAAGGATGTGACACTGGCGGAGGCGGCACAGGAGATCTCTTCTGCACAGGTAAGTCCTGCATCTGTGCGGTAAAATGCCGATCGAATTGGACTTTGTTTCGGTCCATTAGTTTCCTGGAATTCTCACGGGCCAATTTGTAGCTATACTCCAGCTGGGACTTCAACTTCTGGACATACTGGAGATGAGAGTTTGGCTTTTCTTCAATAAACGGCAATCCAAACGCCAGGTCCACAGGGAGTCTTGGTTGACGGCCGAACATCAATTAGTACGGTGTGAATCCTGTGGCGTCATTTTTGGTGCAGTTGTAAGCATGCACAAGGGGTTTGACATGATCTTTCCAATGGGCCTTCTCTTGTTCACCCAGTGTACCAAGCATGTTCAACAGCGTCCTGTTGAACCGCTCCACTGGGTTTCCTCTCGGATGATAGGGCGTGGTCCTCATTTTGTGGATGCCAGCGCAGGGATTCAAAATCTGTGCCCTGGTCGCTGTGCAGCTTCTCCGGTATTCCGTAATGCACAAGAAAGTTGTCCCATAAGCACTTGGCAACTGTCTCGGCCTTTTGGTTGGGAGTCGGAACAGCGACGGCATATTTTGTGAAGTGGTCTGTCATCACAAGAATGTCTTTGATCCTGCCATCAGGTTCCACAGACAAGAAGTCCATACAGACCAGCTCAACGGGATGGGATGTCTGGATGTTGATGAGAGGTGCCGCATGTTCGGTAAGGGCCTTGCGCCTGATGCATCTCTGGCAAGTCTTGACCTTGTTGACAACAGCCATAGACATTTTTGGCCAATAAAACCGGGATCTGACCAAATCTAGTGTCCTTTCCATGCCCATGTGGCCCATCTGGTCGTGAAGCTGGTACAACACATCAGCTCTGTACTCCTCAGGCAACACCAATTGGAAGGTGTGCTCACCTCCGACCTGTCTTCTTCTAAGGAGAAGGTTGTTATGGAGCTCCAACCTGTCAGTAGTAAGGGCAGTTCGGGCAGTTGCTCTCTCAGCTTTGGCTGCGGTGACTCTCCACACTCAAGCTGTGTAACAACATGTTGGATGGTGGGATCGGCTCGCTGCTTGGTGGCAATGTCAGCGGCCGAGAGGCGAGGGAGTATTGGTGAAGCGAACTGTGTGTCATCCATGAAACTGTCGGGAATACTGCCTGCATCTACAGACAGCGACAGGACAAGGGCACGCATGGGATCATGGTCTGGAATGTTCATAATATCCCGGTCAGAAAGGGCTCTAACGGTCTGCTGGTCGATGGAGGCATATTCCGGGTCTTCAAGATGTTGTTGAGCGAATTTTAGCACATGCTCACGCTCTTTGCGAGAGGTGGGGTCGTCAGACAAATAAGCCATGTGGACGACGTGAAAGACCATCAGTGTCTGCATTTTGTCTGCCCGCACGATGGGCAGACGATGGCAGACGATGGGCGGCACGGTGGCTGAGTGGATAGCACTCTCGCCTCTCAGCAAGAAGGTCCTGGGTTCGAATCCCGGCCGGACCAGGGCCTTTCTGAGTGGAGTTTGCATATTCTCCCCGTGTCTGCGTAGGTTTCCTCCGGGTACTCCGGTTTCCCCTACCACTAAAAATATGTACAATAGGATTGGCATGCGCCTCCTGTACTGGCCCCGCTCCCATCTCTGTGTGGAGTGAGAGACAAGTGCCCAAAAATAACAATTGTAAACCGCTTTGTGACTCTGGTCTGTGAAAGGCGGTATATAAATAAACATTACTTACTTACTTACTTACGATAGACGATCTTAAAGGTAAAGGTCGACAGGGCAGAGAGCCATCTGTAGCTAGTGGCATCAAGCTTGGCTGAGGTAAGTTAGTGGGTTACTGTTTGTAAAAAGTTGAGCACCATACAAATAGTCCATGAACTTTTCAGTAACCGCCCAGCAAGAAACTCCAATTTATGAGCGGGGTACTTGGCTTTGCTCCGGGACAGTCCTCGACTGGCGTAAGCTACGACTCGATCTTTGCCATTGTGTTCTCTGTAAAGAACAGCACCAAGACCTGTAGCACTGGCATCAGTATGGAGAGTGTAGGGCTGTTGCGGATTAGCGAACGCAAGGACAGGAGTGGAGGTAAGTTTGTCAATGACTAGCTAAAATGCACTTTGACACTCAGTGGACCAGCCTGCACCAAAAGAGTCTTTGGGTTTAAGGTAGGCAGCCTGCTTAACCTTGACAGCGGTCTTCTTCTGGGATGGGGGGTAACCGGCGGTAACCATCAATAGTACCCAGCAAACCCTAGAAAAGATCTGAGTTATTTTAGGTTAGTTGGAACGGCCAGGTACTGAGGGACTTGATTTTATCCGGGTCCGTCTCCACACCATCCTGGGAAACCACATGCCCAAGATATTTGACAGAGGTCTGAAAGAACACACATTTTTCAACAGATAGCTTCAGTCCAAACTCTTTCAGCCTTTTCAATACCTTCATAAGTCGGTCTTCATGCTCCTAAAGAGTCGGTGCGAAGACAATTAAATCATCGATAAAAACAAGGACCTCTTTCAGGTTGAGTTCTCCCATGCACTTTTCCATCAGGCTTTGAAAAGTGCTTGGGGCATTGGTTACACCTTGTGGCATCCTGTTGAACTCAAAAAATCCCAACGGGCACACGAAGGCGGTTCTTTCTTTATCGGCTTCCTCCATTTCGATCTGGTAGTTACCAGACTTCAGATCGAGTACCGGAAACCATTTTGATCCAGACAGTGCAGAGAATGTGTCTTCAAGCTTGGGAAGTGCATAAGCATCCTTGATCGTTTGCAAATTCAGCTTGCGATAGTCTATGCACAGACGCACACTCCCGTTCTTTTTACGGACCACGATAATTGGAGACGTAAAAGGCGACTCAGACTCCAGATTCAGGCAGCTCTTGCAGATGCTTCCTTACAGCATCCTGCGGATGGATTGGCCTGGGCCGTTGCTTGAAGGGACTGGGATCAGACAGTTTGATTTGGTGTTTGACTTTGTCTGTTTGACCAAAATCAAGGTCATGCTTGGCGAAGACCCCATGGATGCTGTTTAACTGGTCTACAATGCGTTGCTTCCACTGGGGAGGGAGTGAAGAGTTGCCAAAATTGTATTGCAGCTGCGATGGTGGTTCGGTGGGTGGAGTTTGTATTGTCTGGAAGGCACTTATTTCTGCAATGATCGTTTTTGCTGGAATGGTTATGACATGGTCTGACTCATTGGAAACAATGACTGGAAGTTGGCATGGCCGGTTTGTGGGCAAGTCAGCGAGATATGATTTAACGATAAGCCCACCAGGAAGAGACCAGGACGTGGGGTGGTCAATAACTACTGCCTTCTCGGCCTGCAACAATCGTGTTACCATAAACCCCTCATGGGCAATGGTCTGGCCGGCATTGATGGTATATGGCTGGGTGGACTGCAGCGATACCGTGGCATACTGGTTGTCTAAGTTCTTTGTGTACCGATTTCGCAGGTTTGTGCTGGTGTGACATTATATTTTAGATTGAGTTTTGATAAAACAAGGAAGAGAATGTGTTGCGGGTCGCAGATTGTGACCAATCACAGCGGACCACTAGCCCGCACTTTCATGAGAAATCTACAGGTCCGTTAGCATAGACGGCTGAGTTAGCACAACAAGCGGCGGAGCTAACCTGAAGCTTCCTCGTCTTCGTCACCGGGTACTGCTTACACAGCGAGACAGCCATCCAAAAGAAAGTCCCGTTCCTCCGCGCTTCCCCGTTATATCGTTCTATGGTCACGCCATCCACGCTCAAATCCATATCCATGTATTATCCATATTGGGAGACGCTAACTCCGTCAACAACAGTGGGTGTGTGTGGGGGCGATAGCTTCGTGGGTGCGGGGAGGAAAGCAGAAAGAGCAAGGCCAGCGAGTCCGCGGCTTCAAAATCCCAAAGTCAGTTAGTGCAGCTTTAAAGCAATTCCATGGCTTTGGCTATGGGAGGTGGCTGAGGATGGCTGGATTGGCGTGGTGCTTTCTTGGATTCAGATTGACTTGTCTTTTCACAGACCTCTCCTTTAACACAAGCTTAGGCCCTGTCCACACGAAGTCAAGCTCAGGCCTAAACGCAAAAATACTTTATCAATCCAGTGTATCGTCCATACGAGGCCGGCGTTTTGGGGGGGTGTAAACGAACATTTTTGAAAGTAGGTCCCAGAGTGGAAAGATTTCAAAACTCCGTATATGCCGCTCCGTGGTTACTGCCTCTCCGCAATGTATCTGAGACGCTTGCGTCATCGCCCCGCCTCTTGTTAAAGCACGCATGCGCCGCACTCAGAAAATAATGACAACAACAATGTAGCTTGTTGGTTTTGTAATCCAGTGCGACCCGAAGCAACAGTTCAACCTCATCGTCCGTCCATACTAATGTAGTACCAGCTCGCCCACTCGCCATGTTGTCTGTTTACAACATTCTGCGCATGCCCAGTTCCCGTCACGGAAGTTTGGGCTTGATCCCGTCATTGCGTCACAGCGCCACCAACAGGTCTGGCATAGTTTCACAGCGTTTTCAGGCGTATTGACTACATTCATATGGACGCACACATTTACTGAGCTAACTCCGTGTTTACAGAAAAAGTTTCTGAAATTATAAGCGTTTTGTCTTCGTGTGGATATAGCCTTAATCCGCCACAGACACCTCCTCTAGTCGTGACAATCCATTTGTCATCCCGCAGCAGCGATGGTGTTGTGAGTATCCCATTATCCCTCTCTGAAGGTCAGGGCGACGTGACAAGGCCAGCGTCTAGCTTCCCTCCCCTCTGCCCTCTCACAACACCTCTGCACCGTCGCACAAGTCCAGTGAATATAGATGTGATTTCTAACGGCAGTGTGTGTGGAGAGGACCAGCACCAAAGACGGATGAGGAGAGGACTGAGCCAGTGCTGACGTCACCTTCAGTGTTTGCTGAATGAAGACCAGGCCCATTTGAACTGATTTGAACATAAGCTAGCTGGAGCCCATGTCCTTAAATAGGCATTTGTTCTGTCAGAATCAGGATTTGTATTGCCATTGTAGTAAACAGAAAGTCACAAACTTGGAATTTGCTTTGGCTCAAGGTGCTATCATATTGTATGAGTAAAAGGTAAATGAAAATTCTTTCTTAAAAATGACATTTATACAAGTACGTTTGTGCAGTGCAGTAAAGTGACAGTTGTTTTAGGTGATAATCGTAGAGAGCAGGGGTCAAGGGTCAGGGTTCGCTTTGTAAGCGTAACAGGCGTTTAAGTGTTGCTAACATGGTTGCTTTAGAAAATGAAGTCATCTGATTGGTCATTCCATATGACTTATACCTGGATTTACACAGACATTATCATAAATAGAATATATAGAGTTCTACACCATGGATTTTTCCAATATAAAATGGTGAGTGTCACACAAATGGTTAAATGTTAGTTCAGAGGAGACAGATCATGTTGGAGCACAACTTCCCTATACAGCTTCATTGAGCTAGTGTGTCGCATTGTCCATACATATACATATGTATATGTATGTATATATATATAGTCTGTGCCCAGAACCCTCGCCCCCCCCCAGCTGTAGTCCGCACTCAGAGCTCATTAATCTCCATTACAGACACAGAGATGAAGCTCGCATCTCACGGAGTAGAGATTGTGACGCGCCTTATGTCTTTGTGCTTTTACTGCACTCGTCTAAGTGCGGCCAGAGAGGATATAAAGTGTCCATTATGCTGCGGCAGTGATACACGCGCCCACAGTGGCGTGGATGAGTAAAAAGGGGGTGGATTATGGTAAGTCGTTACACAGCGATCTTCATTACCTTTAGACTGTGTGTGATCCTCAATAAGCTCTAAGTGTCATCTGGTTTTACAGGCGAAGGATGCACGCCATGATTTAAAACAATAACATCTATATGTAATAAATTGTAGTTCTTTGTGTGACACTTTAGTGCTATCAATATTCAATAAGTGGCCTATTATTTTCAGCTGTTGTTCGCACTGATGGACACACTAACTGTATAATGGACCATGACAGTCGCCCCCTGCAGGACACTTTGTCCACTCTGGAGAGTAGCTTCAGTGACAGACTGATCCACCCTCTTTGTGTGAAGCAGAGGTTCCGCAGGTCTTTCCTTCCTGCTGCTGTCAGACTGCACAATGAACAATAAGGACTAACGAACACTGCCGACCTGATGTTGTGCATCTGTGCAATAATTTGATATTATATCAGAATGTGCAATATATCAGTGAATGTGTCAATGTCACTAGGATTTAATGCTTGCTTCTTTATTATGCTAAAGTTAGAGATTTTTATTTAATCTTATTATACGGCTCCTCACAGCAGCAGCAGGAGCACGCTCCATTGATGTGAATGTAATTTCAAAACGTTCTGCCGGTCATTATTTTCTATAACGGACCTCTCAAAACAGGGGTGCTCACACTTTTTCAGCATGCGAGCTACTTATAAAAGGATCAAGTCAAAATGATCTACCTACTACAAAAATGCAAATCATATATTTATTTCAAAAAATATTCTTTATACCTACAATGTATGTTTATGTACATGCAAAACCGCATGAGCCAATTTAGCACAACACAATTACCTATGTACATTTTTTGTCATTACCCGAGTTTACTCCGATGACTTGCACTGAATTGAATCGGCCAGGGAGGCATAGTCCGGAAAATTGGTGGTAACTCGCTGACAAGTTTGTCGTGGTTTAGCTTTCCTGCACTGAGCGCGGTTGTTTGCGCATGTGCAGTCACCTAAGTGTCAGTAAAACATTACAGAGTAAAACACACATGTGCAGTCACCTAAGTGTCAGTAAAACATTACTGAGTAAAACACAGATGTCATTTGACTGTGGTGCCATGTCCATGTGCCATGCCTGTTTTTTTAAAATCCAAATATTTCCCCTCCTCCGTTTATAAAATAATTTGCATCCACACATCTGCGTTATCAATCACATTCGTAACATTCCAAACATGTGCGTCTCTTACGTCCTGTCCTGCGTTGGGGAAAAACACGGAAGTGGGCGGAGCTTTGATGCAGACGCCGGTAACGGCACTTTTACAGTCATAGAAGACACTCAGAGTAAAGATGTATGTTTACAAGCACTGACCCCGTCCTCAGTCCTGGTTTAGTCCTGGTTTAGTCCTGGTTTGGTTGTTTTCGAGCGTGAGTCCCCGCGATCACTTTGCTGCTCTCTGATGTGGAGGATGTTCGCTGCTGCGAGCATCTCACAGAGAACAGTTTTTAAGGTAGTATGATCCATGCTTCAGTGATCAGAGGAATTTAGGGGGGTACTGTGGCGTGCGAGAACGCAAAACTCCGGTTATCTCTGTCTACACACAAATGCATTAACGGAGTTTTCAAAAATCTCCACTTTGCCCGGAGTTTTTTGTATATATTCGTTTAGAATGTGTAATTTTTTCATTTATTTAATGCGATCTACCAATACTACCTTTGCGATCGACTGGTAGATCGCGATCGACGTATTGAGCACCCCTGTCTCAAAACAATAATGACCGCTGTCCATGGCAACGCGGACTTATCCACGCATTTGAAAGACAAACAGAGAGCGCTTGTATTTCAGATGCGTGGATAACTCCTTAAGTTGTTCAGGCCACTCCGGAGCTAGCCACGCTCAATCAACACACTTAAATGTTAATCGGAGAACACATTATACATATACATTCTTCACACACGTGCACAGAGATTTTCAGAATTTTCTGGTCTTGTCTTCATGACAAAAATACTATGTATCTGCGTCAAAAAGTGATCATGAAAAACCCGGAAGTAGTTCTGGCCACTCCGGAGCTAGTCACGCTCATTAAACGCAAATGCCAATCAATCAACGCAATTAAATGTTAATCGGAGAATACATTATACATATACATTATTAATACAAGTGCACGGAAGTTTTCAGAATTTTCCGTGTACGTTTTCATGACAAAAACATTGATGTAATGCGAGAAAAGGCAATCCCGAAAAATCCGGAAGTAGAAACCGGTGTTCTGTGGAGTTGGTCTGCCCGTCGAGATGATCTGCCTCAGCTGTTAATGATGTAATGCAAACCTGCGCGTCTCACGGCAGCCGAAGAAAACCAAGATGGCGGACATGTAGTCCGCGAATTGCTTTAAAAGTTAAATACAAACAAATTAAGACACGAATGTCACAATGTGATATGTGTGTTTTAAGAGTAAGAGTTTCGTGTAAAGTTTGTTTTAAGCCACTGCTGCTGTGGAACTACACTGCTGCTGTGGAACTACACTGCTGCTGTGAAACTACACTGCTGCTGTGGAACTACACTGCTGCTGTGAAACTACACTGCTGCTGTGGAACTACACTGCTGCTGTGAAACTACACTGCTGCTGTGAAACTACACTGCTGCTGTGGAACTACACTGCTGCTGTGGAACTACACTGCTGCTGTGAAACTACACTGCTGCTGTGGAACTACACTGCTGCTGTGAAACTACACTGATCCTGTGAAACTACACTGCTGCTGTGAAACACTGCTGCTGTGAAACTACACTGATCCTGTGAAACTACACTGCTGCTGTGAAACACTGCTGCTGTGAAACTACACTGATCCTGTGAAACTACACTGCTGCTGTGAAACTACACTGCTGCTGTGAAACTACACTGCTGCTGTGAAACTACACTGCTGCTGTGGAACTACACTGCTGCTGTGGAACTACACTGCTGCTGTGGAACTACACTGCTGCTGTGGAACTACACTGCTGCTGTGGAACTACACTGCTGCTGTGAAACTACACTGCTGCTGTGAAACTACACTGCTGCTGTGGAACTACACTGCTGCTGTGGAACTACACTGCTGCTGTGGAACTACACTGCTGCTGTGTGATCGCAGTCCCTGAGTCGACTGCTGCAGACGTCAGGCCCATCTGTGACTGGTCTGTCGGGTTGATAATGGAAATGATAAATTTTTTTGCATGTATCATACTGTATTCAATATGATCATAATAGTGTGTTCAAACGAAATATTTCATTAGTTTTTTCCCCATTCTGGCGGGTTTCTGCGCATGCACAAATCAGATTTGGGCACACTAGCAGTGGACTGCTTAAAACAAACTTTACACAAAACTCTTCCTCTTAAAACACACATATCACAACGCGGAACCGTCAACATCTCGCCTCAAATTGCATTAAAAGTGACATTCGTGTCTTATGTCGTTTGTATTTTACTTTTAAAGCAATTCGCGGACTGCATGTCCGCCATCTTGGATTGCTTTGGCTGCCGTGAGACGCGCAGGTTTGCATTACATCATTAACAGCGGACGGGCAGACCAACTCCACAGAACACCGGCACATTTTAGGAACATTTGCAGAGGATGGAAGTATGGATTTAGGTTAAGTTTATGTTTGGGTCACTCACCGCTGATGTTCAGGATTCTGTGTTCAGGTTTCATGCAGTTCCAGAGAGTTCTAGTTTGGAAGTTCCCAGCCTAACTGTTGCTAGCATAGCCACGGGAAAGCCTTTGGGAACTATTTTATTTTCTGTCATTAAATAAACCTTTGGGCATTCCTAAAAGTGGACTGAAGTTTATGTTGTGTGTTCTGTTGGTATAAAGCCATGTAATAAGCGGGATAACGTATAGTACGCAGGTCATTATCGGAAAATAAGTACCTTCAGGTGAAGCAGACCCCTCCCCCGCTTCGCCTGAAGGTACTTATTTTCCGATAATGACCTGCGTCATATACGTTATCCCTTACATAGTGTAGAGTTATTGTTCATTTATCTTGTGCTGTGTGCTCCTTGTTCCTACTGTTCTGTATTTATAATAAATGAGGAGTGGGAGTTTAAACGTCTTAACTCCTTCCCACTCCTTTTTGAGTTGGATGTTTGTTAATCAAACAAAACATACTGTATATTTGTATATTATCATGTTTTTGCTGTTTTGCTTTGTGCTGTTCTTTGTTCTAATTTTCCATGGCTCGAAATAAAGTATTAATTCATTCATTCTCTGTGAGACAAATAAAGAATCTCTTTACAAAAGCACATGTTGTTTTTCACAACAGGAAGAATAAAGTGAACGAACCACATCATGCAGTCTTCATCTCATTAGAAAGAGAGAGACAGAGGCCAGACATGTGGAAACGAGTGCTAACAAACTGGTTTAAAGCCAGGAGCTTGTTACATGAATGATATTACCACTGTTATAGAAATATTTTAGTAAAGCAATCTGAATGAACACCAAATAGTTCTGAGTGTAAGTTATAAACAGTGAACTCTGGATTCAGATACAGGCCATAATGCTCTGTTGGCTCAGGTCAGTGACGGGGACAACATGCAAACTCCACTCAGAAAGGCCCTGGTCCGACCGGGATTCGAACCCAGGACCTTCTGCTGAGAGGCGAGAGTGCTATCCTCTCAGCCACCGTGCCGCCCAGAGTTGTATCAGCGTTAGGACGTGTAAAGAGAAGCCTTGAGCAACACGTATCAATGTTGACTTCATCTCTGTAATATCTAGAGTAGATATGCAGCCAGCAAAAGTTCAATTTGGTAGACGTTAACCAAATTTACCCCCTCCAGGCCGGCTCTCATCCCCAGCCTATCACTCAGCAGACGCCCCCTTCCAATCATCTGTACCGACTCGCAGCCGCATAAAAACGGAGCAACTCCCACTACCGGCCTCCTGAAGCCTCGCAAGCTCCTGCAGCCTCGCAAAGAATCGTTCTGGAGGAATCGCTTTTGTCTACTCACGCTTACTCGTGCGTGTCCATGCTGTCCTCTGTCTTGCTGCGTGTGGTCTGCTCCTCCTGTGGCTGCACCTGCTGCGGGTCTCGTGCTGTGGTCCGTGGGTCTTTGCCGCTCTCCTCCTTTGCGGGCTCTTTCTGCGGGTTTGCCGCTGCTCGTCTCGTCGCGGCCTGCTGCTGCATACGGCCGGTCTAGCCCGGTGCGGTGGGAGCCGTGCGCATCCCTGCCTCCTTGTGCCGGTACGGCGTGGTCCCGTCGTGTTGTCCCTTGTCTTCTGGCGCTGTGGGTAAAGTATGAGATCCGCGGACGGTTTATTCCCCTCGCATTGTACTGCAGGCTCAGTTGGCCCCGTGCTGGTGGGCAGGCTTCAGTTTAAAGCCCTCGCATTAGTCTGCAGGCTCTCTTTAACCAAGCTCCGTTAAATCTTCACTCTGACTGCAAGCTCCGTTTAATCCCTCACATTGGACTGCAAGACCTCAGTTTTAATCCCTCTCATTGGACCGCATGCTCTCAGTTTTAATCCCTCACTTTGGCCTGCAGGCTCTGTTTAAATCCCTCTCTGGACTGCAAGCGCTGTTTAAATCCCTCATATTGGACCGCATGCTCTCAGTTTTAATCCCTCACTTTGGCCTGCAGGCTCTGTTTAAATCCCTCTCTGGACTGCAAGCGCTGTTTAAATCCCTCACATTGGACCGCATGCTCTCAGTTTTAATCCCTCACTTTGGCCTACAGGCTCTGTTTAAATCCCTCCCTGGACTACGAGCTCTGTTTAAATCCCTCTCTTTGGACTGCAAGCGCTGTTTAAATCTCTCTCGGACTGCGGCTCCCAAAATGAATCCCTTACATTGGTCTGTGAGCTCGCAGGTTAATCCCTCACGGAACTGCTTATATCTGGAAATGCCTATATCTGGAAATGCTTATATCTGGAAATGCCTATATCTGGAAATGCTTATAGCTGGAAATGTTATAGCTGGAAATGCTTATATCGGAACTACTTATATCTGGAACTGTTGTACCGTATCTGGAACTGCTTCATATGGAACTGCTTATATATGGAACCGCTATATTGGAACTGCTCATATGGTACGGTTATACCTGGAACTGTTATGCAGTACATGGAACTGCATATATGGTACTGCCTATATCTGGAACGCTATATTTTAAAAATAAATAAATGAATAAATAAATACATATAAATAAACATATATAAATAATTATAAATAAATATAAATAAATATAAATAAATATAAATAAATATAAATAAACATAAATAAATTTAAATAAATAAATGAATAAAATTAAAAAATTGTTTAAACTCCTCACTTGGACGTGCGGGCTCAGTTAATCCCTCACTTGGACCGTAAAACTGTTAAATCACTTGGACCGTAAAAACCTGTTGAAATCCCTCACACTGAACAGCTACAACAACATTCTACTGCCGTGGCTTTGATACGGGATCATTGCTGTTATTATCTACGGACGCTGCAGCTGCTGCTGCTGCTACTGCTGCTGCTGCTTCATACGGCTACTACTGCTGCTGCTGCTGCTTCATACTGCTACTGCGCTACTACTGCTGCTTCATTTACTTGCCATCTCTCTTCACTTGCATCTCTTTTACTGAAACACTGATCAGCTACGACAACATTCCCAGCCCACTCCTTCAGGATAGGCGCTGCCACGCGCGCGGCCTCGCTGGGGCTCCCCCACACCTCTCCAACAGCTGGGGCGCTGGTCCTCTTCGGCCTTCTCCGCCTACATCAGCCCAGACGCGTCCGCCATCCTGGCTGCACAACGTCTACTGGCTTCCTCGCAAGTTCCCAGCAAAGCAATACGAAGCAAAGTAAGTGAAGCAATAAGATTCTGGTGGCGGCACGCACTTCTCAAACACTCTCCGCTGCCGCAGCGTCTGACGGAACGTGATGCGAACGCTCACGTTCCCAGCGCGCAAAAATAACCCATGATGCATTACACTCGCCTCCGCTCTCGGAAAGGAGATCTCAACGGACCGTTATTTTTCACCCCCGATCACCTCCCAACGTCATCCAACGGGTTCAGAGCCCAACTAAAGTCCGTACTGCTGCTTTGTAACCTGTCTCCCCATCTCTACGCAGCTCACTCCTTCCGGATAGGCGCCGCCAGCAGCCGAGTATCCGCAAGTATTGATCACAGTAGATAGCGGTCACAGTATATAGCGATAGCGGTCACAGCATATAGCGATAGCGGTCACAGCATATAGCGATAGCGGTCACAGCATATAGCGATAGCGGTCACAGCATATAGCGATAGCGGTCACAGCATATAGCGATAGCGGTCACAGCATATAGCGATAGCGGTCACAGTATATAGCGATAGCGGTCACAGCTTAGCGATAGCGGTCACAGAATAGAGTAGTCACGACGTCTGTCCCCTCCAAACCAGGCTTCGAAAAACTCCATCAACACGCAGCCTTTTTGGGGATTGTGCGCGCTCATCGCAGGAGCCTTTCCGATCCGAAGGCCGCACCGGGACCTAGGGCGCCAAACCTCCTTTCATAAAATACTCAACTTCCTGTTTCTCGTCTCTCCGAATTGAAATGCAGCCAGCGAAAGTTCAATTTGGTAGACGTTAACCAAATTTACCCCCTCCAGGCCGGCTCTCATCCCCAGCCTATCACTCAGCAGACGCCCCCTTCCAATCATCTGTACCGACTCGCAGCCGCATAAAAACGGAACAACTCCCACTACCGGCCTCTGAAGCCTTGCAACCACCGCCTCCCCTCCTCCTCCTCTTCACCCTGCCTCCAACCTGCCTTCAATTTTCTTCCCGCTGCCAAATGCCGCCACCAGTGCCTAGGTCCCGGGGGATTGTGCGCGCTCATCGCAGGAGCCATTACGATCCGAAGGCCGCACCGGGACCTAGGGCGCCAAACCTCCTTTCATAAAATACTCAACTTCCTGTTTCTCGTCTCTCCAAATTGAAATGTGTTTGTTTACTCTGGTCTACTTAATGTACAGTCATTTCCACATCATTTTAATGTGTCCCTTTATCCAGAGGCATTATATGGACACAATGTTACTGTCACATGTCCCTGTGTTTAGTTCCTCTGCAGTTTGCAGTAGTTTGATCACAGCAGTATTTCTGTGGCAGTAGTTTTATCACAGAGCAGTATTTGGCAGTAAACAATGAAGTCTGGTCGTCCGAGACTTGCACCGTGTGTCATCATATCAAAAGTGATAAACAAGTGGGCACAAAAGCTTTTATATGACGGCAAAAGCCTTTCTGAGTTCAGAATGGAAGAAATTATGTCCATCCATCCGTCTTCATCTCCTTCATCCATTTCTGGGTCAGGGGGAGGGGGAGTGTGGGGGCAGGTGGTTAGTCCAGGAGGACGGCTGCTCTGCCCTGAGCGGCCTTGATCTTTTTAGTGGGGGCTTCATGCAAAGTGGGGTTAAGTGTCTTGCCCAAGGACACATCAGGAGCAGAGATCAGTGACAGTAGATGGTAGTTCATCTAAGATCAAACTGCAGAGGATGACAGTAAAGTGTGCTTTGTTTGCATCAGTGACTCTGGCTCTAAAACTCTGATCCCCAGAAATGATTCCAGACTTTTAATATATTCTTTACTGACATTTAGTGGACAACTTATGTTATTTTGTAATAACATGGTTATTTCATCGATAATATCAAGTTATTCTTTTGCCCCACATCATGCTGTCTACATGTTAGAAATGTTTCATAAAACCCAGAGAGTCACTATTTGACTCTTTGGGCTGAGAGCTGAGTGTCCTTGCGTCTTTTTCACATCCTCTGTCTGGAAAAGCTGATCTTAAGATGGGACACAAGTCAAAAAAACAAGTGTGTGAAACTGTTTTTCAAACCAGGAGCTGGTGACACAGATTTTATCACATAACGTCATTATTATGTAGTTGAAAATGGACTCTAGATGATGAAAAACATTCTCAATTCACGATGATTACATTACAACCACCTCATATCTCATGCAGACAACAGTATCCTGGGAGTATGTAGCACGAACGCAGAGAGAGCACAGGGATCAGCTCACAAAGGTACTGCAGCTGAGTCCACTGTACGAGACCAGACTGTAAAACAATGGCATTATTTCACACACAAATTAGCCGCTCCGTTGGCTGGAGATAAACCGGTCTTGGAATGATAGCATGCAGACACAAGTTACCATATTTTTATCTGTTTAATCTTAATGTTATGCAAAGTTAGATCAATAGGTTCTGTAGGGTTCAGATTTGGGGCAGGTACAGCACAGTCTGTGGGCACCGAGAAGCTGGAACCAGTAGCTTTCATTAATAATTAGTCCATTTGAACACAATTCCCTCTGGTCCTGTCCGCAGTTCATTGACTGCAGATGCCTCCTCCTAAACCTGCCTTACAACACGGGTCTAACAAACACACACGCATTTCCACACAGGTCCAACAACATTTAAGACATTCTCAAAGGCAATTTAATGCATTGGTTTTATATAGCACTTTTTTGGACACTCAAAGATGTTCCCAGAGGTCTCCCATCACAGTATTAACCAGGCCCTGCCCTGCACAGTGTCAGAGGTCCAAGGGGATCTGGCTTTTGCATGCAAGTTTGGCCACCAATGGGAAAACTTGGTTAAGTGTCTTGCCTAAGGACACAACGGCAGCAGACATCAGTGGGAGTCTGTGGAGAAAGTTTTGTGGTGGGCTCGAACCCACGACCTTCAGGCTCAAAGACCAACGCTCTACCACTGTCGCACCTGTTTATTGAGATCTTTTTACTTTACTTCTTTTAAAATAACAAAATAATATAACATGTTCAGTCACTTCACAGTTGTCCGTTACTTTGTGGGATCTTTCTGTAAAAATCGCCCAAAGACTGTTATGGTTAAAGTTGACAACAAGAGCTCAAGCTGCAGAGAGTCTTAAGCACTGACAGGAGCGATGCAGAGGTCGCTGCCCAATCCTCGTGTTCAGGGGAGTTGAACCTACAAACACATGAGTGACATGAACAGAGGGAGTTCCAGACCTGAATGAAGGTCGCGATGAAAGGAAAAGCTGGAATCCATCCTGTTTGGAGGAGAAGTTCAGGAGGTTTCGTCGCTTTCATGACAGAGAGGTGAGGATTCTTTGGGTGTGAGAGAGGGATAACTGCTGACACTGGACCTGAACTGTGTCATTGGAAAGTGTTTGTGTGTGAACAACATGAGTCCAGTCTCAGCAGAAAGTGTTTGTGTGTGAACAACATGAGTCCAGTCTCAGCAGAAAGTGTTTGTGTGTGAACAACATGAGTCCAGTCTCAGGTCTCTGCACCGGCTTCACGAGGCTTCAGCAGACTTTAAAACAGCTCTGCTCTGGCCTCGCACCAAAGAACATCTGTGACATGTTAGGACCAGATTCAGACTCAAGATTCAAGAATGTATATGCCATTTGCAGTAAAACCACATCGGAAGAACTGTGCAAGACTCCCCCAGACAGAGAGGACAACACTCACCTGAGCTCTTGCCTCCTGCTGGGACTCTGAGGAGCACAGGGACTGGCCTCCTTCTGGGACTCTGAGGAGCACAGGGACTGGCCTCCTGCTGGGACTCTGAGGAGCACAGGGACTGGCCTCCTTCTGGGACTCTGAGGAGCACAGGGACTGGCCTCCTTCTGGGACTCTGAGGAGCACAGGGACTGGCCTCCTGCTGGGACTGAGGAGCACAGGGACTGGCCTCCTGCTGGGACTGAGGAGCACAGGGACTGGCCTCCTTCTGGGACTCTGAGGAGCACAGGGACTGGCCTCCTGCTGGGACTGAGGAGCACAGGGACTGGCCTCCTGCTGGGACTGAGGAGCACAGGGACTGGCCTCCTTCTGGGACTCTGAGGAGCACAGGGACTGGCCTCCTGTTGGTCCCAGAGTCAGGGCTAAAGGCAGAGTTTCAGATTTACACAGCTAAAATCTGAAACAGTCTTCCTGAAAATGTGAGACAGGCTTCTCTTCTACTTTCCAATCCATGCCTGTTTCTCTGAGCTGTGAGGGATTTTATCTTTCATCTTTTTAATGTGCTGTGATTATTTATGATTTTAATCTCTTGTGTGATCTTAAAGGGTTGTTATTAATTCCCTGTTATTATAATGTTTATGCCGTATGTGATAGTGTCTGTGTGTGCAGTGTGTGTTGCTGTGTGTAGGAAAAGCACTAGACATATAAAGATTGATTGACTGAAGTGCTCATGAACAAAGTTTTACTCCACATCATCATTAAATAGACGCAAGCTTGAACGCCTCACCAAAGTCTCTGATTGGCCGATTCTCCACAGCTTTGGAACCTTTGGCCTTGCTTTGTGGTCAGAAAGTCTCTGGTTCCAGTGTCTCCTCTCGGCCCTGACCGCGGCGGACTCCTTTATCTTCTTGTCAACTGGCAAAGATTCAAAGAAAAAAGCCTCTGCCCCTTCATCTCTCCAGCTCATCTGATCATATCTCCTCCGCCGCTCTGTTCACCTCGATGCGCCGCCGAGGGAAATCAAACCACGGAGACTTCACAGGGCTGAGGCTGAGCTGATTGGCTGAGTGGGGCTGGTCCTTTCTTTTTCACTTTTCTGTCTGAAGACGCTGATTAGAAGACGTGACAGAGGCATGCATCGAAAACCAGTGAAAGAACTCGGGTTTGGAATCTGAGTCCCTCACGACAGGATTTACGATACAGTTCACGATACAGTCGTATCTCAACACGACACTGCTGAGATTATCGATATGAGAAAGGCAAGTTTATTTGTATAGAACAGTTGAAATCGTACCTGAATCCAGCGTAGGGTTCTTTTGTTTTTCTGCTATTGTCGGCGACTAAAAGTGTTAGCATCATGTCAACTTGGAGAAAAATGTTCGAACCCAGGACCTTCTTGTTGAGAGGCGAGAGTGCTAACCACTCAGCCACCGTGCCAGTGATGTTCTTAAGAATTTTTTTTTAAAGTATAATGATATTGTTCACGTATTTTCAGATATCATTAAAAAATCATGTTATTCTGTGTGAAATAAAATAACTTTTTGTCGGCTGAGATTTGTCCGCCGCCATATTGAATGTAGCCGTCTGTTAAGCGTTCGTGGTCAGGTGTGTGGGAGATGCTGGATTCAGAGCTGCTACAGATTCACCCGATCACAAGTCTTCACTTCTGCTGCAGACACTCGCTCACTCCCATCACCTCCAACATTACCTCCAACATTACGTGGGTTTTTTCGTGGAGCTGAGTATGTACATGTTGTAAATACCCCTTCTTTGAAAATGGAAGTAACACAACTATTTTGCTAGCACCACTATAATTATTCAGACGCACTGTGAGAGAGAAGTTATTTTTCCGAGCGGTCATAATTCTATGTGATTGTACAAGGGAAGTTACTATAATACCAATTTAATCAGTAACTCTCTGTTGCACAAACGTGGTACACAGTGTTTTGAACGTCCTGCATCTGTTTAGAGCCGTTTGAAGAGACCAGAAGTGACAGAAGTCTAACCTACGGGAGACAAACGCAGGATGAGAATCTCCAAGTCTGTTTTAGACCCTGTTTTTAAATACGCACTTCCCGTTGGTCTTCATTGAGCTCAGGGTCAGCTTTGTCCATCTACACACAGTCTATGATTAATCCAATATAGTCATAACCAATCAGAACGGCACTTCTGTGTGTTTTAAAGCAGTGTTTCCAAACCTTTTTGAGCCCTGGCACACCTTTACCAGTAACACAAAAACATGGCAGAAGAAGCAGAAACTGAATCAAAATTGAAACTCTGCAGCCGAGATTAACAATGGAATGTCCTTCTCATCAAAATGTTTATTTCCTCATGTCCTCGTGCCTTTGAACGCATCTGGGCGCTAGCTGTGCGGCTGCTAAAATTATTTTTTCTCGAATACATTAGTTCAGGCTGTGAGGAAAAGAAGATGGAACTTGTGGGCAGAAAAAGTGTTGTTTGGCAGAACTTTCAGTCCAAATTTGTAACGTCGATTTGTCTCGTGGTGGTAAGGACCTAAACAGTTCACAACATCGCCGCTGTTAGAACATTTGCGTATGAAACATTAATGGACTGAATGTAGGATTTGGTTTTGGATTCGGCTGAATCTACCCCAGTGGATTCGTTATTCACCCGAACTCCAAAAATCTGGATTCGGTACATCCCTAGAAACAATACATTGTTAATTACATTTTTGAGCACCCTAGCATTATATTATTAAAAACACACATTAAGTACAAAAATAATGAATTGCCAGATAAGCAGCACACATTCAGCGCCCCGGCCTCTTTAATAATTACTGAGAGTGAATGAAGCGCAGTTATGAATAAGCAGTTTTAGTTTATATTGGAAATGCAACTGGCTCAAGAGGCCGGAGATAAACAGCCACGTCAGCAGAAGGCTCGTAGGCTTCCATCGTAGGCTTCAATCGTAGACTTCCATCGCAGGCTTCCGTCGCAGGCTTCCATCGCAGGCTTCCATCGCAGGCTTCCATTGTAGACTTCCATCGCAGGCTTCCATCGCAGGCTTCCATCGCAGGCTTCCATCGCAGGCTTCCATCGCAGGCTTCCATCGTAGACTTCCATCGCAGGCTTCCATCGCAGGCTTCCATCGCAGGCTTCCATCGCAGGCTTCCATCGCAGGCTTCCATCGTAGACTTCCATCGCAGGCTTCCATCGCAGGCTTCCATCGCAGGCTTCCATTGCAGGCTTCCATCGCAGGCTTCCATCGCAGGCTTCCATCGTAGGCTTCCATCGGAGGCTTCCATCGCAGGCTTCCATCGCAGGCTTCCATCGCAGGCTTCCATCGCAGGCTTCCATCGTAGGCTTCCATCGGAGGCTTCCATCGCAGGCTTCCATCGCAGGCTTCCATCGCAGGCTTCCATCGTAGGCTTCTATCGCAGGCTTCCATTGTAGGCTTCTATCGCAGGCTTCCATTGTAGGCTTCTATCGCAGGTTAACCCTTACCCTAACCCTTACCCTAACCCTAATCCTAATCCTAATCCTAACCCTAAGGACAGTGGTGATGATCCAAGACACTCCACATTCAACCACATTTATGAACATTTGTAAACATTTTTGGATATTGTTCATGTTCCTTATGGACTAATGTGTTTTTTATCACTGCATTTCCGGTTTGTTTCTCTGATCTGTTTTGCCGACTCTTTGTAAAGTCCTCTGCGATAACTACTGCTGTGATTTAGGACTATACAACAGTACATTATTAAATTGAATACAACAAAGTTTGTACTGAAGCATCTGAATTTCCCTTTAGTCTAACCACAATTAAAAGCTTGTTGCGTGCTCTGCGGTCAGAGAGAGGTCAGAATCTCCAGCGACTACAGAAAAACACATCTTCTCACAGATTGTCACGACTAGTTATTTTTGGACTCCTGCAACCTCCGTTTGCATATTCATTATGTAAACACGGCACAGCTCAAAGAATGATTTCATTTAGAGGATGCATTTCCCATTGTGCACGACACATCTTAATCTCTTTGCTCTGCTGCTGTTGCACAATTGAAGCGTCATCTTTTATCGCAGCCGAACAAAGCGTGCGTGGATCTATGGCCTCATCTGAACGCAGCCCAAACGCCCTCTCGCCGCCACATTTGCATCCGCCTCATCTCAATATTGACTTGCTGTTATTGCCCCCCTCTGTGGCTGTGTGTATCAGGACTGACAGGAGTAAACAGACAGGGCTGGTGTATCGGGGCCAACGCAGGGGCCCCCGTTCGTTCCCATTATCAGTGATTACTGCCACCGCTCTCTCCCGCCGCCGCTGATTCCTATCCGAGCTGAAGCAGGTCACAGATCGTTATCGGGACAGGTACTAAGTATGTTGGATTTATGATTGCCGCCAAGAGCGAGCTGGTGCTTGGGGTGATTTCAAAGTTTATTCAGCTGAAAAAGGATTTTATTGGAGATATATTCTCCGGTCGTATTTTGTTCATTTGTAGTTTTGTTGTTTTGCTCCAAGTGAGAAGATATTTTTGGATTACAGCTCTTTACATTATGCTCTGTGTATGAGGGAAAGTACACTCCCGTCCACTGAAAAGTGAGAAATCACACAAATGTATTTCTAAGTTTAGATATGGTCTTGCGTAGCTCTGTTGTTTTGTGTCTACATTTTTCTGGCTTTTTTCTAGCTGTAAATGTTGTTGGTGTTACACTGATCCAGACTGATCCAGACCAGAGCAGAGAGGAGGAGAGACAGAGTTCCACTGTGGAAATGCAACAGGTCTTAGGATTCACGGTCCGAACCAAGCAGATCAAGCCTAAACCCACTGGAGGAATGCTAATATTATTTGAAAAAGCATTCAGAATTTCATTCTGAACCAGAGCAGAGAAAAAGGTCTGACCCAAACAGACTCTTCAAACATCAACCAGCGTCTGCACCACCTGCTGCTGTAACATAAACCAACATAAAGTGAGTTATAGATAGAATGATACTTTATTGATCCCTGTTCGAGAAATTCAGGTGTCCAGAAGCAGAAAACTCATCCAGGTCTGTTGCACAGTCCGACAGCCGAAGGAACAAAGGATCTCTTAAAATGTCCAGTTGAAGAGAACGATGCATTTATCTGTCTGTATGGATGGAATACATTTCTGCTGCTGGACACCTGCATTTCTCCAATGGGAGATTAATAAAGGAACTATCGATCTATATCTATACATCAAACATTTCTTGATAACAAAATGTGTCTGGGTTTTTGTGAAGCTGACAAACCGATTCTACGACCTGCAGTCGCCGAAGTCAAACCTCAGCACCTCTGACTACACCGTGCTTCACTCTGTCTCCTTGGTGTTCCCCAATGTCTCCCATCACAATACTAATCAGACCCAGCCTTGCTTAGCTTCAGCGGTCTGACGGTACTGGGCTTTCACATCCAGGTATGGCATTTAAAGCAAAACTTAAGAAAACTATTCCACATTTGCTTATGATTTGACTTGATTTCATCTCAGTGGCTTCAACTTGACTTTTAATCTTCTCTCTCCGTCGTGTTATGAAAAGCCAACAGGAGCAAAAGCAGAGAAAGCAGCAGGATTCGAGCAATGTTCTACACGCCGCCGCAAACTGGAATTAATCCCAGCGGCGCACGCTCTTACCTCAAATGCCTTCAAAGCGAACAGATCCGCTCCGGGCGCCTAATTAATTCACAATAAAAAGGCTCCACACTGAGCCCTGATACCTTTAGAGGGATTTTTCTGTAATACTTTTATTTGGCGCCGTGTTGGCAGCGTTCTCTGGTGTTCCTCTGGTGTTCCTCTGAATAAAGGCCACCGCTGTGTTTGAGTCGGCGCCGGACTCAGTGAGGACCAGGTCGCGGTGAGTTCAGGGTGATCAGAAACCTGGCTTTATACCACACCAAACTATGGAGGGTTACTTTTTATTTTTACTTATTAAAAAAGAAAAAAGGTTCTCAGATTAATATTATGCTGAGGATGGAAATGACATCTGGAGAGAAGCAAGTTCTCTTCTCTGAGTGTGATAGATTTATCTATGATCCATCCATGCTCCATGTCTGGGTCGGGGGGTGGCAGTCAGAGCTGTACCCACTGATCCTCCTGCAGGTGCACAGTCCACAGGATTTTAGATTAGCTCATTATATTATGAATGTAATAATAATTAATCTACAATGTATTAGCGACCTATAATACAAACACACCTGCAATAGGTCGCAGCACAAGGAATGAGTAATGCAACACAAAATATAACTAAAACATTGTTGTTTAATCCAGTTCAAATGAATGGAGTTGCGCCGGCTGACGCATGGGCGTCACGCGTCAACTGCACGAGCTCCATTCATTTGAACGAATGACTTCTAAAGTCCACAGCAACTAAACTAGACTGGTCCAGAACACTCAGCATTGACACACATGTGGAACGGAGCTTTGGGCCAAGAGCCAACTTTGGACCATCCTGTAAAGACGTTTTCTAGAGGTAAGAAGATGCTATATGTTAGCATTGGCTAATTCTTATTCTGGGTCCACCCCCACAGGCCCGGGGTGGTACTGCAGCATGTCAGCGCACGTCATTTTGGCCACTTTAGAGCCAGGACCCGGCTCCACTGGTAAGAAGGCACAGACTTCCCTTGCACACCGCAGCATGGCCCTGAGTCTATGGTCCCCAACTGGCGGACCGGGGTTTATGCTAGGACCTGGAGAGCATTTTCTCTGCACTCCCGTGAAGTTTTTGTTTAAAGATTTTAAAAGGTTTATTTTGTCTGGAGTGACTTCCTGTTACTTCCTGTTACTTACGTGGCAATAAAAAATATTCTGTTTCTGATGTATGTGTTTGTCCCAAGCCCCTTCAATCAAAGACCGCGGCCTATTCAAATCAATGGTTTGTGCTCAGTAGCGCATAGGCCACCATGGGCATCAAAAGATTAGCAAAACTCGGCCATATCTGGGCATTTCTCTGGTCCTCCCGGTTCTGTGCAGTGGACAACCTTCCATTATTCTTTGCGACAAATACTAACAAGCATGCGTGTGTGGCTCTCATACACATGTGCACAGCAGCATTCTGACCAATCAGGTGCTGCTGATCAGAGCGGAGCTAGAGCAGGACGAAAATGAGCAGAGTTGGTTCCACTAAAGTATGGATTTAAAGAAAACCGATGGATGAAGGGACACTAAAATCCAACTTTTATGAAAGCAGTAGGTTCTCTGTCAGCTGAGGTCAAGCTGTTTTAGTTTACATTGAGTTCTACGGGGAACATTTTTGGGTAGCCCATGAATTTTGTCTTATTTAGTCTACAGTACTGCGGGAAGCCCATTGGTCCTTCAGCTATAAGCTAGGAATACCCTATCCAGGTATGATAATAGATCCATGGTTTGTCCTCATGGTCTCTGTGTCAGTATGTGTTTGTCCTCATGGTCTCTGTGTCAGTATGTGTTTGTCCTCATGGTCTCTGTGTCAGTATGTGTTAGTCCTCATGGTCTCTGTGTCAGTATGTGTTAGTCCTCATGGTCTCTGTGTCAGTATGTGTTTGTCCTCATGGTCTCTGTGTCAGTATGTGTTTGTCCTCATGGTCTCTGTGTCAGTATGTGTTAGTCCTCATGGTCTCTGTGTCAGTATGTGTTAGTCCTCATGGTCTCTGTGTCAGTATGTGTTAGTCCTCATGGTCTCTGTGTCAGTATGTGTTAGTCCTCATGGTCTCTGTGTCAGTATGTGTTTGTCCTCATGGTCTCTGTGTCAGTATGTGTTAGTCCTCATGGTCTCTGTGTCAGTATGTGTTAGTCCTCATGGTCTCTGTGTCAGTATGTGTTTGTCCTCATGGTCTCTGTGTCAGTATGTGTTAGTCCTCATGGTCTCTGTGTCAGTATGTGTTAGTCCTCATGGTCTCTGTGTCAGTATGTGTTAGTCCTCATGGTCTCTGTGTCAGTATGTGTTAGTCCTCATGGTCTCTGTGTCAGTATGTGTTAGTCCTCATGGTCTCTGTGTCAGTATGTGTTTGTCCTCATGGTCTCTGTGTCAGTATGTGTTAGTCCTCATGGTCTCTGTGTCAGTATGTGTTTGTCCTCATGGTCTCTGTGTCAGTATGTGTTAGTCCTCATGGTCTCTGTGTCAGTATGTGTTAGTCCTCATGGTCTCTGTGTCAGTATGTGTTAGTCCTCATGGTCTCTGTGTCAGTATGTGTTTGTCCTCATGGTCTCTGTGTCAGTATGTGTTAGTCCTCATGGTCTCTGTGTCAGTATGTGTTAGTCCTCATGGTCTCTGTGTCAGTATGTGTTAGTCCTCATGGTCTCTGTGTCAGTATGTGTTTGTCCTCATGGTCTCTGTGTGGGTATGTGTTAGTCCTCATGGTCTCTGTGTCAGTATGTGTTAGTCCTCATGGTCTCTGTGTCAGTATGTGTTAGTCCTCATGGTCTCTGTGTCAGTATGTGTTTGTCCTCATGGTCTCTGTGTCAGTATGTGTTAGTCCTCATGGTCTCTGTGTCAGTATGTGTTAGTCCTCATGGTCTCTGTGTCAGTATGTGTTAGTCCTCATGGTCTCTGTGTCAGTAAGTGTTTGTCCTCATGGTCTCTGTGTCAGTATGTGTTTGTCCTCATGGTCTCTGTGTCAGTATGTGTTAGTCCTCATGGTCTCTGTGTCAGTATGTGTTAGTCCTCATGGTCTCTGTGTCAGTATGTGTTAGTCCTCATGGTCTCTGTGTCAGTAAGTGTTTGTCCTCATGGTCTCTGTGTCAGTATGTGTTTGTCCTCATGGTCTCTGTGTCAGTATGTGTTAGTCCTCATGGTCTCTGTGTCAGTATGTGTTAGTCCTCATGGTCTCTGTGTCAGTATGTGTTAGTCCTCATGGTCTCTGTGTCAGTATGTGTTAGTCCTCATGGTCTCTGTGTCAGTATGTGTTAGTCCTCATGGTCTCTGTGTCAGTATGTGTTAGTCCTCATGGTCTCTGTGTCAGTATGTGTTAGTCCTCATGGTCTCTGTGTCAGTATGTGTTAGTCCTCATGGTCTCTGTGTCAGTATGTGTTAGTCCTCATGGTCTCTGTGTCAGTATGTGTTAGTCCTCATGGTCTCTGTGTCAGTATGTGTTAGTCCTCATGGTCTCTGTGTCAGTATGTGTTTGTCCTCATGGTCTCTGTGTCAGTATGTGTTAGTCCTCATGGTCTCTGTGTCAGTATGTGTTTGTCCTCATGGTCTCTGTGTCAGTATGTGTTAGTCCTCATGGTCTCTGTGTCAGTATGTGTTTGTCCTCATGGTCTCTGTGTCAGTATGTGTTTGTCCTCATGGTCTCTGTGTCAGTATGTGTTAGTCCTCATGGTCTCTGTGTCAGTATGTGTTAGTCCTCATGGTCTCTGTGTCAGTATGTGTTAGTCCTCATGGTCTCTGTGTCAGTATGTGTTTGTCCTCATGGTCTCTGTGTGGGTATGTGTTAGTCCTCATGGTCTCTGTGTCAGTATGTGTTAGTCCTCATGGTCTCTGTGTCAGTATGTGTTAGTCCTCATGGTCTCTGTGTCAGTATGTGTTTGTCCTCATGGTCTCTGTGTCAGTATGTGTTAGTCCTCATGGTCTCTGTGTCAGTATGTGTTAGTCCTCATGGTCTCTGTGTCAGTATGTGTTAGTCCTCATGGTCTCTGTGTCAGTAAGTGTTTGTCCTCATGGTCTCTGTGTCAGTATGTGTTTGTCCTCATGGTCTCTGTGTCAGTATGTGTTAGTCCTCATGGTCTCTGTGTCAGTATGTGTTAGTCCTCATGGTCTCTGTGTCAGTATGTGTTAGTCCTCATGGTCTCTGTGTCAGTAAGTGTTTGTCCTCATGGTCTCTGTGTCAGTATGTGTTTGTCCTCATGGTCTCTGTGTCAGTATGTGTTAGTCCTCATGGTCTCTGTGTCAGTATGTGTTAGTCCTCATGGTCTCTGTGTCAGTATGTGTTAGTCCTCATGGTCTCTGTGTCAGTATGTGTTAGTCCTCATGGTCTCTGTGTCAGTATGTGTTAGTCCTCATGGTCTCTGTGTCAGTATGTGTTAGTCCTCATGGTCTCTGTGTCAGTATGTGTTAGTCCTCATGGTCTCTGTGTCAGTATGTGTTAGTCCTCATGGTCTCTGTGTCAGTATGTGTTAGTCCTCATGGTCTCTGTGTCAGTATGTGTTAGTCCTCATGGTCTCTGTGTCAGTATGTGTTAGTCCTCATGGTCTCTGTGTCAGTATGTGTTTGTCCTCATGGTCTCTGTGTCAGTATGTGTTAGTCCTCATGGTCTCTGTGTCAGTATGTGTTTGTCCTCATGGTCTCTGTGTCAGTATGTGTTAGTCCTCATGGTCTCTGTGTCAGTATGTGTTTGTCCTCATGGTCTCTGTGTCAGTATGTGTTTGTCCTCATGGTCTCTGTGTCAGTAAGTGTTTGTCCTCATGGTCTCTGTGTCAGTATGTGTTTGTCCTCATGGTCTCTGTGTCAGTAAGTGTTTGTCCTCATGGTCTCTGTGTCAGTAAGTGTTAGTCCTCATGGTCTCTGTGTCAGTATGTGTTTGTCCTCATGGTCTCTGTGTCAGTATGTGTTTGTCCTCATGGTCTCTGTGTCAGTATGTGTTTGTCCTCATGGTCTCTGTGTCAGTATGTGTTTGTCCTCATGGTCTCTGTGTCAGTATGTGTTTGTCCTCATGGTCTCTGTGTCAGTATGTGTTTGTCCTCATGGTCTCTGTGTCAGTATGTGTTAGTCCTCATGGTCTCTGTGTCAGTATGTGTTAGTCCTCATGGTCTCTGTGTGGGTATGTGTTTGTCCTCATGGTCTCTGTGTCAGTATGTGTTAGTCCTCATGGTCTCTGTGTCAGTATGTGTTAGTCCTCATGGTCTCTGTGTCAGTATGTGTTAGTCCTCATGGTCTCTGTGTCAGTATGTGTTAGTCCTCATGGTCTCTGTGTCAGTATGTGTTAGTCCTCATGGTCTCTGTGTCAGTATGTGTTAGTCCTCATGGTCTCTGTGTCAGTATGTGTTAGTCCTCATGGTCTCTGTGTCAGTATGTGTTAGTCCTCATGGTCTCTGTGTCAGTATGTGTTTGTCCTCATGGTCTCTGTGTCAGTATGTGTTTGTCAAACCGTTTAGCCCTCCTTCTAATGTTTACTAAAAGTGCTGTGGACATGAGGAGCTGGTCTACGGTCGAAGAACACATTTTCGATGTATTTAGACTGAAAGCCATGTCACTGCGCGCCTCGTACAGGGGAAATAGTGGCCGGTAATTTGGGCTGACATAACGCTTCAAACTCCTGCCTGCGCCACGACAGGTAAAATTGTCTGTATTAAAGTATCACTCGCCTTCATAAACCAGAGGATCCTCATAACAGCTTAAAACACCATAAAACAGGAAAACACAGGCTTTACTCAAAAAGAGAGTAAAGTTGTTATAATCTGTGTATTTCTATTACTAAATGTAGTTACTATGCATCAGGAAAGTGCGAAAAAAGCTTGAACTTTTGCACAAGATGATTTTTACATAGGATTTTACACAGAGGAAACAGTATTGACATATGACTCTGTTTTTCTTCAATTGTTTTTATAAAAACTGAAAGTGGGGCGAAAGTTCTTGTGGAAACCCCAGCTTCGGCAGCTGCTCTCCTAAAACTATCCTGTATTTTGCTCTATCTTCCTTCCCATCAGTTCTGTTTCTCTTCACTGCCCCTGCTGAAGATAATCTGCCCCTTAACATTGTGCCCATGTTTGCCTCTAGATCGTGTCCTGAATGTGATAGTTTTGAGTCATGCATATTTTTTGCATTTGGATTAAATAGTTACAATTTGGTTCATTTGAACACATAAAGGCAAGATCTGTGTTGTGTATGACTGATATTTGCCCCATGTACAGCTTCCCTCATGTGAGCGGTGGATGTCTGCAGCTGCTTTAGAGTCACCATGGGCCTCGTGTCTGCATCTGTGATCAGTTTCCAATCGAGCAAGTGTGTACACAAAAACACAAGAGGAGTGAGTGCATACAGGGATCAAAACATTTAAGCTAAACACGAGGGGTCAGGTGCTCTTCAAGCATCTGTGGGAACATGAAGAACACAAAGAGGAAAAGGGCCGAGACTTTGACTTAAGAATAAAAGTCGCTATGTCCCTAAAACAATTAGGGACAAAAATCCTTTATTATTGAAGCGACACAGCAACGTATTTCGACCTCTCTCAGGTCTTCATCAAGTAAAGTGTCAATGTGCAACTTTCACCCTGAGACCAACCATGTCCAACTATAGAACAAGAAATAAAAATATATAACTTTTGAGGCTTTCACGGAGGTCTGCCTTTAAAGTGGTCAGAATAACTACAACCAACACAGAGAGATCCACCTCAGACTTTGGTAGTGTTACGTAAGGCTTTGGCTGGAGCCGTCACGTAGAACACATTCTCTCACAGCTGTGTTTGTGTCTGCCCTGACCACCCTGATTAGAGCTGCTTTGAGTGGGCCCCGCAGGCGTTCACAAACAGCCATGCAAGAAGTATGGCTGAGCATTCTGACAAGGTCCGGTTGAGTTCACCACAATGTGCGTCCATGGCCCTGGGGGGAGGGGGGGCTGCCAGTTTATGCCCGTATGACAGCCAACATCCGCTGGGTTCAAGATCTCAACCTCGCTATGGAAAACATGGACAGATATCGCTGCCAAGCAGGAGCAACAATAAAGCAGCGTGCAGACGACTGAAAGAGAGAAAGAAAGAGACGGCTGGACGTTTGAGTGACCTGAGGTGCTCGTCGGTCTTTGAGAGTGAAAGATGTGCAGCTTTGAATGGACAGGTTTGAAAAGAAAGATTTATGTCCATTTATCTGATAAGGCCGGGAAATGATAAAAAACATGGTTTTCACTTTCATTCACTTTCATTTTCCAATTCATAAGGTTCAGGCGTTTTGATTCTCACTTTCTCAAACCACAGACTACATTTTGGAGTGTTGATGTAGTTTTCGTGCTATACATCTGCTCATTACTTTAAAGTCAGATTACCAAACTTCTGTTTTTCATCAATAAGACATTTGTTGGTTCCAACAGAAGCAAAATCAAGCACTCAAATGTAACATTTATTATGGTCTGCACCAGTGACGTGCAGTCAGGGGAGGCAGAGCCTGTTTGTCTCTAATATCTTGCTTTGAAAACATTTGTTAAACTTGTCATAGTGTTTAGTCGTGTAAAGCACATATGTGTGTACTATTTATATCTAGTCTTTTGATCGGAGAAGAAAACACAAGGAACAAGCTTGGAGTGAGGCAGGCAGTGTCTGTGCCTCGCCGCTAGGGGGCGCTAGTGAGCATGACGTTCATACCCGAGATGCTAACACAGACTACTATTTTGCCCACCAACTATCAGTCCTGTCGGTGCTATTTCTTTTGCTGGAAAATGGATGATTGGATTGAGGATTTGTTTCTCAACTGGACTTTCAATCAAAGCAAGAAGTAATATAGACAAGACCACCGCTGGACTGATGAGGTTAGTCCGGCCGCGGGGGAGGAGTCTGTCAGTGTCTGTCACTGGTCTGCACATTCACTGAAGTGAAAAAACTTTATCCTTGAACATTCAGGACACAGGACCTTATAACAGGACAAGACATTAATAATAATAAATCATTAATAATGCATTAATAATGGGCGGCACGGTGGCTGAGTGGATAGCACTCTCGCCTCTCAGCAAGAAGGTCCTGGGTTCAAATCCCGGTTGGACCAGGGCCTTTCTGAGTGGAGTTTGCATGTTCTCCCCGTGTCTGCGTAGGTTTCCTCCGGGTGCTCCGGTTTCCCCTACCGCTAAAAATATATGTACAATAGGTCTGGCATGTGCCTCCTGTACTGGCCCCACTACCAAAAATAACAATTGTAAACCGCTTTGAGACTCCGATGTGCAGTGAAAAGGCGGTATATAAATAAAGATTACATTACATTACAATGCCCATTAATCATTAATAATGATGTCTTATTATGTCATGTACCGGTTGTGATGAACCGATTTTCCTTTGAAGTTTCTGTGTATGTGTATGTTAGCATACAATGCTGTTAGCATACAATGCTGAACAGAATCCATTTTTTACCCCACTACTGTTATAGTGTGCTTTTTCCTGTTTTTATTCTGGACTCCAGCACCATAAATCTTCTTCTCCTCAAATTACAGAATCACATCCTCTCTGAGCAAGAATGTTTGGGCTAGTTAGGTAGATAACTCGACTGCATACGGCTGTCAGACAGGTCATTGATAGCTGGTAGGTTGGGACCAATTATACTTAATAAAGCTTCACCGCTTTTAAGTTTTCTTAGCATTACCATTTCCTCTCACTAATGAATGTGGTGCCCTGGTGGTTTCATCTCCCGGCAACGCACTTCCATCACAGCACAAACATCACCACCAACTCATAAGTCAAACACGGTCGAATCTTTGCATCTGGACGACGTAAACACATGAAACGGAAAATCGAAAGGTCAGGATATTAGTCTTTGAAGACAGCGGCGTAAAATGAATCAAAAGCACGGCACCGCGGCTTCTACCATGGAAACGAAATGGTGGAGGAGAAAGGGTGGGAAGGGGACGTAGCATGGGTCCTCTGGGGTGTAATTAAAAGCGTAGGATCTGGTTTTCAAGCGACCAGGGCTGTGCGGAGCGAGAAGGCCTGGAGTCCCGGGAGCTGCAGAGGAGGGTAACAAGAAGGTAAACAGTGGAAGCAGTGGGGATAATGAAGTACGTGTGTGAAAAGCGGAAGAGGAAAAATCTGTTGAAGACGACGTCAGGGGAGTTAGCAGTTGCAATGTAGAAAAAGTGAATTCTGGATGCTGTCCTCACGAGACCTGACAGAGCCGCGTGGAACGGGTTTGATTCCATTCTACGTTAAAGGTTTGGCGCTTCGTCAGTAAAGCTGTCGGGAAAAACAAAAAGAGAATCATTTCTATTTCATTAGTTTAACTTCCATTAAGATAAATAACGGATCAGTCTAAGTATGATTGCACCAAAGTACATCTGAAACATGTTAGTGCCATGAACCAACTGGAGCACAGAGGAGCACAGGGACTGTCCTCCTGCTGGGACTCTGAGGAGCACAGGGACTGGACTCCTGCTGGGACTCTGAGGAGCATAGGGACTGGCCTCCTGCTGGGACTCTGAGGAGCACAGGGACTGGACTCCTGCTGGGACTCTGAGGAGCACAGGGACTGGCCTCCTGCTGGGACTCTGAGGAGCACAGGGACTGTCCTCCTGCTGGGACTCTGAGGAGCACAGGGACTGGCCTCCTGCTGGGACTCTGAGGAGCACAGGGACTGGCCTCCTGCTGGGACTCTGAGGAGCACAGGGACTGGCCTCCTGCTGGGACTCTGAGGAGCACAGGGACTGGCCTCCTGCTGGGACTCTGAGGAGCACAGGGACTGGACTCCTCAGTCAGTTGACAAATGTGACAGTTTCTACTCTGACAATGTTCAAATCCAGGTTAGTAAAAAGTTCATACAACTGAAGGTTTTTATCTTTTTATCGCAGTACTTTTTAATGTGTGATTGTTTATTATTTGAATGCCTTGTTTGAGTGTCCTTGTTTATGAACTGTTCTATCCCAGTCTAAATGTGCCTTGCCTACATCATTAGTTCCACGGTGGAGAAAGTACAAGTTTGAGACATTGGAATGTGCCTCCATTTTCTTCCGCTTCATCCGTTGCTGGGTGTCTTTTGGTCATTACCCAAAGCCTTTGACCAAAGGTGAGGGAGGGAACCAAGATTGACTGGTGAAGCGAGAGCTTTGCAGCGAACAATGAAGAACATACATCTATGAAAAACAGTTTGGAAAGACTCTGTTTATGTTTCCACACTTATGAATGTGATCAGTCCAACGAACAATTTGGTAGCCCACTTTGGAGTGTCAAAATCCACTATTTTCTGTGGACTTTAAGGGTTCGGGGGCCATGTGAAACTGGTAGGGATGTGTGTTATCTTCTAATAAAAGCGTGACTGCTGAGAGAAAGGCCAGAGAGAAGGCAGAGGAGACACTGCTCACTGCAACCATGTCTTTCCTTTGTTTATGCAAGTGCAAAATAATGACATGCCTGATTGTGCTTTTATCCAGATCAACTGTGGCTAGAATCAGCATTCACACTGAAATTTAATTACAACTGGTCCCCGTCACTTCCACATCCATTGTAGCTATAATATTTTTCAGCAAATGTTTGACCTGTAACACAGTGTTGTTTTCCTACCGTGTTCTTTTTCAGCACTCTGGACAGCTCCTTCATTTCCACGGACAGTTTAAATCATTATCCAATTACACTGAAAAAAGCTCCATCCAATCCCTTTGTGAGAGCTACTGCATCCACTTGTTTTTATTCTTTTGTGTGTAGCTCCTGGACTGGTTCTGGACTGGTTCTGGACTGGTTCTGGACTGAGTCTTGTTCAGAGTTTTTCCACCAGAGAAGCATTAGGACCAGGTTAGGTTACCATAGAAACACAGCACTGTTTATTTGTAGCAACCGTATGTTTGTCAGTAAAGTTCTCCTGCGTAAAGAATGGTCAATGTTCAAACAGGACTGAGAACTTTTCTGCCCGATCACATCCACATCTCTCTAAAAAAATAGGATAATATTTGGGAGCAGTTGTTTTAATCCAGACAGAGAATGTTCAAATGGAGAGTGCTGTTGCTCAATCAGTGCAGTAAAAATCTAAATCACCTCCACAGCAGTGATGAATGCCCTCTTCTCTGCTGTAGTCGA
This sequence comes from Knipowitschia caucasica, assembly GCA_964034765.1. Taxonomy (NCBI): domain Eukaryota; kingdom Metazoa; phylum Chordata; class Actinopteri; order Gobiiformes; family Gobiidae; genus Knipowitschia; species Knipowitschia caucasica. Next base: position 37,404,374 of record OZ035840.1, read on the forward strand.
CTGAAGTTTGGAACAATATGGAGCAGAATTTGAGTACATTTTCCACAGATTTTGAGCAGGACCATATATAATCTGAAAAAGTTCAGATCAACTCTATAAGCGTCACATTAACACTTTTGTTTTCACTGTGTTGAAGATCTCCCACTGTGCCAACATCCGACTTCTGCAAGTCGGATCTCAGTAACTTGTGTTGACAACCCGCCTCAGTCCAGCCGCTTGGATCCGAGCGCTCGCTGTGGAAATATAATTGACGCTGACAGAAATAGGATGGATGTGGGTTATAGGTGGTGTGTTTTTGTTCTGTAAGGAAGCGATAGAGAAAGAGCGAGAGGGGGTGGAGATGAGAGACAGGAACATGGCTTTGGCTCTATACTTATTAGAGATTCATTTTAACAAGGGCCTTGAGCTGCCTAATGTGGAAGTACAGAGACCAGCACACTGGGCTCAGGGACAGGGGCTCCAGGGAGGATTCAATTATACACTACCATTTAGACAAGTGGTGGGAAAAAATATTCTGTTCAGTAATTAGATATTTTGTGCACGGAATTAAATCGATACAGCAGAGCAATGTACTTTGATTTTTAATAAAATAATGATCTGTTTCACATTTGTGCTTTCTCTGAGTTTATTCTGGTAATTTGCGTCTGAGGTTTATGTTGCTCTATGATATCTGCTTTTTAAGACTCTAGTCTACTAGATGTGACCTGTTTTTTCACAATACTTGCTGTATCACAGTATGTTTAGAATGGCAATAGCCCAAAGTGAAAGACACATGAGTAAAGAGAGGCTGTTTCTGTGTCTTGCCTCTTCCTCTTTGAGCATAACTCTTTGCAGTGAACGCATCACACAATCATGGCGTTGTTTGATTGACATGCTGCACAGCTCAATAATCAGTATCGACCAAATTTGAGGCTAAGATTTTTCAGCCTTTCATGTTTGGTGTAGCACTACCAAACATATTATTAAATCTCATAGAAGTAAAGTGGAAGTTCAGACTGGAAGACTAGAATACATCTCACCTGCAGGACTTGAACCCTCACTCTTGGCTGCCTTTAAACAGCCTCAACCCCTGCGTTAAACTGATAAAGGGTCCTCCTCATCAGCACCTCATCATAATCACATATGAGTGGCTCAGTTTCCACTATCATCAGTCTCTATTCAATTCAATTTGGAGAGACGAGAAACAGGAAGTTGAGTATTTTATGAAAGGAGGTTTGGCGCCCTAGGCCCCGGTGCGGCCTTCGGATCGGAAAGGCTCCTGCGATGAGCGCGCACAATCCCCCGGGACCTAGGCACTGGTGGCGGCATTTGGCAGCGGGAAGAAAATTGAAGGCAGGTTGGAGGCAGGGTGAAGAGGAGGAGGAGGGGAGGCGGTGGTTGCAAGGCTTCAGAGGCCGGTAGTGGGAGTTGTTCCGTTTTTATGCGGCTGCGAGTCGGTACAGATGATTGGAAGGGGGCGTCTGCTGAGTGATAGGCTGGGGATGAGAGCCGGCCTGGAGGGGGTAAATTTGGTTAACGTCTACCAAATTGAATTTTCGCGGGCTGCATTTCTCTCTGCGTATGTACAACATTTCTGCAATGAACCATTACATTTCACATTCTACATATGCCAGGTCTAATTTCCAAATCATGAATTAATTACAAGACACATGCATATTAACCAAACTATCTCACTGCGCTTGCAAAACACCAGACTTCTGGTGGTTCCTAAAGTGTTAAAAAGTGCTGTCGAAGGCCGAACCTTAAGCTACCAAGATCCTATCAGTGGAACAGTCTCTACATTCAAGACTAGGCCTACTTTATCTGTTTTTATTATGACTACTCTGTTCATTGTTATTCACCTGCTGCCCCTCGGGTGTTTCTTGGTGTGCTGATGGGACCCCTGAATACAGTGTAACGCTAGTGTCAATTTGACAAACTATGGTTTATCTTGCGTTGTTCATCCAATCTGTGTCCAATATGGCCGCTGCCGGAAGTGTCGGTACAGGCAAGAGCAGAGCGTGTTTGGATGTGCTGCAGGAGCCGACTGCCTTTCTCTCATACGTTGCAAAACTGCCACGTATGTTTGATTTCACACACGGAGTTGGCATATTGATGGCGAGCTAGAGTCCACTGGAAGCTGAACTTCTCTGATTCTGGACCCTGAAGGAGCTTCTCCTCCACCACTGGTCCTGGACTGGAGGCTCCCGCAGCCTTTAATCAAACTCTTTATTGTGATCCTTACAACTGAAAATCATATCTCAACACTACTCCCTGGACTCTTTCCCATTCCTTCCGAAACCGTCGATCACAATAGTCAGTGTTGGAGAATCCCAAGAGCTCTGGGATTTCTTTGTGTTGAACTTGGACTAAGTGGATTAACTCGCACTTCACTGAACTTAAAGTCGCGTCTATTGCACACCTGACTCTACTTAAACTTTGTTTATTTTGTAATGTCAATATTTTTTGCTCGAGTATTGTATGGTAAAGAATGGCCATTCACCGTTTCTCACTGTTAATATCGTTGCTCTCTGTCACTGTCTCAAACACTTCAATACATGGTGCAAACCAAAGGTATATATCGTTTCTGCCTCCTCTCTCCCAGAGTCGGTTCTAGTTTTTCTGATACTAACCCAAATCAACCAATCTTTCGAGTTAGCATATTGAGATTAAAAACTAAAGTACACTTCTTATACTACTAGCTACTAGTCCTTATTAGCTTTTGGTAACTACCAAAAGCTACCACAGCCTCTTCAACCTGGACCGTTTGAGCTGTGACTCGGAGATTGTTGTGATTCCTGATGGAAATCAGGAGTGAGTGCGACAGCTTTTGTTTTCTCCGACACCTGTAGTGTCTTCCGTCCCGACACAACACATGCATCTTTTGAACTGTAAATAATTTTGCGGCTCACACAAGCTCACTTTCCAAGAAGATTTACACATTTTTCACCGTCAGACATTATAGACAAAGATAGATTTTACTGGAAGTAAAAGTTAGCAGAATAAATTGGTTCTTCTCTGCCGAGGAACTACAGATTTAAATGAGCCTAAGGCTAACTCTGGTACGATGCATCAAATGGAAACATTGTGTTCTAATTGTACATGTTCCCTTTTTTAAATAAATAAATACAAAAGTGATTTGAAATGGATTTCTCCAAACAGACAAACTTTACCGGTGCAGTAGAAATGTCGTGACTGAAGCATCAGCGGGAAAGACAACCTGGGCTTTCAATCACCAGGACTACAATCACCAGAATGATTGACAATTAGAACCAATAATCTTTATGATCCACCTGGAAAAAGTAATCCTCAAATATATCTTTGATTTGGGAACAGCCTCTAAGTTAATTCAGTCAAGTCATATGTCATCCAGTTATGTCACTTATCTTTCTTCCTAAGAAGATATATCACATTCTGAAACATGAAATGCCAAGGTAATATAAGGTAAGATAAGATTAGAGTTCCTTTATGGGTCCCACAGTGGGGAAATGTCAATGTTGCAGCACACAGACAGGACAGTAGTAAGAGCACACAGGGAGCACACACAATATACAAATAAGTAGTAGCTATGTTTCTTAACTAACATAACTAACTTCAATACCAGTCAAAAAATATATATATATAAAAAAAAAAAAATATATATATATATATATGTAAGGGATAATGTATAGCTTACAGGTCATTATCGGAAAATAAGTACCGACAGGGCGAAGCGGACTTCAGATCACTTTTATGAATGCCAAAAGTTTATTTAATGACAACAAATAAAGTAGTCCCAAAAAGTTTTCCCGTTGCTCGGCAACCGCGGGCAGGCAGTGTGGCTTTGACAATTGTGGCTATGCTAGCAACAGTTAGGCTGGCAACTTCCAAACTAGAACTCTCTGGAACTGCATGAAAACTGAACAAAGAATTCTGAACATCAGCGGTGAGTGACCCATACATAAACCTAACCTAAATCCATAAATCGATCCTCTGCAAATGTGTCCGAAAATGTGCCGGTATCTTAAAATGTGCCGGTATCTACTTCCGGGTTTTTCGGGATCGCATTTTCTCGCATTACATCAGTGTTTTTGTCATGAAAACGTAAACGGAAAATTCTGAAAACTTCCGTGCACTTGTATTAAGACTGGATATGTATAAATTACTCTCCGATTAACATTTCATTGCGTTGATTGATTGGCATTTGCGTTTATTGAGCGGCCAGAACTACTTCCGGGTTTTTCACGATCGCTTTTTGACGCAGAGAAATAGTATTTTTGTCATGAAGACAAGACCAGAAAATTCTGAAAATTTCCGTGCACGTGTGTGAAGAATGTATATGTATAAGTATTCTCCGATTAACATTTAAGTGTGTTGAGCGTGGCTAGCTCAGGAGTGGCCGGAACTACTGTCGGAGTTATCCACGCATTTGAAAGACAAGCAGAGAGTGCGTTGCCAAAGGGCAGCGGTCATTATTGTTTTGAGAGGTCCGTTATAGAAAATAATGACCGGTAGAACGTTTTGAAATTACATTCAAATCAATGGAGCGTTCTACTGCTGCTGTGAGGAGCCGTATAATAAATATATATATACATGTATGTAGTAGTGCAGTTATGTACTGTACATACAGTGTAGTATAAGTAAAGTGTTCTGTGAAAGTGGTGTACGTGGCATGTATCCAGGGTCAATGATTTGGCCCTGCATTAGAAAGGTGACCCTTTGGAAGTCGTGCTGGAGTTGCCTTGTTTTATCAAAAAGCTTTAAAGAAGCCTCATTGTCACGCACAGTCCTCGGCTGATGTAGTAGT